>CM073773.1:26139636-26519636 GCA_037158775.1 Hetaerina titia
CCTATTTTCTGCAATACACGCATTAATTTTTCCCAATTCACTCTATCAAACGCTTTTTCGAAATCTACAAAACAGGCAAAAACGTCCTGATTGTATTCTATATTCCTCTCGACTAGTGATCTCATTACTGCAATGGCATCACGCGTACCTCTTCCTTTCCTGAACCCAAACTGATCATCCCCTAAGTAATCATTTGCCTTACTCTCTATCCTTTTGTTGATGATCCTGAGAATAACTTTAGCTGCGTGGGATATCAAACTTATTGTTCTGTAATCCTCACATGACGAAGCCTTTGCCTTTTTTGGAATAGGAACTAACACCGATCTCACAAAATCTTCCGGCCAGATTCCTTCCTCATAGATACTACGAATCAGTCCATATATGGCCTTTTTCCCACCTTTCCCTAACCATTTCAACATTTCTACAGGAATATTGTCCAGCCCCACAGCCTTATTTGCTTTCATCTCCTTTAATGCCCTTTCTATTTCATCGTCGAGTATGCCTGGACCTAAGTTATCTTCTTCTACGTCATGTTCCTTTTCTATGTCTAACCTTGTCGGCCTAAGTTCTTTACCATACAGTGTTTCTATATATTTCTTCCATCTCTCTTGGATTTTTCCTGGTTCAACTATTATCTTACCCCATTTATCTTTAATTGTTAGCACAGATCTTGCCTTCTTACTTCCCGAGAATAACTTAACCTTGCTGTATAGAGCACCAATTTCACCCTTCTTCTGTAAACTTTCCATATCCTCGCATTGCGTTTTCCACCATTCTTCTTTTGCTTTATTTGTGGCCCTTCTCAATTTATTGTTTAACTCTTTGTACTTCATTTTGCCTAACTCTGTGTTTACATTTTTCCATCTTCTTCTCTCATCCATCTTCACAATCATCTCATCCGTTACCCATGGTTTCCTTATCCTTTTCCCGCTAACGGTTCCTATAGTGTCTTTAGCGGCTTCCAATATCCCTTTCTTGATACATTCCCATTTTTCTTCGATAGCACTCAGTTCTTTACCGTCATCCATCATTTTCTCTACAGCCTCCTGATACTCCTTCCTCGTTAATTCATTTACTGTTTCTAAATTCCATTTTTTAACCCGCCGCCCTTGCCTTATCTTCTTGAAACGAACATTACATTTCATAACAACTAAATTGTGGTCAGAGTCCGCATCCGCTCCTGGGAAACTGTGCGAATTTATCACACTGTTCCTAAACCTGTGCCTAACCATAATATAATCTAACTGATACCTTTCTGAGTCACCTGGCATTTTCCATGTATACCTACGCCTTTTGTGGTGTCTAAACCATGTGTTAGTGATGACTAACCCCTGTCTTCTGCAGAATTCAATTGCTTTCTCCCCGCGTTCATTCCTCGTGCCTAACCCATAGTCCCCCACCTCACCACCATCTCTTCCTTCGCCTACCGTCGCATTCCAATCCCCCATCACTATCAAATGTTTCCCTGCAGGAACACTCGCGATGATATCCTCTAACTCATCATACATCCTATCGACTTCTTCCTCCTTGTGGTTGCTCGGTGGCATGTATACCTGAATAATGACCAAGTTCGTCGGCTCTGCTTTAATCTCTACGAGTAAAATTCTATCTGTCGCTTGCTCTATGTATACTACGCTTCTTCCTACCCCTTTATTTAAAATTACGGCAACCCCTCGTTGGCTCTCGTCCCCGCCGCTGTATATCACTCTATAATTGTCACTCCAGTAATCACCGCTACCCTTCCATCTCACCTCGCAGAGGCCTAAAACATCTATGTTACCTCTTTCCATCTCTCGCTTAATATTTTCTAATTTGCCTCTCCCCAACATTGTCCTGACGTTCCAGGTTCCTATTCTAACTACTTTCGCCTTCTTCTGAGTCTTCTGTCCTGCTGAAGTTATTCCTTCCCCGCAAGGGTTTCGTGGGATGACGACCGCGGAAGCCTTGCCTCTCCCGCTGCCGGGCACGACACACGGCCTCTTGGGCCGTGTCCCGTAGTTGCCAGGACTCATATTATCTATAGTGCCCATCATAATATTCTTGGGAATCATAATTGAGGTGGTTTCCCGTTGCCTTCCTCAATAGTGTTTTTAACGTGACACCATCACTTAATGGCCGCCCCACTGGGGTCAGACGCCATTGCAGCCGCCTCACTGAGGAACAGACGCTGCGTGGACTACCTTTCGTCTGGCTCCTAACCTTCGACCTATCTGGCATGGGTGACCCTTCCAGGAGTAATTATTATTACTCCCGCCAGCACAGCTCTAGGGGTCATCGGAACACACAAGCCCTTCCACCACGACAAGGTTGTAGTCCATGGGAGGGCCTAACCATATACGATATATATATATATATTTTTTTTTTTAATATAAGATGTATTGTTCTTGAGTAAGGATATAAGATACCTTAGGAACACTTTAATATATACTAGCTTAACTCTTAAGGCAATGGAGGAGCCATGAAAGAATTCTTTTAGATCTCCGCATCTTATCTCATACTTCGGAGAAATCTCAGACAGAGGACGGCGCGAAGAAGCGAAGAGCAGGTTAGCGTGGAACATGACTTTCAAGAAAATAATTGTAATGAAACGTCTTAATTTTGGACGAGATTGAGACTAGATATTCAATTCTTCAACCTAACCCCACCGTCATTTACATGCATAAATCAATCAACAATCATTAAAAAAAAGAGTGTAGAATTTTGAGCAGTGATTATAGAAAACTACGAAATAAAATATATATTTAAAAAAATATTGAAAATAAATAATACACTGGGGAAAAATTGGTTAATGTGTTGAAAGATGCATACATTTGTGAGAAAAGTGTTAGGATTGTGAACTACCTTAATCACCCACTGCAGGGCAGTGTGCACACTCATTCTTAGAAGTGATAAATGGAATAAACAAATGGAAGTATAACACTAATCAAGCTTATATTGATTTCAAAGATAGTGATGAAATATTGCGGAGTTGTTGTAGGGTAATTTAAAAAAAAATAATGTCTCATGTTGCATAACTTGCATCATATAAACTGTAGTGACAGGCCCTTAAATTTTACCAGCTGGATCATATTGTTGACAGCCGGCCCTAATTTTTACCATGTACTGTGGCATCCTAGTAGTGTGTTTTTTGACAACCGGTCGTGAGTTTTGATATCCGGCAGTAATTTTTGTTAGGCGGCCGTGACTGTTGGCACCTGTTATTCATTTTTGTGACCTGGCGTTTTATATCTTTTAAAGCCGACCAAAGGTCACTTTTATTTCCCTGTCCCTATGGCTCCCACACCTTCCCACACGTGACCCCATCTTGCCCCTTTGGTGCTTCGATACGATCCATGCAGACGGATTCGCCATCGCGACTCAGTGCATCATAGTCCGATCGGAGTGACCTGGCCGATGAGGTCACAAGGAGAGATGGCGCTAGATGACACTGAACTTGCAGGAAGGTATGGAAGAACCTACATGGAAGTAGTCAAAGAACCATACTATAGAAATCTACCGATTGACTCTACTGATCTACCACTACCGGAGGCATGCTCGTCAAATCAGGATAGTGAAAGGCGATTCACAGGGATACCAGTTCCAACACAGATGCCACCTAATCAGGGGCACCTATTCGTTAAAAACACCTCTCTATTTACACACATAAGCTAGAAAAGTTGGAACAGCTCGTCCAATAGAGAAATATTTCAGGAGGAGGTGAGAAAAGTGTTGAGGACAATAGAAGAAAAGTCATGTTAGGTAAACAGGAGGAGGGAGTTGATTGTAGATATCTAAAGTAAAGGCGTAAAGAAGATTCTATAGAAAAAATTATCATAAATGGTAGTTTTATGCGGCTCAAAAACTTCGTCGTTGAGGGAAGATGATGAGGAGGAAACGTGGGCATAGAGAAGAATGGAGAAAATAAAATGGACGGAAAAGAAAACAGACAAGGAATCTCTGGGTATAGTGGAAGAAGAAAGATGGGATACCGTTTGGGAGGAATTAGAAGAATGCAGTACAAGTGGATGCCGGAGATACTGAAGTTTGGAACTGGGGTATTGAAGTAATCAATAGAGGGCAATGCTGTTTTGGGGAAGGTAGAACATTCATTTTAAATGGAATCAAGGGAGTTCATGTAGATATAAATTTGTTAAAAGTATGCAGTACTAAAGAATGATTTAATGCACGATTTACTACCGTAACGTTAAATTTCATGATCATGATGATCGCATTGCAATATTAGTTCAAATTCTCAGTCGAAATTTGAACTCACGACCTTTCGGTGAGGGAGTGGGCAGGCGATGTTTACTCTCTGTAACATGTAGCATATGCCATATAATGCTTATTAGGTCTTAGGTGTTTGAGAACATGGAGTCATAAGGACCATGAAAAACCTAACATATTCGGACAGACTATTGACATCTTACGGTAATTTCAAGAAACTGCGGGAGATGCCGCAACGGTGACTTTTAACGTAGTCATCCGCTACGTGTAGCGTTACAATGCAACAATTTCAGAGTGTACAAATCATCCGCCTTGGCCGGGATTCGAACCCGGATCCGAATTCGAATGATTTTTACTCTCTGAAATTGTTGCATTGAAATGCATGTTAGCGGATGACTACGTTAAAAGTTACGGTTGCCGTTATCTCCCGCAGTTTCTTGAAATTTGTCCAAGGTATAAACAGCCTAAGTGTTTGAAATTGGCTTTATTAACCTCGTGGACTGTGGCGCGTCGCGCATGACTACGAATACCTGTGACATTGTATGTACGGTATTTCGTCACAACATCTTGCTCCTTTAAAAGCCCAAAAATTTCAGTTTAAGAGGACGTCTCGATGTACAATGCAAAAACTTGCTGTGAAACGTATGAGCTGGACCGAATAAAAATGAATTGAATCATAGCTTAACTGGCTAAAGCACTCGGCCGGATATCGAGGGATCCGGGTTCGAATCCCGGTCAAGACGAATGCTTTTTACATTCTGAAATGGTTGCATTCTTCCAGTAATATTTCAATCTAGACAAGCGTGTGAATACTTTTATCAAATAATAACTCACATGAACGATGCATTTCGTTAACCTGATTTTAAAATCAACATACACAGGGTACACTGCTGACCAACACGTGATTTCTTTCCCAATTAACACCCCATATATCCGTAGCGCATGAAGAGGAGATTTTTACTGCTTCAATTATAGCGCCAAAATTCACGTTCCAAGATGGGGTTTTTCAGCGGAATCGAACGCTGTTAGTATTTAGATGGGTTCGCGTTTTGGAAATAAGGACTTTATGTTGGAATGGGAGGGGACATACTCTCATTAGCGCCTCATACATCTAGATGGATAAAACGATATTATAGGTCATAATATCGTATTTACACTTGACGGATGTGAGACCTGGTCTTTGAGGCAAAGAAAGAGGATGAGCGTATATTGGAGGAGGCTTTTGAGATGTGAGTGTGGCGGATAAAGGAGAAAATAGGGTTGTGTGGCAGGGGGTGATTACACAATGGACTACTTTTGACCCCAAATACTTTTCCTCACTAGCGCGGTCGGACAAAGTTAATCCGATCTCTAATTGTTCGTGGTAAAAAATGGCATATTGGATCCATCTTACACTCAATCTTACTAATTTTATTTGTATGATCTCTCCTACCGTGGGCGAACTATAGGAAATTCTCTCACAAATCTTCTCTTAAATGATTGTCACGTGACGCTGTTTATAGAAACGCGTCTCTCCATTGTTGATGCTTGTTTGTGGAAAAACTGACGCTGCGTAAACTGGTAGACATACATGCGAAGGAGTATTACAAAATCATTCGGACCGAATAAACGACTCTCAAGTACCTAAAAGAATAGAGGAATCGGAAAGAAGACGATCGCGAACTTCCATGGCCCATCATGCACGTTGGGAAGTAACCTAATGTTTCACGTGAAGAGATCAAGAGGTAATGGAGGCGTTATTGTTATGAGGTGTGCGATTCTTGGTTGCCAAAATTCTTAATAAGGAGAATAAACCGGCCCGACTAATTTGTACTAGCATTGAAGGACATTGCAGTAAGAGACTTAAATTGAATGAGATTTTCATATTTAGTTATTATTTGCGTATGGAGAAGGCAAACGCCGAGGTTTTAAATTAAACAGAAGAAGGTAGGAAGTTACTGAGGGGGCAATCCGAGAAAAAGGCAGAGAAACTTGGCCGAAGAAATATTGAAAGATAGTGTGGGATAAGTCTGCGTTATTCGAGAGAGGAGAGCTTTGATTGAGTGTGGTAAAGAAAGGCAAGAGACAGAGAGAGGGCTTTGTAAACAGCAGACGAAGGCAGGCAGGCAGCATTTATGAATATAGTATACGAATACTGAAATAATTCGGGGCAAACAAAGATGGTTGTCTCTAGATACTTAAAAAGTAAATAGCGCTAATGAGACACTTGGCCATTAGAATGAAACTTTAAAAAGTTCGTATTTATGAATTTTTGGAAAAAGTGTAATTCCGTCCCGAACTCCTACTGTATAGGGAACACCGAAATGGAATGTGTAGACTCGATTAAATACCTAGGCTCTACCCTCACTCACGACCTCTCCTGGGTGAAACACATTCGGTGAATATTAGGACGAGCAAAAAAATATTAGGATTAATTAGGAGAGTACTGGGTAAATGTGTTGAAGAAGTCAAAGAGTAATGTTAGCTGTCGCTGGTTAGGTCTCATTTAGAATATGCTGCTAGTATTAATGGGATCCTCACGAAGTTGGATTGATTGCCAAATTGGATCGCGTGCAGCGTGGAGGGGCTGGATTTGTAAAACGTTGTTATGATAAACATAGTAGCGTATCCAAAATATTAAATCAGCTAGGCTGGGAATCAATCAACGAAGCGAAGTTTAAATTACAGAATGAATCTCTTGCATAAATTGGAAGAATGTCTCTTTAGCAGTGATGTTGAAATTGTATTATTACTCCCATCGAACTACGATAGGAGAGATAATGTAAATAAAATTAGAGAGATTAAGTGTAGAAAAGATAGATTTAAGATGTAATTTTTTTCACGAACGATAAGGAATCAGATTAACCCTGTCCCACCGCGGTAGGGTAATATTCGGGTCCAAATTAGTCTGGTGTGTATTCATCCCCTGCCATTATACCCTAGCGGTGGATTTCAGGGTACTAAAATAAGAATAAGGAACTGAAATGAGAATAAATATTAAGCCCTAGGGACCGTCCGAAACTCACCCTTAACAGTTAGAATAATAATTTGAACAAATGAATAACATTTAATAATATTTGCAACCGTATAACATTATGGTCAATTCTGTTCGGCTATATGGACACGAAAGTTAAAAGTCCTCGAGGAAAGAGGGTGAGTGTAGATTAAAGAGATATGAGAAAGAGCATGGGGAAGAATGATAAAAGTAAGATGGACAAAAAGAAAGACTTGAATGCACTTCGAAGAAAAGAGTGAAGAAATAAATTCGGAAGGAGAAGGAAGTAATTTCCACTTAAATGAAATCTTGAGAAGGCAGTGGAAGCTGAAGCTATGGAAGTTTCGCGAGGTACATTATGATTGTGTGTGTGTGTGTGATTTAAGGCCAAGATAGAAGAGAGGATGTCGGTTAGGAGGGAAAGAAGAGAACCTCCCTTTTGAAAGAACGCATGGAGATTTGAAAGAGGAAATAATAATATGGCACGGATAAAAAGAAAGAAGTTCACGCGACAGGCAGTACGTAATAGTAGTCAGGTGCCATCCGCTGCCTATGTCTATACGTGCAATACCTTTATATATATATATATATATGTACCTGGATCTCATATATATATATATGGATATGGTACACTATAAATTCGCGTGGAGATAGATTTTTAGGAAAAAGATTGAGAACACATAAAAGAAGATGTATGTGTATATATATATATTTATTTATTTATTTATACACACACACACACATATATATATATATATATATATATACACTCATACAACTGCGGCGGAGGTGTGTCGGATTAAATCGAGCCGGCAGCGTGAAGAATCCATAATCACGGCCGAGAAAGTGGATCCTTCTCCTTCCTCTCTCCCCCTCCGTATGTATCACATTCAACGTACATATCTCCTTGCGAATGGTGCGTCCAAGGGTGTGGGAAGGGCGCCTGTCTCTCTCCGCTGCTCATTTTTTTCCCTCCAGGCACCACTCGTATTTCCCAGCGTGCACGTGAACTCACTAATCCCTGCGTAGGCGGACTATATTAGCTGAAGTCCGCCCGCACTACTGTAGATTAGAAGGAGACTTTGAAAAACCGCGCAATTATATACTCTGTGGAAACGGGCAAACGGTCTGAGTTCGAATCCCGAGCGTGGGAAACATTTTCTGTTCTGTGTGAATAGATCAATTTATGTGGATTGACTATAGCGTCCGTAGAATGGACCGTTGAAACTGCGTGATCCATTGGTATCTTTCGTTATTTAGAGTAGACTAACTTTAGCACCGGGTTTCCATCTACGCCCCACCCTTTCCCCCGCCTCCCATTCCCTGAAAATACTACCACTAACAAAATTCAAATACTTGCCCCACGAATAAAAATCATATGACCTCGGCTGTCGGTCGCATCCCTTAATGACCCGTGTCGTTACTACTTTAATCTCAATGATGACATTTAATGTGAATGGGTAAGAAGCAAAGATCGACATAAACAAATATTTACACCAACTAATCTCATCTTAAATACAAATACGTACAAAATAGAGTGGTTACAGTAGTTTCTTCAAATAGAGGAGGTTAATGATAATAATGAACAGATAATAATGAACAAATATTAATTTTTTTCCGCTAGACAATGATTTATGTATTACACGACCGGTTTTGATATAGTACATTGTCTTCAGGTCTGAAGATGAGTAGCCGCAAGGATTTGGGATCATTGGGAAACAATTTGGAATAAGAATTAGATAAAGTTCAGAGAAAATCCATCAGATTCGTGAAAAATTGTTTCAATACATTCGTATGTACGACAGCACAGACTTTTAGGAAAGATTTAAAATACCAGTGAGTATAGGGCGGGGCGTAATTACAAAAGCTTTATGTCTCGTGTTAGAGGCTACCAGTCTGAAAAATCCGGAATGAAGAATGGAATCGACGTCATTTCTTTTGAAAATAAAAACGAGAAAATGCTTTTGGTAGAATAAAATCATGGCCGGTTTAACGCAGGGAATGCAGTCAGAATGTGTGAGAAAAATAGCTTTAACTCCTCCAGTATTACTGGGAGATTTTGTCGTCCTTTCTCGTTGCGATAATCTCATCAATCGCTTCATTGCCAGAATGGCTCACTGGAGGAGCATTGCAGTGGTAAGGTGTCCATTATAAGTATCCCCTGAGGGATGAAAGGCAGCCGGTTACGTAAAACTTCGTCCATTCTCCGTAGTAAGGCATACAAAAGGATGAGGGGCGTTCACATCTGCAGCGAAGAGCCTTTGCCCTCGTAGGGGTGACGATGAAAGGAGGCGTCTGGGCTCCTGTCTCGACTTCTTCCGAGTGAAGCCAAGCCGCTTAAGTCCATCGCACGACGCGGATCTGGTCCGGGCAGTCTTCAGTGTGCGAGACTACTAACTGAGTGGCTCAATAAAAATGTTACGTCGAGCTCATTTCGCAACTCGGAGAGAACCGGACACCCATCCTTGACACCGGATCGCATGAGCATGCAACGTGGTCAGCCGTACACCCTGAACTTTCGAGTGGATGCATTCCCAATCCAATTGCCACTTCGAAATTCCATTCTGAATGCCATCATCATCGCGAGCAGTGCCGCGCGACTGTTCATATCGCGCTATGCCGAGTTTTTTCCGTGAATAAAAATCAGTGGAAGAGTTACCATAGAAATATTAGGGAACATTTAAAATCTTTTAAGAATAAAAAACCATAAACACAGTAATCAACCCGAAGGTCGGTTTAGTAGATGATGGTAGAGCTCAACCATGTACCAAGCCCGACGGCGTGTGAATAATCACACATCAGGGTAGGGGGACCAGTTCCTTTCCCTGTGCCGGTTATGGTTTCCCAGAAAGACCTGGTACCCGAAAAATCAACTAGCTTGGGTAGAGCTGCAGGTGCCCAAAGTGCCTTGCCCTGGAATCGAACCCGGGACCCTCCGGTCTGTAGTCCAACGCTCTACCCACTAGACCACCGCGACCCGCCTTTTAATAATATACATTAAATTTTTTTTTTACCAATTAGAGCGGATAATCTGATTGGGCATCGTATTGGCATTTATAAGATGACAGAGAACACCATTATCACCATCCATTTAAACAAGTGAATAAATATCAGAAAATATACAAAAACACTTGAGCATACACGCAGACCTCTATATATACCATGATTAGTGCACATGATTGTATACTATGATTGGTGTATATGACTAAATCATTTAATTGTAATGTTTAACCGCCAGTAGTCTGGCGCTTGGGTTGTATTGTTAATTGTTTGCGTGTATCGTGCAAGGGAAGATCGGGTGCTTGAATCTGTCTGTAAAGTTGTCTGTAATTCTTCTTATCTCCCGGTGTAATTTGACAATATATCAATTGCCTCGGTATCGGGTGAAAACCTAGATTTCCTCTATCTAAATAAAAGTCTAATACTTTTTGCCTGCTCATTTCGAGAATGCCCAGACTCCCAATACTAATTCCTCCAGAGCATTCGTCCCACATTTTATCAAATTGTAGCAATTTTTAACAAATATAGGGGAATTTCCCAGAACCATACATAAGATATTTGTATACATCTTCAATTTAATATTTTCTCCCATGGATCACATACTTGCCGCGTATTCCAAATGTGGCCTAACGAAAGCGAAGTAATACACCTCTCTTTTTCTTTTGTCATCACATTTTCCTACGACCAGCTTTTTCAAAGACTGGCCCACATATTCTGCTAATGTGTTTGTGTCCCATGAAAGGTTTGATGTCAAAGCACACAGTTTGGACAGTGTGACATGATATTGATCAAAGACCTTTAAACAGGTATATCTATTTAATTTCACCTATTATTTTCAGGACATTTTCAAATTTTGCTATTTTTACAAGTTTAACAATTGAACAAGCTGTAGAATTTATACACCATGACAGAACACTCGCAAAAGACGGTGGATAAAAAGAAAAGAGATCAAAAGAATTGCGTTTCTCAGGAGATAGGTTGTTGGTCGTGTAGAGAGTATATGAAAAATATAAAACGTTCCGCCCAGGCAGCAGAAGTTGCGAAATTGAGCACCTCAGGATAGACATAAATGTCGCCTCTTCCTTCCATTAGGGAAACCTGATCCTCAGGGAGCTGGGGTGGACACTGTGGGGAATAATGTTCTCGTGACGAATGAAAGAGGGAAATTGAGGAGAGCGATGAACGAAGAAGTATGTATGGAAGAAGAAGAAGAGGACTATATATTTAGATAACTATGCTGTTAAGATGAATAAGTATAAATGGAGTGGACCCCCCCCCCCCCTTCGAGGCAAAAGTTAGAAAGAAACTATGTATGTGCATTTTACAGGACGACAAAAATAATTCAATACAAGAATTTGATGAGCGAATCAAAGATTTATTATTGTAAAACAACGATCGCAATTATCTATCAAAGGTTTATTATCGCAACACAACGATCGCGAAATCATTATCGGTGGAGATTTTAATGTCCTATCTTTTGATTGGATCACACATTGCCTTAAGATTGGGACTATTGATAAAAATACCTGCGAGTCGCTATTAAATTCCTTCACTTTGAAATCCATGCATTAACCTGTCACTTCACCAACTAGGAGCGATTATATTATTGATTCATTAGCAATGAACACACTCTAAAAAGTCTTAACTATAGAAACTATAAAAGGAATTAGTGACCAATGGGCGGTAAATGCTAAGTTTTCGCTAGTTGGGATCCGTAGTAAGAATTCAAAAAGAAAAACTAACTTGTTTGAAGAAGGGGAGTACATACGTAATGGCCTAAAATGCGTGCTATAGAGTGAATCTGCAGATTTTAAGAAAGATAGCAACTACCGAAATACTGAGGGTACGTGGAATCACTTCCTTGAGATCAAGCGCTCTGCAATCAATGAGTTTATTCCGAGTTAATTTATAAAAGATGACAAGGAACCCATATGGTACAACGCGGGTGTTAGTAGGGCATTGCGACGTCAAAGGCTAACTCACGTCAAGATGTAAAATATTGGCTTGGTTCGCAAACAAGAAGAGTATTCGTCAACAAGGGCATGATATCATATGATCGGGCATAGATTAATTACATTATGAAACCAGGTCCAATTAATTCGTCAAAACTGAGCAAATATATTGTTTTCAGGTTCGAAAAAGCGATTTAACTACGTCTCGTGGAAAACGCAACGAAGGGACGCACGAGTATCAGGTATAATATAACGATATTCAGGCGTAGACAGCACTCACTAAAATCAATCGCTACGATATTATTATAAGGTAATCTACCGGTTAAGGTAGGTTTTTGGATGGGCACAACTACCAAATAAACATTTTGTGACTCCAAACAAAACCCAATCCAGCAACCTACTCTACATCAGATCCCTCTTCATCTCTGTGTACTTCTTTCCTCCCTTCATCCCTTCCAACATCCCTATCCTGTTCCTGCCCTTTCCTCGTTTGCCCAAGGATATGTTTTTGTCAAATAAAAAACGAATGTCGTTGAGTTAAGCAGCATTGAAAATGTTAGAAATAATGGTAATTATGACACATCCCACATTTTTCCGGGTTTAGCTTAGGTCTCAACTTTGGGTAACTCATTTTAGGGGATTCATTGAAATTAATGAATAAACATACTTTTAGTAAAATAACGAGAATTGTCATTGTCAGGTTAATGGGCTGAATAAAATTGCGAAATATAATATTCATTGAAGATGCCTCTCTGCATATATTTTGGACCATAAGGTTTTTACTATAAAATAACACTCGAGAGTAAAATTGTTTCAAAAAGATTTACTCTGATGTAAACAAAATAAAATTCATCTTTCATCTTCGCAACGATTTCGATTCGTAATTTATTTTTTATTCACCTTATATCATTAATCTTGAAGAAATGACATATCAAAACGTGCTAATATCGAGGATATAAAACTTTAAACCCCAGCACTTTTAGTAAGAATTATCAAGAGCTCTACGGCCTCTAGGTTAAATAATAATAAGGGTTAATAATAAATAATAAATACATTTCCACCTGGAATCTTTAACGAAGTCTCACAGCTTCGTGAAGGATTCCAGACAGGATAGTGTGTGTGTGGCTGTGTGTGGTCCCTGGCGTGGATTAATTTCCCGTAAACCACCACAGAGGGTATTCTTAGTCGAGAGGTTGTGGTTGGTTCCCGCGAATACCAACACAACAATTTGGTCTGACGAGAGTTGCGACTGTTTTTTTACGGCCAGTGGAGTTTTTCCCCCCCTTATTATTACCCAGCACTTTTCATAAATATTGACTAATTCATATAAATCATAATTGGAAATGGACTGTGAAATGTAGACAGATGGAATTAAGTAATGGGTGGTATTGTAAAATTATGACAATGTAACCATCGTAAGTACATTGGAGAAATTTACACTTTAATGCCCATGTTATACCCCCGAAAGTGTATTCAAACTTGCAAGCAAGGTCCCGCCCAAGAGCAAGATTGAACTCAGTGTATCGGATAACCTACAGATGTCACTATTTGTCTCGATCAAACAAACGTGTTGTTGAGTGCGGCTCCGCCAATGTTTTTCAGCTGAAAAATGTATGAACGGAGAAATTTAAGATGGTTGTGAAAGTAACAAACAATGCTGAAAAAAAGAAAGTAGTTGGCGGCATGGTTAAAAAAGAAAAAAACTCTAAAAATGTTAACTCGACCAAGAAGAAACCGGAGAGTGAAAGACAGGCCGCGGCGAATCCGGAAAGAAGTGTTTATTATTCTCTAGCTATTGTTTTTCTGGGTAATATATTGACCATTAATACATATTTTACAACTACGTTTCTCTTTCTCAAATATTTTCTCAGCGGTACATTAAGCTTGATGTACCTCGGGAGTATTCATTTCGACCAGGTGCACAGGCTACGTGCTGCACCCGCTTCATTTTCTATTTTAATTAATGAAAATGTTATCATCGCACTTGATTGGAAAATATTGTTTGATCCTTAAATATTTTTTGTTTCAGCTTTCGGGTTTTCTTGTTTGAGTATTTACCATGTATCCACTATGTTTGAAAATGACCGGCATTTTTCACATTTATCCACACTGGAAAGGGAGATGACTTTTAGAACGGAAATGGTCAGTGTTTTCACTAGCAAAGATATCGCATTGCATTGAGTATTGTTGCCAATTTGTAATAGAAACACTTTTTTAAAAATTTAATTGATTTGAATGGTGACATATGATTTTATGTTGCAGGGACTTTATTACTTCTACTACAAGACCTTGGTAGAAGCACCAACTATTGTCGATGGATTATACTCTATAATAAATAATAATGTGACCGAATATCCTCTTGTCATCAACACCCTGAAGAGATTTAATATTCACCCTGAGGTATGTAAATTTTCATGCATATTTAACATAACTCGAAGGGGATAACTATATGCTTTGAATATTTCATTTATTTAGAAGGCTACCAGAATAATATTAATCATAAAAGCTGTCCTCAGGGTAGAGTTCACTTCTGTGGCATGTGCCCTAGGTTCCATTATGCAGTTTAATGGACTAACTAGCTTATTTTGGCTCAGCGAACCATCACAAATAACTGCAATAAATCCTTGGGGTGTTTTCATCTCATTCGATACTGCTATCAGCTAGCTCCATTATATCTTAGTAATTCTTTACTTTCATGTCTATCATTAAAGGCTTTATGATATTCAATTGGGGTGTTAAAGTACATGCATATGTCGAATCCCTATCTGTCTGTGTTTAATAAGTTTGAGACTTTTGTTCATGGCTTGACTTGATATTTATTCTTTCTGAATCCCTTCATGACTTGTACTATCCTGCAATGTTCCTGTGTTCTTAAAGTATTAGATTTTCTTCCCCTTTTTCAGTATTTTCCACCACAACACATCATAGATTTTTTTGCCTTCATAGTCTGTCACGAGTATGAAAATCTATTTGAAACAATGGCATAGGTGGGCTTCATTTTATGATTTATCTCAAATATGCCAGTATTTCAGGGGGATTCATAACTTGCATATCTAATATCCCCTAAGGTATAATGAATTTTACTCAATTGTTTACAATCTTATGGCTAGCATGCCACATTTCCCTTCTTTGATTGGTGCATACTTCTCTATTGAATATGTTATGGTTTCCCGACACCTTTAACATCACTGTAATACAGGCATTTGCAGTATGCTAAAGGATGCTACAATGCATCTGAGGAAGATAAATGTTAAGAATGTTGATGTTTTAAAATCTATGGTCTTCACCTTAACTCATACGGAGTAGTGCTAACCCCTCCTCCAAGTCATTGACATCTTGTAGAAATTTGACTAATTTATTTTTGTCTGCTAACTGAAGGACAGGTCCCCGTAATCCCCAAGTATCACAACTGCTCGTTCATGAAATACATTCTTTTGTATGTAGCCACCTTCATATAGGTATAATTTTGTTTGTGATCTACAATCTGGTAGATAGTTCTTGTAGTAGATCCTTAGCCTTCTCATTCCTCCCTTTTCTGGTTGTCATCCATATGTGATCCACATTGAGGTATCGTGCTTCAGAGTGCATCCAATCAGTTTCATCTTTCCAGTGGTGTCCTCCATATGCTTTTCTCACCGTCCTATCTTCAGAGTGATTCTTAATTTTTGCCTTGATTATTTTATTTTAATCATTCCTCTGAAGAACCACATTTCCTTTGCCTTCTATCTTCTTTTCTCTGCTCCTCCTATAATCCAAGTTACACATCCATGGAAAAGTTTTATTCTAAAAACAGCGGACTACTGGGTTGGTGTTAAGTTTTTGATGAATCCAGACATTGCGCATTACTGCTGTATTCTTAAGCCCTTACTAACGTGACACAAAAGATCCAAAAAATCCATACTGCATGCAACTCGATCTTTAATGCTGCATACTTTACAACACCTTGCCTTCCTGATATTCTCTTCCCTCTATTTATCACAGTCTTCAGCATCCCATTGCATCTCAGTGCATTCACTTGTCCTGCCTTCTTCTAATTTCTACCAACAACCCTCTCTCTTCCCCTAGCATGGCTAGAACTTCATCATTTTGCTTTCATTTCCATATGTATGTATTTCTACCATTCTTCTCCAAGCTCTCATCTCAAACGTCACCAACCTATGCTTATTTTCTTACCTCAAATTACTATAACAGTAAATTACATGCATGTTTTCGCGGGTTTTTCACACCCCCCTTCTCTTCACGGGTGTTTTCCCGCATGGGTTTTTACTAGGTGAGCAATGCCACGTTCCCCCTAGCTATTCCCACAAACCTCATTCTTTACTTACACTTTTCTTTTTTCCTAGTGTTTCTTTCTAATCACTGTCTTTTACTCTGTGTATGTTTGTATGTGTTGGTGTATCCCTAATCTATTTATGTATATGTATGTATATATGTATGTGTGTGTGTATATACATATATTTTCTTTTCCCTTACTTTTCGATGTTAAAATTTGTGTCTGTCTATTTGTATTTATGTGTATATGTGCATGTGTTTTATAAATTTTATACCTTGTATAATATGTAAGACTCTTAAAAACTCTGATATGGAGCGTAGCTATGTACGACGCAGAAACATTGTCACTGAAGCAGGAGGATAGACGTAGATTGGAGGCTTTTGAAATGTGGATGTGGAGAAGAATGGAGAAGGTGAAATGGACCGAAAGGAAAACTAGTGAGGAAGTACCCGGAGATGGTGGGTGAGGAGAGGAGTATGTTGAGAGAAATCCTACGGAGGCAGGAAAAATGGATGAAAGGCGTATTGAGCGGCAGTAGGATGTTGAAGATTGTAATAGAGGGGAGAATGTTGGGAAAACGATGAAAGGGCTGGAACAGGATAGGGATGTTGGATGGGATGAAGGGAGGAAAGAGGTACACAGAGATGAAGAGGGACCTAATGTACAGTAGGTTGCTGGATTGGGTTTTGTTTGGAGTTACAAAATGTTTATTTGGTAGTTGTGTCCATCCAAAAACCTACCTTAACCAGTAGATCACCTAATAATAATACGTATACGACAATGGGTTAGATGGAAGAAGGGACCATTAGGTCTCAATTTCGCCCAAATAAAGTCCTTTATCTATCTATCTATAATTTTTTCTGATTTTCCCTTCTAACTATATGTTAGTATCATTTGTGGTTGTTGTAGTTGCTTTCTACTGTGCTTAATATTTTTCATTCCTCGTGATTCGCTGAAACTTGCATGGGTGGGTGCTAATTAAAGTCTGATTCCTGTTTCAGCTCTTTCTGGGATTCCTTTATCGAGGATTTGATCACGTGTGCACTTCCCTTGGCATAGAGAACAAGCAGTGTTGGCAAGTTGAGAGAGGTGGTGGACTACCACCGGTACTAAGCTGCGAGGGAATAGGTGACCCGGCATACTTCTATCTCACTGGTGTGTGGATCATGGCGGGGCTTTGTGTTGCTACACTCTTCATCTTTGGTGTTCACCTCAGGTAAACATAGTGACTCTGTTCTCTAATGTGAACCCCATTTATCGTTCACGAATGTGTTCATCTAATTTACTTCCGCATATCAGTTAATTTTTTTATCTACAATGTGTTTCTTCATTTCAATCATGATTCATTCATATTTCATCAACTTCAATCTCTTCTGCCAAATCCTTTTTTTTTAAATAATTACATAATGTACTATTCTTGTTCAATGAAAGTTTCCGATTGTTAAATTGTTTGATGAAAATTGATGTTTTTGCATTTTCAGCGATTCTATATTGGGAGGTTTTCTGGCAGTGGTGTGCTACTTTTACAACCATGGCGAGGTAAGAATGCTATTAGTATTTCTGATTCATTTTTCTGAATGATCGAAACAAGGATTGATGTTAAAACTGGTTAATTGAGTTTTAATTTGAGAAAAGACTAGTTCAAACTCGGAAAAAAAACACTTAATGATACAAAATATCCAACTGAAAAGCTGCTCATTGACTTGTCTATTCCTTGTGGCCAATCCTTCGATAAAATTAATTTTCGGAACCTGAGCTAGTCTACTTTCTTTAATTAGATTGTCATTAATAACTTTCAACCTGAATATTTGTTTGCTACTCTTCTACAATCTATATTATCTTCTCCAATTGTCTCTCTTACAACACTCCAATTTTAGAATTCACTGCATCAAGTTTCAAAGAAAAAACTAATCTAATGCCATCTCATTAATAAGAGTCTTAAGGTTGAAATATACCTTGCTTGTTCAGTATGCAATCTAGAACTAATGATGTCCCTCATTATGAAGAAAAGCAACCAATCTTTTGTTTACTCTCCTTGAATACTTGGTCCACAGATAATGCCACTAATTTGGTGCTTTCACTGACAATAATGTGCCAATCATGCTTTCACATGTAATTCATCCTTTTATAAATTCTAAGAAATTATGGGAGATGCTACAAAAGTAACTTAAAATGGAGTCATCAACTAAGTGGCCATAAAAATGAAATGGTTTCAAAGTTTAAAAATCATTTAAAGCCCCCAAAGTTCCAGAGCATAAGAGGTCACTTCAGTAGCCTAACTGACTAAAGCTAAAACATCGAGAGATTTGGATTCGAATCGTGGTTAAGGGGAATTATTTTTACACTTTGAAATTGTTGCTTTGTTTAATCGTTAATAAAATGATTTATTGCACACAAATTGATCTAGTTACTCACAAAAGTTTTACTTTAGAATTGGAATGGGTAACTGATCGTAGCACTTTTCCACTTGATAAAATTTATTTTACGACCAGGATTCGATGTATTAAATCATCATCAGGTGCTCATCAATAGCCGTCATTGACCTGATGATGATGTAATACGTCGAAAACGGTCGTAAAATAAATTTCATCAAGTGGACAAGTTCTACGATCAGTTATTCATTATGTTCAACTTCAACCACATCACGCCTGAAGCTACTCAGTTTGTTCTTAACTTAGAAAGTTGAACTTCATAGTGAATGATTGAATTATTCTTTTTCGAAAAAAAAAATGGATGGTTTCTGACATAATGTGGTGAATCATATTCATTTGTGAACGATGGAAACCTTTGGTTGTTCCACATAGTAATTCATTGAAACAGACTGGAGAAGTCTCATCGTCTGGTTATATTGTCTTTTGATTTTCCTGTGTTAATTCTTTCATTTCAGTGCACAAGAGTTCAATGGACCCCACCCCTCAGAGAAAGTTTCTGCTATCCATTGCTCCTCTTGCAAATACTTCAAGTGACCATATGCCTAAAGAGTAATGCAGAGCCATCTGTTAAGCACGTGAGTGATAAATTTGAACACTCCCAAGTTAAAATGGAATTACTGACATGTAACATTTTATGTAATGTAGACTGTCATGTATTGTTACCATAATCCAATCTTTCCTTTCCAGATCATTACAATAGCAGTTTCTACCGTCGCTTGTTTGATAACATGGCAGTTCGCTCAGTTTGTCCTGACTACCCAGGCTATTATTCTCTTCATCATGTACCTTGTCGGAATAATTAATCACCACCATATTCTTGTCTACACCTTGGGAATGGCTGTAAGTACACACAATTTGTGTAACGATATCAGTGTTTTTCGCATCACAAAAACATTAAATAATGTTACCTCGTTCATTTGTCTCCTTATCATTGTGGCGTGTTGTGTGTTTCATCGTCCACCATGTTCCTTTGAAGGTTGGGATTCAGCATTCGATTGCACTCCTGTGTGGAAATGAGTTGCTGGCCTTCTCATTTCTCGTTTGCCTTCTCGCACCAATCCTAATCTTCACGGTTGGAGCGGAGCGCCTTCAGTTCCATTACGATCAGCAAGCCAAGAAGTTGAAAGCGGCACAGCCCGAGGGCTCTGAGACGTCTCCTCAGAATGCAGCACAAACCCCCGAACCTGAAGATAACACGAAGCCGAAGAGGATGTCTGTTGAGATGATGATTACTCGCCTGTTGATTGGACTTCCTGCAACAATATTTTCAGCACTCTACACCAAGGAAAGACTTTCTAAAATAATGGGGACAGAAGATGATGTAAGTAGGAGGTTTTGTATTCAGGAATTACTTTTGGAGTTCAAGACTATTCAATATATATTTTAAAGTATTATCATGCCAAATAAAAGCTAGAAATGAGTGTGCCATAGAAGGTTCTGATGCAGTGCTCTATGTTTCTATCAATTTGGTAATATTACTGTTAGTCTCCTATTTAAGGAAGACTCCGGATGAACAAAGACTTGACATCACTACATTTCAAAGCCTTGCCTAAATAGACACAATTTGACATCTGAAACTACAGTAAACTCTTACTACTCAACTGTTTAAGGTGTGTTTCAGATGGAAAGACTATATAACAGTACAAAGATGCATTTCGTTGCCTCTCCTAACAAAACACAATCTGGCACTGTATGCTACAGTAAACTATTCTTCTTCACTTCCATATTCTTTCTTCCACCCTTCATTCCTTGCAAATATCTTATTCCTGCCCTTTCCTCATTTGCCCAACATTCTCCCCTCTTTATTCCCAGTGATTATTTGGCCTACGAAAGAATCCTTGATTTTTTTCCTTTAACCCTTTGCACTCAGGTGCCTTTTTTCTCGATTTCCTTAGTCTACTTGGGGTTAAATTTTTTAAATACCCCATATTTACTAAGCGTGGCACTAGAATGAAAAACTGCAGTTTTTTTCATACAAACTAATTTAATTGGATCTTTTTACATAATTATTGATAAATTTATTGATAAACCATAATTTAAACTCTAAAATTTTTCATGGCATGATATTTTTGGAAGGATTCAGCATGATGAAGACCTGGGTTACCTTCACATGTCTCACAGATATGTATCGTCTCTCTTCTTCCACCTTTGATTTTTCCGTTAGAGCAAACCGCACAATCTTTATGATATTTGTTAGGGTGAGGTGTGATTATATGGAGTTTCCCATCTAAACGTTGCTCTATGTTTGTGAATGGTAATCTCACCCTGGAAGTTTGTGACACATCTCGGAATTCTCCAACAAGATCGTGTACTAGTTTTGTAATAAATTTCACATGCGATATCGGTTTTTCATTTTTTCTTTGTTGGAATTCTTTGTACAATATATGTAAATTTACACCCTCCTACTCAAGATTACTGATTATGCAATAGATAGAAAAAGAATGTTTGATGAGACAGCTGACACTAGGAAGAAAAGGAAATGAAAGTATCCAAACTAGAGCGCAATGAAATATGGAACACCTGACTGAGCTAACTTTACATTCCGGCGATCTTTTTTTCAGAAAGAGCAGATCATTTCTCAAAGGCATTGCTTTACATTTAGCTGATTTCCAAGTAATGAAGGGCAAATGATGCAAATGAAAAAGAACTTACAACACAGAAAAGAGATAACAACAAACATCTGCGTAGGTGGTGGCATTCTTTGGAGACGACATTATTGGGTCGATACTATTAATTTATAAAACAAGTCATGCTATTAATTAAGCCTTACTTTACTTGTCCTTTCATGCTAATGATTACAAGTAAAGTTATTGGAAAATATGGACAAAAATCCCAATTCCCCTCACAGTGAAACTCCTGTGTCGAGTGTGGCTCGACATACGAGCTGCTGCCGCTGTTTACCATGTTGATTAACACTCGACATGTGAGTGCAAAAGGTTAAGGGTTGTCACTGAAATGAAATTTTTTAATGAACTCTAAATTTGTTACGAGTGATGAAAATCAAAGATTCAAGAAGCAGGAAAATACCATGTACAAGTGTAAATATTGGAATTGAGTCATTGGTTGGCTAATGTGCAACCACTTCTAAGTCTTTAGCCGAATGGTGGCAAGCATTTAATGGTAAGATGAAGCAGATGGAAACAAGGGATGATTTTTGGAAAGTTTTTGCAGTGGTATTTTTTTCAATTTCCACAAAAATAAGGTTATCCATATCCAAATACCCTTGACTAATAACTCAAAACAAACCAGAGTTAGGTTTGACCATTAAAAAAATGCTACTCCATGCGGTCTATTATCACTTCCCTAATAACAGCATACTGAAGATAGAAAACGCCTGATTTTAAAGCATATTTTTAGTACATGCCAATACTGGTTCAAATCCAACTCAATGGAAAATATAAGGTTTTCCTCAAAAGTAGTAGGACTTATTTTTTCCTGGACAGACAGGCAGCAATTTCTCTGGCTGGGTTCCAGGGAGGGGAACCTCAGGAAAGAATGGAGACCAATGGCAGTTGGTTTCCAGCCGTTGTGGAGCGCAGATCATTGGTGTGCGAAACCTCTATGACATGAACTCATCATGCTCCGTCATGAACTGATTATTGAATCAACGTTATGCCATTAAATTTTGCATAAAATTGAGTAAAACCAGGAAAGAGACTCATGGCATGCTCAAGGCAGCCTATGGTGATAATGCCATGGGTAGATTGGGTGTTTTTGAGTGGCATAAGTTGTTTCGGAATGATAGAGAAGATGTTGAAGACGCCGAATGTTCAGGACACCCTTCAACCTCGAAAAGTGATGAACATCCTGCAAGAGTGAAGGCTTTGTTGGATAGGGATGACAGATTAAGTGTTTGCATGGTTTATGATGAACTTAGCATCCCTCAAAATGATGCGAATCAACTTCTGAGGGAAAACATGGCCATGAGAAAGCTGTGTGCAAAGTTGGTGCCATGAATGCTCTCGGACAAACAACAGGAAACTCGCACGCAAATCTGCCAAGAGCTTCTTGACCATGCCTCAGCCACCCTACCACCGTGACGTTGTCCCACAAAACTTCTTCCTCTTCACCTCAAATTCGCGCTGAAAGGACATCACCAGGGCTCGGTGAAAGTGTTACAACAGGCCATTACGAGGGAGCTTAGCAACATTCTGGGCACCACCTTCCAGAAGGCGTACGATACATGGAAAACCCGCTGGAAGCGGTGTGTGGACCCACAAGGGTGCTACTTCGAAGACTTTTGAGTCAATGTATCAATTTTGGCTAAAAAATTTTTTGTAATCAACTCAGCCTTACTACTTTTGGGACAGACCTTGTAGCTACAAGTGGGAGTGAAAGAATTAAATTATGCGTGTGTACATGTGTCCTTAACTTGAGACAATCAAGTTAATTATAAAAACATTTATCAAGGGCCTAAGGGTGCAATAATGTAAAACTTGGGGATCTTAGTTCAGAGATTTTGCTCCCATATAGTCACCAAAGAAAGTTCTTGTTCAGATAAGTGATCTCTCTACTCTTATAATAGTTCTCAAGTGATTAATTCTTCTGTCACTATAGCTTTTGTGTTTTTCTTTTGACAACAGGCACATATACTTGATCTTCTCCGCTCCAAGTTCACTAGTTTCAAAAATTTCCACACGATGCTCTACACTTGCTCGCCTGAGTTCGACTTCTTGGGATTTGACACAATAGAGAAGCTCATGTGGACGTTATTGCTTCCAGCCGCCTTCCTCTCTGCCGTGGGCATAATTGTCCGAGGACTTCGCCTCACTTTTGCCAAAACTCGCAGTGAACGCAAAAGGTAAGCAACTTCTTTCAACATCTTCCGTGTGGATAGCTCTTCCATAAAGAATTTCAAATTTGATGACTTGTGTTGCAAGTTAAAATAATGTAGATTCAAGGGAAAGTTCTTCATGCAGAGCAAAAACAGTTTCCCGTCTCAGTTTGGGTTTTGTAGTCCTACGAACTCAGTTCAATATGTTACTTACTTGGGACAAATCAAGTCCAGTTTCTTAATGAACGAATTTCATAAAAGATTAAGGTATAAAGTGACTTTGGAGAGGAAAGGGCACTGACTGAAGTAATGTTTTTGTTTATTGTAATTTATCATAGATTTAATCATCAAATATCAATAGCCTCGACTGCATGAAGCCAAACGCATTTCTCATGAATTAATCCTTCCTCGGTGTCAACTAAACAATTTCATAGAATTGGGTCTTACGCTTTGTAAATTTCAGTGTAATGCATGATGTACGTATTTTGTCTGTGGACTTGGAAATAAGTGACTATTGCTTGAAATCATTAAAAATATAAATGAAAAACTCCAACAGATAAAGGAGTTGCAAAATGTATTAACGTTTCTCTAACTCTCTCATTTCTGATTGACAGATATTTTCATTAAATATTGAAACTCTTTAAAAGAACAAAGACTGTTTGATTTTTTTGTTCTCATTTTTGGCATTTGGAATTTTTTCTGTTAAAACCTAGGCATGTTTTTTTTAACAGAATTGTAATTTTCTTTTTTTCATGAGGAAGTATACTGAAATTAAATTACACTCATTACTTTGAAATGGTTCCAAAGGAGATTAAATCAAGTTTGAGGTTAAAGTTACTCAATTCTAGAATACCTATACTCCAAGGCACTTGAATGTACAGTCCTATGTACTTAGAGAAATTTATCTAGTGGTCACATCAAATAATTTTGCCGATTCATATGCATGTAGCATCTTTTTTCATTTGGCGTTAATTTACTTTCCATTTTGCACGTACTAATGTTGTGCTCTAGGTATAAATGGTCCGAGATCTGGGAGCCTGATGTTGTCTACAACCTCTGCCAACTGTGTGTCTTTGCGGTGATGGCCCTGATGGTCATGAGGTTGAAACTTTTCTTCACCCCTCACCTCTGCCTCATGACTTCCCTTCTTGCCTCAAGAAAGGTTTGTTGCACCTGTCACGTCAACCTAATTCCCTTGGTGAATATTTTGAAAGAGTGCACATTAAAGCATTTGCGTCAATACTGTGAATCTAGAGCTGGTAGATATTCTGAGTGCTAAGAAATTTATCATGTGCATATATATATTTATGTATCATTGTACGGTTGTATAGGATGTTCTCATCCAAAAACATAATTTAACTGCTAGAATACAAATAATAATCTACTTGGGGAGGGTGAAGGTTGTGTACCTCTTGTTGCTTGTTTTACAATTGTTCTCTTCCTTTGTACCACATCTTCACTCCATAAAAAAAATATAATTTCTGGTCAACCATGTAGGCTTTATGAAACTGAATTGGATGAAGTCATGTCACGTCAACAAAGTCATGAAACCAACCAATTTCCATTAAATTTCCTTAGCAATAACCCTTATTAAGGACAGACACTCTGTTAAAATATAGCCATGTGCACAAAACTATTTCTGAAGTATATATTTTTGAAGTTAAAATAAAAAAAAACCTCAGCACAAAGTGCAGTTGCACTGCATTTGTAGGTATTTTATCAATTACTCAACTTAATTAAAATGAAACTTTCTTCCGTTGTAAAGCATTGAGTGTGAATCTTGGAAATGCCTATCTTTTTCCTCATAAAGAATTTTTGCCACAGGAATACATTAACGTATGAAAAAAATACAAAACTAACGAACAAATAATATAATCAGAACTTTAACAGTGATTTGTGCAAGAAGTTTAGGTCTCCAATATTTGTAAGCATGTCTTGGATATATGTTGAAGTAGAATCATTATTTAATTATCATTTCAGAATAACGAGAACATTTTACATCTTTCGATAAAGAAAAATAATAATAGCATAGTATAGGTCATAATTTTTTTCAGCATGCATACATTGGGTGAAAAGAGGAGTCCTTAGTCATGTTCCCCTACAATTTTCCAATATATGATTTTTCTTTTTTTTTGTCCATTTAATTTCTTTTTGTAGTAATTCAGTCATAGCAATTAAATATTTACACCCTATTAGTGAAAAGCTTCAATTCAGATCAGCAGAACAATGCTTTGTCATATCTTATTCAATTTCCTTATTAAACTTGGAAGTACCTATAATTCACAAAAGTTACTCCTAAGAAACATTTTAAAATGCTGATTAATTTGTGAACACAAAGTTTTTACAGTGAAAAGGTCATTCATATTTTACTTATACTTTCACATATGTTGATTATGTTTTAATCTGACCGAAAAATTTTTGAGTTCCTTGTTTGTTTAGATAATCAGGTTAAAACAATACATTTTTCAAGACAAAAAAAATTAAAGTTAAGATGTTGGGTAACATAAGATACATATTGAGATAATGCTTATGAATAAGAAGTCTAGGAAAATATTTGAAAACAACCTGGATTGACGGAAAACTATGGAAGATTGAAGGAAACCTCCTATCACCACACTCTTTTATTCCATTGTATTTATGTTCTGAAAAACTTTCATACAAATACTCTCTTATAATTATGCAAATGTCTTAAAAAGGCATTAATTGAAAGCCCAAAAATTCTTTTATTAAATAAGGACTGATGAAGTTAGGGTTATGGTGGAATGTGACAATTTCTTTTGCAATTTCAGTACTGGCCCTGCATCCGAAACATTGAGGTCCACTGGGCACTGATAGCTGTTTTGATGAGTGGTATGAGTGCTCAAGGGATCAAGAATATAGTTGAACAAAGGAATATTATTGGTAAGCATGATAATTAATTGTACTCATGTATCAAAGAGCAACTAATTCCAATTTCATTCGATCGCTAAGCATTTTCTTAAAAGCGTATGATCCAAGAATCAGAATATGATATAGTTACAGTTTTACAAAGTACAGATGCAGTTCGACTAAACTACTGAATTTGACCTTTGCTTATGTTGTGCAAACATAACCGAAGAACTGTCCTCTGTCATGCTGATGGTGAAAAAAATTTCCCATAAAACCAGGAATCGATGTGATTTATCATGAAAAATTAGTATAATTGGATGGAAAATTAAGATATAGTCATGGTGAGGGGATTAAACGTAATTCCTAAACATTCAATTGATGTTTGGGCATGATTGTGGACCAGTGGGTGAACTGGACTACAGACACATTGAAATTTCATTGATCTTGTGGCAGTGAAGAAACCTTTTGCGCTGCTATAGTTTTAAAGTTCTTTTCAAATGCTTTTACGTAAATGAAGTAGCTGTAGGTTTGTGCTGTCTTTTTATTTTAACCTCCCACATATTTAATACTCCGTCTTCTCTAACTACACTACAGCTGACTGACATATCCCAGGAAGTAAATAGAAAATGGAAGTTAAAAGAGGAAGCTTATCCTTGGCATTCTTAGGTGAACTTAAGTCAAATAATGAATTTAAAGCAGGGTCTTAGTAAGTTACGAAGGACCTCAACTATGAATTTCAGCCAGAACTAGTAAAATAATGTTACTAAAGTAATGTTATTTCTTGGGACTTGAATTATTGAAACAAATCAATAACACGATGGGGTAAAAATTAAGAATGTTGTTGGCTGTGTAATATGTTTTACAGAAATAGGAAAATGAATAGGAGACATGAATATGGGACAACAGATAGGATAATGGAATTGATGCAAATGAAAACATGAATTTCATCAGTAATCTGCTCAAAATCATAATAAAAAATTGCAGTGTTTCATTATCGTCATGCTTGTTGTACATCGCATTAGTTCATTTAATTAACTTCAAACAGCCTTTATTGAATGCAAAAATTTGAAGAGTCACAATATTGCTAATGATGATTACCCTTTTCAGTAATCATATTGTTATTGATGTATTTTCCTCAGAGCAGCCTCATGGTGATTAAAATGCATTAAAATTCCTCCCTCAACCAAAAAAATTAACCTTCAATCCTGAGAAATATATTTTTTCATCCTACACTAATATGCCTATAATTCCTTCAAATGTTCAATGAGATGTGAGTTTAGAAAGCAAAAGTGAGTTTGAAAGTCATTCGTGTTTTGAAAAATTGAAAATGTGCAACTGCCACATAGTAATTGCTATCGAATAACTAGAGATGAATATGCTGTGACTTTTCTGGCAGAAGCGGTTAATTGTTTGAGATTAAAGTCAATGAAGTCAGATTACCTACTAGCCCCAAGTTCACAGGTGGCATTGGTGTTGTGTACACGTAGGTCATTTGGTCTTTGGGCAAGAGTGGCATATATAGATTGCAGGAGAACTTAAGACTTGTCCTTAGAACAAAGTAAAAGAAAGAGCCCCTTGGACATGTCCTCTCATCATTCACAATGCACAGGAACCACCTGAACTAATGGGTTCAGTAAACTGTTTTCTCAATTTTCAAAAATTCTAATTAATGTAACCTTCAAGTGGTTGAATATCTCAAACCATAAAACAGTCATAAAAGAGTGAATAGCATTTTAAAAGTTATAATAGAAAAATCCCATTTCTTATCATCATCATAATCAATATTTCAATTCTAAGGTTTTACTGCAGCCCTCCATTTTTCTCTGTTCCAAGTTAATTCCCTCTCATACCTCGACAGCTAAGAGTTTCTCTCACTGATGAGTAAACGAAACTGCCAAAATCAAGTTTAGACAGAAACAACACTCTGTGCATTGTCCCCATTGTGGTAATGTCAGTACCCCATGAGATTAGACTGCAAGAGTGTAATAAATTTAAATGTTTTCATTTGAAGTCATAACAAAATTGGGACAGATCCAAAGTATTAACACTTTTGAGATTTGAGTTTCAATTTCACCCTATTTGCCACCAGGCGAGTACAGCAACGTCCCACTCGAGGAGCTGGTTGAGTGGGTTCGCACAGAAACACACCCGCAGGCATCATTTGCTGGCCCCATGCCCGTCATGGCCAACCTCCTGCTGTCAACCGGAAGGCCCATTGTCAACCACCCACACTATGAAGATGCTGGGTTGAGGTAAGTGCAGCTGCCAAAGTTTTCCCTGCCCTATTTACAATCAGAGAAAGAGGAAGGGGGAAGAGACTAACTAACTTCTAATTCTGCCAATCCAACATTGAAACATGACAAATCGTCAAAACTTTCATTTGACCTTGCTAGAGCAAAAACAAGTCCATGATCGTAGTATTTGCCTGTCTATTTAGTCCTTAAAAAAAGGATGTTAAATCCAATTTTAATGGCATAGGTAATTAATTTTTAGAAATAAGCCTGATATGTTGCCGAGTGTTATGAATGTGGAAGATAGCTTTCTTTCTTCTTCACGTGGGACTGTCGTAATCACTGTATTATTTAATTTTCATTTCAGGGAGAGAACCAAGAAGGTTTACTCTGTTTTCAGTCGAAAGACTATTCCTGTTGTGTACAAGACACTTCTCTTAATGAAAGTTGATTATGTGGTGCTGGAAGAGTCTTGGTGTTTTGGTGCTAGCAAGTAAGTGTGATATTTTGTGATTCTTGGTTGTCGGAGCTACGCATGCACTTGCAATTCATGCGTCTGGTAGATTCTTGAACAACGTATCTACATCTTCTGCTTACATTAATGTAATGTAATATTTGCATTAAATCTGGTTCCCATATTCTGTTTAAATCCTAAATACATAGTTTTATCGTGGTTCATGTGATGAATATTTTTATCCCTCGGCAAGTTTTCGAATTATGTTTAGGGGTCCTTCACCAAAATTCCTAAAGAAAATTCCGTTGAAAAAGACAAAAATGACAGCATGTCATATCCATGAGGTGATGAGATTTTATGTATTGGTTTATGTGATTTCTACGTCTGTGAAATTCAAGGTTTCACTCTATCCTATACATATTTGGAGGAGTTTCATGATTTTTGGAAATTTGAATCTTTATGCATTTGCTCTTTTAATTAACTGCATTATTTGTGTTTACAGCTTCTCATATCATTTCAATGGGGTTAGAGGCATGGGAAGAACTGGAGGTAGGAATGAAAGTCGGAGGGTAATTCATAAAATCGGTTCGGTTTGCTGATTACCAATCATTAGTTGCTCAGTCAGGCAAGGGGTTGCAAGCATTGCTGAGTGAATTGGAGGTTCAGTGCGATAAATATGGGATGAGGATCAATATTATTAAAACAAAGGTTATGCGATTTTCCAGAAAGAAAAAGGCTAAACTAAATATTAAAATAGGCGGGGAAAAAATAGAGCAGGTAGAACAGTTTACATATCTCGGAAGTGTTTTGGACCAATTCGGTCAAAGTGGTAGGGACGTAAGGAGAAGAATTGCGCTAGGCAAGGAAGCTTTCTCAAGGAGGAGGGAGTTGATGACTGGGACGTTGAGTAGGGAAGTTAAGACAAGACTCGTAAAAACTCTGATATGGAGCGTAGCTATGTACAGCGCGGAAACGTGGTCGCTGAAGCAGGAGGATAAACGTAGACTGGAGGCTTTTGAAATGTGGGTGTGGAGAAGAATGGAGAAGGTGAAATGGACCGAAAGGAAAACAAATGAGGAAGTACTTGGGATGGTGGGTGAGGAGAGGGGTTTGTTGAGAGAAATCCTATGGAGGCAGGAAAAATGGATGAAAGGCTTATTGAGGGGTAGTGGAATGTTGAAGAAGGTAATAGAGGGGAGGATGTTGGGCAAGCGAGGAAGGGGCAGGAACAGGATAGGGATGTTGGACGGGATGAAGGGAGGAAGGAAGTACACGGAGATGAAGAGGGACCTGATGTAGATTAGGTTGCTCGATTGTGTTTTGTTTGGATATACAAAGTGTTTATTGGATAGTTGTGTCCATCCAAAAACCTACCTTAACCAGTAGATTACCTAATAAATAAATTATAATTTTGCCAACGACAAATTGAATTGCTGAACAGAAGCAAGAATAATGCAATGAAACTTCGGGAGGTGCCACGATTAACTTTTAATGGATTCATCCACTGATGCACATTGCAATGGAATAATTTTCAGTGTGAAAATCATTTACCTTGACCAGGATTCTGGTCAAGGCGAATGACTTTTAAACCTTGAAAATTGTTGCATAGTTAGCAAGAGTAATTGTGAATAATTGGTATGCATGGTAGTAATGAGATTATCATCCCCAGAGTCATTTCAACAGGCATTGGAGCACTGGGGATGGCAGGTGTCATTTACCGTTATGTTTCTTTGTGATTGACTTGCAGGAGTGGATGCAGTATGACTGACATATGGGACGTGGAGGACCCAGACTCCAAAGATCGACCTCCAGTGTGCCCAGTGCTGTTTCGTCTGGTTCCCGACCCGTACCCATTCAGGAGAGTCTTCGTCAATGATGACTATGCAGTCCTGCAAGTCTCTAAGTCTGATCCACACAAGTTAGAGGTGAAGACATCGCGATATGTCGAGTTAGTGTCCCCTCCATTGAAGGAGTATGGACAGTAAAGGAGATCTCTCGGACTTTGGGGAAATTTCTGCATAGTGACAGCATTCCTTTTGAATTCACATTTGTATCTCAGTTGTGACATCATGTTTGCATTGCACGCTACTACAAGGTGATCAATGTACGTCACTGAATTCTTAATTTTTGTTTAGATTTTTATGAGTTTCATTTCAAAAATTTCCTGATTTCAATTTTGTTTTTTGTGTTATTATCATTAAACCAGTAATTCATACCAGTGTGATAACATATCTTTGTGATGTGCTCCTGCTGCCTACATTAATGTTTCTAGAGTACGTAAAATTGATTTGTGAGCAGGGTGACCGTTTATAACTCCATGTAATGTCACTCTTACTCCATCGTCTCGATACAGATTGACAAGAAAAATACTCTATTTGTGATCACATATATGTATATGCTAAGGTTGCATCAGATTCATTTCACAGTCACACTGTGACTTGAGTAGAAAAAGAGTACCGATAGGGTATAACACTATACTTAGAAGTAATCTGGATGGTGGCAGTTACATTTCAGTTTGAATAAAATAGCATTCATTTTCATAATATCTCCCGAACTGTTTCTAAGGCGTGTGGAGAGAGTAAGAGTGAATGAATTCATATGAATTTGATGTTTCTATGCAAAGTGCATGGGACAGACCAAAGGTGCAATTAATGTGTACATTTTGAATGTTTTCACTCGACAGAATCACTCTTGATTACTTTATATGAAGGAAGGAAGGAAGGCTTCCCATTCATGTACACGGTAGGTACTTAGAGAGTAGTTATTTATTTTTGTTCAAACTCTCAAGTTTTAAAAAGTTGGAGTGTCTACTAAACAAAGTCAAGAGAATACTTTGTTACATTAAATGACTTTTAATAGATTTTAAGCCTTTTAGGCAGTGCAACAGGCACATTTTAAGTCATTCATGTTTCAGAAAAAAGTGCTGTAAATAAATGTATTTTATGTAATGATATTTATTGTCCCTTTATATTAAAGGAAATGTTTGAAAATATCCAAATTGTCATTATTAGTACATCATGTACCACCACTAAGTAATGAGATGACTTGCATGAAATAAGGTTTGGAACTTTAGGAAGAACTCTGCACCACACTTTTCCAAATTGAAGAAACAAGTAATTCTGAACAATTGTTTATCAGTTCAGAAAATGAAGACTATCCCAATTGTAAACACACAGTACTGAATGAGTCAGGACCCACAGGATGGTTAACCATTTCACTGCTGTGAACGTACCTTTTAACCCTCTCTGTGTTGCTTTATCAAACGTTGAAATTTTATAAAAATTGTTAGTCTAAATAAATTAATAAAAATGTTTCATTAAATAAACAATGATTCTAAATTGTTTTTATTATTTCAAAAATAATAAAGTTTACTGAGACATGATGACCTCCCTTTTTGCCACATATAAGGAGTAAACTTCCTGAGATCGAGCCACAGCAAAAGGGTTAAAACGGCCAATAAAATATTTGTAAGGATACATGCAATTAATGGAAAGGGATTTAATTCTGGAAAAATACCTTCCTAGCAGACGGAGAGGTGGGCTAGTGAAAGTTTGTGTGCTTGGCTATAGACAGGAAGGTTCAAAAATGCCTGACCCCTATGGTCACCCTAACCCAAATTGGTTGGCCCTGGAGGCAGGGGGGTAAGGTCCTAGCCTGCCAACCCAGAGGTCGCGAGTTTGATGCCCACCTTGGTAGGCTCTCCTCCATTTAGGGCATGTGTGTTTGTCATTTCATTTCTTGTTGTAAATATCATTGTTGAAAAGTCTGATGTAAGGCCACAAAGTGCTGTTTTCAGAGGAATGATTAATGAATAAAAATTAAAGTATGTTAATTTCTGGTGACTAGTTTTTCCCAAGAATATGTCAGTTGAAAGAAAAGTCCTGGCCCCTATACTTATTGGGCACATAAGAACATTTATTCAGATACCCAAAGGTAGCTTGTCGGATTCCAAATGCATATTAACTCAGGACCAGACTAGCCCATTGACAATCGTATTGCTACATTGTGTATTAACATCGGTGGCCTACGATTTCTTTCCCTCCTTCATTAGTCAAAAATCGTTATGTGTAGATCAAACCAACAATCTGTACAATATCAGCTTCATGAGACATAGCTGAGTTATGAATTTAAAAGTCTTAAGACATCCCTCAAAGGCCTAATGTATGGCTACCAGGTGAGTCATTGGTTAAACCCTATCCCCAGAAACGAAAGAGACTTCATAGGTGGCAGAGAATCCAGGGCCAAAGTGGAGTTTGGTTATCTAGCCCAAGCTGACCATGGTGAGGGTAAAACATAAGAGAAACTTTACACTTCCACACACTTTTAATGCAATACGACCATAGGTTTCAATGCTGCGCATCAACATCAGGTACAATTCAACAAAATTTTCCAACTTATATAGTCAGGTGCCAGGTAGGGGAAGTTAGGGAGAGGGGTGGTACTATAGCAATCATTGGTGGGTGAAGGGAAGGTGAGGGTGATCTATTGGACGCAGATGGTACAAAGGGGGGGTGTTTGCTTGCAACGGTTGACCCTCATTAACGGAGGGATGGTGACTGTCACCTACACTACCACCCCTCTCTCCCTTACTTCCCCTACCTTTATCTGACTATATAAGTTGGAAAATTTTGTTGAATTGTTCCTGATGATGATGCGAATCACCGAAACCTATGGTCGTATTGTATTAAAAGTGTGTGGAAGTGTAAAGTTTTCCTTATTTTTCACCCTCACCATGAAGGAATTCCACAAAGTTAAGCCTGAAACTGTTATCTAGCCCAAGCTGAGCATGTTACATCACCTAGGTGCCAGAGAACTCACCTACTACAATTCCCTTTTCCCCCTTGCATTTCTCCCGGCATGGCAAACAAGTGGATAGATCATGTACAAGTTGGTATGGCCACTCACGAGCAACAGAGCCATGCATTGCTCAAACATTACTCTGGTTGAACTGGGGGTTTGTTTCTGGGGTGTTTTCCTTGCCTTTCATTTGCCTCTTATGAGAGCAGGGACACTGCTGGAGTATTTTCCCTCCCCCCACCTGCAGGGGTAAAGAACCCTCTGATGGAGTAGAGAATCCTCTAATGAGCCAAATAAACATCAGAGTTACTCATAATCTGAATGCATGATCTAAAAGCATGATTTAACATTTTGTGTTTTATCCTACAATGATATAATTATTTTGACAATTTATAATATGATGAAAAAAATCACAATGGCCATCCACCTGGGCTAAGTTTCAGCCACTTCAGGAATTGATGCTGGGCAGACTACTATTCTTCTGGCTTTTACCCTTTGGCTATATATTATTATTACGTAATCTACCGGTTAATGTAGGTTTTTGGATGGACACAACTATCAAATAACTATGTTGTAACTCCAAACAAAACCCAATCCAGCAACCTAATCTACAACAGGTCCCTCTTCATCTCTGTGTACTTCCTTCATACCGTCCAACATCCCTATCCTGTTCCTGCCCCTTCCTCGCTTGCCCAACATTCTCCCCTCTATTACCTTCTTCAACATTCCACTACCCCTCATTAAGCCTTTCATCCATTTTTCCTGCCTCCATAGGATTTCTCTCAACAAACCCCTCGCCTGACCCACCATCACCAATATTTCCTCACTTGTTTTCCTTTCCGTCCATTTCACCTCCATTTTTCTCCACACCCACATTTCAAAAGCCTCCAATCTACGTCTATCCTCCTGCTTCAGCGACCACGTTTCCATGCCGTACATAGCTCTGCTCCATATCAAAGTTTTCACGAGTCTTTTCTTAACCTCCCTACTCAACGTCCCCGTCATCAACTCCCTCCTCCTAGAGAAAGCCTCCTTACCTAGTGCACAAAAAAAAATCACATAGCTTGGGTGGAGCTGAGAGTGCCCTGAGAGACTTGCCCGGAAATCGAACCTGGGCCCTCCGGTCAGGAGTCCAATGCTCTACCCCTGGACTAACACGAACCCATGCATATAAATATATATACATGTGTGTGTATTTACCTACCATGGTACTATACTATGAGCTATGGTACCATACCATGAGTAAGTACTGCTCCTTCCAGTACAGCTCTAGGGGACAACAGGATGTGCTAACCCTTCAATGAATGGACCAGAGGTGTCTGGATACCCAAAAATTTTCTATTTTCACTGCCACAAGAACCCTAAAATTCTCTATTGTCACCCTTCCATTACACTAAGTTTGTAGGATATGGGAAAGAAGAGTGATACATATCTCATATTGATGAATGGTACTAGCATACATTTAGACCTGTGAATATATATGGAATTCACTTTTATATGTATATAAAACAAAATAATAATATTCAGTAATAGAAGCAGAAGAGAAAAGTGACTGGAGGCACAGGGAAATTGATGTTTCCAAATAACTATGAAAATAAAATTGAGACACCAATATATGGAGAAGTACTCAGAGCTTGGTCAAGGAGAGAAGCCTATGGAGGGCACTTTCAACAATTAATGCAGGAAAACAAGTTGAAATACAGAAAAAAAATACTGTTGCATGAAACTGATGAAAATGAACCATAACAGACATTGTGAGGAAAATGCATATAAAACTGTTGGAGCTTCAGACACAGTGTCACACTATTTTATACCATGTGTTAACAGGTTTAATTGAAAATAATGTGGTGTTCTGGGTGAAGCAAGTGCAAGCTCACAGTGTGAGGAAAGTGTATGTCCACTGCTAATGAACAGAGTCTGTACATTGTTTTCCCCACATTTTATACTACATGAACAAACATATACTCTTCATACTACCCTCACACATATTGGACATTTTCATAATGCTATACAACACAATTTATTTTCACCAGGGTTCACCTTACAGAAGACCATCATCGAGGTCAAATTAAGAATCACAGAGAAAGACCAAGCATGAACTAAGAGATAGAAGGTATCACTTCATTGAGATGTTGGCGACTTAAAAAATTGGCAGGATTAGTTATTCTGTAGATTGCTACAAGCCAACCCTCGGATAGATAACCTACGAAGATAGTGATATTTAAGACTGCGAACTTACACGAAATGTAACTTATTCTAAAGTCATCCAAACGAAATATGTTGATATTTCGGCAGAAAATCACTTTTTACTAATAATAAATGAAAATGAAAGTGTCCAGTATAAAAGGGAATTCGTCTAAAGCTTGTCGATTGAAGATGCAAAAAAGATTAATTCACTCACCTTTTTCAAAACAAGCCAATCAGCAGGATGTTCAAATCACGCAGCTGGAGTCGTAGACGTGACGAACAGAAGATTTAAAAAAACTCAGATTAATCCGGGAAATCACAGCAAACCGTATAGAAAGATGTAACCATGAAATGTAGGTAACAAAAACGGGTATTAAATTACGGGACAACAAAACGGGCGCCAATACGGTGATAAACCACAAAACTTTCGAAAGAAGCATCGCCTTCAAAAATAGTCCTTTGTATAAATGCAAAAGTGGCTGAAAACAGTGGACAACAATTTTTAATAAATTTCAATAAATAAAATAATAGTATTACCTTTAATACCAAATTGTAATGGCATCATGCAATCTCAATTTTATTTATTTTATGAATAAAGTTTGAAGCGCGCATGAGTACAATTTAAAATGATTTCAATTCGAAAAAAAATGCAAAATGAAAAACGAATAAATCTCGAATCTTTCGATATAATTCAAGTGTATTACATTAAAAATTAGTTTTTTTACAAAAATATATTATTATATACTTGTGGAAAAAAGGAATATATTTTGGTTTAAATTGAGTGTTTTCATACATTTTCAACCTAACTTTTTCGCTCTTCCCCAAAAGCAGCCTGCGCACCTCATTGCCAGATTTAATTTAATGTTATCAACAAATGACTCGTAAATGACCCAATATCAAGTGTATCAAAGAGCTTGAAACTAAGCGAAGTTGTCTTGTAAAATTTGTCGATAAAATATAAAAAATAAAGTATTAATTTGCCGATATTTTGTCTCTTTTTGCATACCTTTTGAGAACTTACCTAATACGATTTCATTGTAACTAATAATTACCTTGGAAAGTTGCAAATAGGTTATTTGAGAAAACTTTGTTCACCAAGCATACTGGTATTGTAATAGCTGTGAAGACCTACAAGCCTGCAGCCCACTTACATAAGGATATTTTTGTAAAGCTCTCATATGGTGCATGATCTGCTCATTCCTCTTTTTCATTTTCTTGGGAAAATAGAGCTGATGCTGATCATGGTATCCTCTATGAGGGATAGCACAGGAATGTTTCTAAAATGATAGGTACCTGCATTAAAAGTTGGATAGAGGACGTGTTAGAGTGCAATTCAAATTATTCGTCGTACTATTCATCCTGCTAAACTTCATAGAATTTAGTAAACATAATTAACCCTTACATAAATCTGGTCATATCTTGTATAAATATTTCGCATGACTTATATTGGTTTAAAAATCCTTGGGGGAACAACTAGATCACTTCCATATAGTGCACACTAATATCACTAATGAAATAGCAGTATTGGAAGGTAGATAATCTTATTGATTTACTGATGTACACATATGACTCATCCTATGATTGCCATTTAAACTCTATAGTATGAAAGTACTTAGCTAATGTTATGATTTCACCTTTTTTATAATTAATCCAATCAAACATAATTACCATGTCCCATTCTAAGGCACATTTCGTATTCCATCATAAAATTAAATATTTTCAGCTTCAAAGTCTCACTTAAGTTTAAATTGGGTTCATTATATTAATTTTGCCACCCTATTTTTAATGTGTACCAATAAAATTAACATGTTCTTCAGTCTAAAGCTAAACACCAGCACTTAAAACAATTGCTCAAATATGACAATTCCCAGTTCTTCAATTCCAATAGCATGGAGCAATGATTAGACACTCATATCAAATGTATCTCATATTTTCTTAGATTTTTATTCTGGAATTTTCAGTCCTCATTTACAGTTTCAAAAACTTGAATCGATGGAAAAGATTGTCAATTTTATATTTGTGAAGTATGCAGGGCCCACAACACCGACCCTTGAAAGTGAATACTTTTCTTTGGCCCAGCTAGCAAAGAAATTATTAGGTGGCTGCTGAGAGAGCTAGAATTATTGTTAAAGCTAGAAAAATGTCAAAAATCCTTGAAGAAGCCAGGAATAGAATGTTCTCTTTCCGAATTAACAATAAGAGTGGCACAGCAAAACAGTTTTCATATCAATGTCAAGTTTCTGCAAACCATAACATCGGCAAGTGTATTCACAATGAGTGTAAAAGTAATGATTTTGACGTTGAGTTTTCTTTTATGATAAAAATGAAGATAGACATAAATGGGAAGTTTCAAACTTAAGTTTTGATCGTGTTATTGTATTTGAATGTACATAACAATCAAATTTATCTAGAGTTCTCCATCAAATCATACTTTATAATAATACCTACACGAATGTATAATATATGGTAATTCACTGAATGCTTATAGTCCATTCCATCAAGCATAATTGTATTTATACATTATGCTGCATTGGCAATACAGTTGATTTGAAATTGGTGATAAGAAAAAGGATATTCCAGGATATCCGTGATATTGAGAGACTCCAGTGTGCTTATACAGGAATTTGACCTCGACACATCCGGCAACATTTATATGAAGTCTGTAAATTAAGTAATGAGACTGGCAACATAGCATTCGATCTGGCAACACTGGAGGTGCTGGGATTGGAGGGGTGGCAGGGGAACATGTGACCCACCTTCAGTACAGGTTTGAACTCGCTTGAGTCATTTGGTTGTCCGTAGTGATTTTTTTTGTGAAAGTTTTTTCTATTGTTTTCTAAAAATGAGTGACATCAATTTCGAGCTATGTTGTGTTATGAGGTTTTGCTTCAGACTTGGGCTCGTACATTGGCAACGCGTTGGGTTCTAACAAAAGAATGTGACTTTTCGTTAGGTGAAGAGATAAGAATTCAAGGTACTGCAGCCTCAACTTAGCGCTGTGACTACAAATTTCTCCCATGGACCATTCCTAATCGATGACTTCCTTGGTACGATAATCTCTTCCATGCCACAAAGTTGATCCCTGCTGCATCACATGCCAAATTTGGAGGTAATTTCAATGGTTTGGTGAGAACAAAAGGACCGCCGAAAATCTCCAAAAAATGACAAAACGTAATTTTATTAAAACTTTTATTATGGACAAAAGAGTGACCAGATCTTAACAATTTATATTTACGGGAGGGAAGAGTTCAGAGGGAGCATGTAATAATGTTAAAACACACTGCGACCAGTATTGCTCTATCTATGGAATCAATTGTTCAGAAATGACATAATAAAATCTTTTCTATAAAATTCTGAAACAATATATGAATCAGAAATAACAAGCTTTACCTTTAGTTTCTAGTTTTTTATAATTTCTAAATTAGGCATGTGGTCGCCAAACAATATTGGATCTTTTACCAATTATCAAAATTTTGTCAACACAAGGTAATAAAATAGCAACGATATAGAAAAATCAAAAATAGATATTATTGTCATTAATACTCCCGAGGAACTACAAACAAGGTACATAGTAAGCTCACTTTGTTCAACAGTAGCCGTCAAAGTAAAAATACTGAAGTTTAAAAGTTGTACGATGAAAATGACCCCTTTATTTTCAACAAATTACACTGTCATTGGCCTACTAATGTTTTAAACCTTTGGGCAATACTTTCTGAATAGGTTTTCGCACAATGATAATCACCACTATTTACAATTTTTAGTAACATATCAACATTCAGATATCAATTTTTCCATTCAATAAGCTTCTGTACTGAACTAGAAATCTGGTTTTGAATACTATTCAACATTTTTTTTAGAGTGAAATTGATGTAGGGGTCCAAGGATTATATTATTTTACTTTACATATTGCCTTCCTGGTCACACATGAAGCGATTAGAGCTTCAGCTTAAGGCACCATTTCACACACTCCCGAATCATATACAGATCCACGGCTGTATATCACACATAACAACAATGCCACAGACTTAAAATAAATGCTTTGTTTTTTACAAGATTCAGTTCTCCATGTATGGGTATTTCCAGTCTCTGAGAGGAACGAAGGTCTCCTTGATTGCTTGCGGTGAAGTCCATCGTAGCACATAGTGGGGTCCGCCAGCCTTGTCGTTTGTGCCTTCATGGAAAGAGAAACACTTGGTCAAGATGGATACAAAATATACTCCCTAAAAAGGGTAAAGGCGATGAGAGGATTTTTGCCAAGGGTATGAACATGCATATTTTGAATGATCACAGAAGCATCACAAACTTTTCCATCCCGAAGTATGGTATGTGTCTTAAAATTTCACAGCAGATGTGAAAAGAATACTGATGCAAATATTCCTAAAAAGGAAAGAATAAAAAGAGATGGAAGGGAAAAATTTTTATGTAAACTGAACCAATGACCCATTCTTTGGAGCTGGAGCGATAGTAATAGAGGAATAAAAAGTGGAGGGGAGGAGAGCCAGTGAGGGTTGGCAATAGATTGTACACAATGGTAGGAAGAAGCATCGTCAACATAGAGCATGCAACAGATGGAATATTACTAGTTGAGATTAAAGCTGAACCGACGAATTTCGTCACTGTTCAGGTATACATGCCATCGAGCATGTATACCTGAACAGTAGTGGCATGCCATCATCATCCCACAAAACCCTTGCAGGGTAAAAATAACAGCAGCAGGACAGAAGACGCAGAAGAAGACAAAATCAGTTAGAATAGGAACATAGAACATCAGGACAATGCTGAGGACAGGCAAATTAGAGAATATTAATCGAGAGATGGAAAGAGGTAATATAGATGTTTTAGGTCTCTGTGAGGTGAGATGGAAGGATAGCGGGGATTACTGGAGTGACAATTATAGAGTGATATACAGCGGCGGGGACGAGAGCCAACGAGGGGTTGGCGTAATATTAAATAAAGGGGTAGGAAGAAGCGTAGTCAACATAGAGCAAGCAACTGATAGAATTTTACTCGTAGAGATTAAAGCAGAGCCGACGAACTTGGTCATTGTTCAGGTATACATGCCACCGAGCAACCACAAGGAGGAAGAAGTCGATAGGATGTACAATGAGTTAGAGGATATAATTGCGTGTGTTCCTGCAGGGAAACATTTGATAGTGATGGGGGATTGGAATGCGACGGTAGGCGAAGGAAGAGATGGTGGTGAGGTGGGGGACTATGGGTTAGGCACGAGGAATGAACGCGGGGAGAAAGCAATTGAATTCTGCAGGAGACAGGGGTTAGTTATCACCAACACATGGTTTAGACACCACAAAATGGGTATACATATAAAAAGCCAGGTGACTCGGAAAGGTATCAGATTATATTATGATTAGTCATATATAGTCATTAAATGCCAGGTATTATTTTTTAGGAAAGGTAAAAAAAATGTATTGGTGTACCACTCTAAAGGCTGTATCAATCTAAAAACCTACATTAACCAGCTGAATACTCAATAGTAATAACAAAAAGATATTTTTGGCCAGATCTACTGATGTAAATGGATCTGACTTAAATTTTAAATAAGTAGAATATAAAGTGGGACTTTCAAGAAACTGCAGGAGACGCCACAACAGTGACTTTCAATTGAGTCAACTGCTAATATGCATTTCATTGCAACAATTTCAGAGTGTCAAGGCAAATGATTTTAACACACTGAAATATTTGCAATAAAATGAGACTTTCGACATGCAGTCTCTAACAGCGGAGATGAAATGTAGGAAATGATCGACTATGACATAGAGCATCCCAGAAACCCTAGTTCTTTCATTAATAAGTACAAGAAAACTCACTATGAAATAATCGCTATGCAATTTCCCCAGTGCTTTACTTTCCATGTTTGGTGTCAATGTTATTTTTGCCATAGGAGTTTACTTTGTGCTGGTCAACTTTGTTTAGGTCATAGTACTCTTATGATATAAATACCTGCATTTTTTATTTTACCAATGAACAGCAAAAAGCTTTGATCAGTTACATGTATTATGCATTATCATAATTACAAATATATTGACTACAGAGAAATTAGGTAATGAGATTAAGGAAAGACTAGTGAATACTTTAGTATGGAGCATTCTTTTGTAAGAGTGTTATTGTGGAGAAATATGGAAAACGTTAAATGGACAGAAATGAGACCAAATGAAAAAATAATCTGAAAGGCTGGGGAGAAGAGAGGGTTGTTGGGAGAAATCACAATAAAGCGGGAAAGATGGATTAAAGAAAGCATTTTGATAGGCAATGGGACGTTGAAGAGTTGTGCAATAGAGGGAAGAAGACTTGGAAAGGGCAGAGGGAAAGGATATGCACGTTGGATGGAACGAAAGGACGTAGGAATGCAGTGAGACTTGAAGTTTAAGGTAGAGTAATCCTGCTGGATTAAAATCAAATAAGCAATGGGAGTATGTTCCCTTCAGCCATCAACTTGCTCCTATAAAATAACACATTACTCTCCCAGAACAGTGATTTCATAGGGTGACTTATGTGCTACAAGCCATAGGGTAGTCCAATGCATTATCAACGATGGATTGACTGCATTAAATGTATCTGCAGACTCCTATGGTTTAGGTTATTTGATCGAAGAATAGATGGAAATTTATACAATTTAAAAGGAAATGGCTCATAAATCATTATTTTTTCCAGTGTTTCTCACTCAAACCTGTGATTTAAAATGAAAGCCAGGTTGGCCATTCAAGCAGATAGTGTCAGAGCATGAAATTTAAAAAAAAAATCTTTCCAAAAATTGTTGACAATTTTAGGGGATCTTATGATATATTCATACTGGTTGAGTAATTCACCTCACCTCAGAACAGGGTGGCATGGAAGCTATCATTCACATCGGAAATATATATGTTTTCAATATCATTCAAAAGAAGTATTATGTAAAAGACCAAAACTAATTTTGTACTTCCACAGTCCTCCTAACATAAAATATGTCCTGCATATTATGATGTGGTCTTCGAATTAGAGTGATTAGTTTCAAATTCAACATGATTCTCAACTTTCCTTGTTGGAGTAAAGGTTATATTTTTATTTGTGATCATAAATAAAAATCAGTTTCTTAAATCTGCTACTGCCTCACAACTTATTCAGATCCAAAAGCTAGTTCGGCATTTTTCTATCAAAATACACCAATTAACACTTCTGAAAAGAACTCACCAGAACTCCTGCCTCCACCAAAGGGTTGCTGCCCCACCACGGAACCTGTCGACTTGTCATTCAAGTAGAAGTTCCCTGCCGTCATCTTAAAGTCATCCAACACTTTACGCTGAAATTCCCTGTAGAACAAGAAAATAAACCTAAGATAAATGTGTTTTAAAATGTATATGCGAGTCCAATAATACCCATTAACTTTTGATAAGAACTACAAACACTACCCAAAGAAGTGGAGAACATATTTAATATTGTGGGGCTGCCTTAAAACCAGGATTCTAACCTATTCCAATTCCAAACAAAATAGTCAACATTGGAGAACCTGGGGATTATCTGTTTTAGAGTGCCTTTCAGATAACAAGACATGTACAGGACCATTGTGATTCTTAGGGGAATTATGAAAATCCCTGGGAAATTATGAATATTGAAGGACAAAGAAAACTTTTACCAAACAAACTTAACCAAAATCTCAATCTGAGTTTACTAACACATTTTCAGCCCGAGCCAAATTGTCTTTACATTCAGAGAAGTGTGGGAGATGCTGTCACAGTGTTATCTTTAATGAGTCATCCAGTAATGTGCAAATAAATGCAAAAATTGCAGAGTGTACAAATCCTTTGCCAGGAAAATTATCTTCCATCAAGAGGAGACACTGGTGCTTGCCTGTCCAGTTTCTACAGCAAAAATTATGGAATTAAAAGCTTGAATTACAACAATATTCACTGTATTCCCCATATTTGTCCTCGAGAGACCTTTTTATTTCCAAATTTGAAAAAATGGCTCATAGAAGACTGATTCAAGTCAAATGAGGAGGTCATCGCCCAAACAGATGTTTATCTTGGGGGGCTTCCACAATCCTACTTTTTTAGAAAGCTTAAAAAAGTTGAAGAAACACTGGGAAAAGTGTATTGAGCTAAAAGAAGATAATGTTGAAAAATGTAAAACAATCTACTCAAAACAGTTTATCTATTTTTTTCACAAGGAGTTATTGAACAATCCACATATGCTTTGGTACTTTATATAATCTACATACATACGTAGATTATGGTTAAAATCATGATGTTGGCGCAGAGTGTAAGTAGTACTAAATATAGATGCAAAATTATAGCCAATGAGCAGATCAATGCCCTAAGATTTAGCAGAGCAGCGATAAGAGCAGCAGCATATCCACTTTGCTAGACAATTTGGGTTGGGATTCTCTCACACAGTGGCACTTACAATATAGATTAACCTTATTAAAAACATTTAAAGATGGGCCCTTTTCCGATGACATCAAGAATATAATACCAACCCCAACGTATTACGGTCGGAGGGATCACAAATATAAGATTAGAGAGATAAGACAGCAAGGCTGACAGGTTTAAAATGTCATTTTTTCCAAGAACGATGAGAGACCAGAATGCTGGTAGTTGAAACCCCCCAGGAGTCAGTTCAACACAATAAGTATTACCTACAAGGTAGGGACTGCGCGTGGTTTTATATGTCTGTATATATATTGTATAGGTTCCCCCCATCTTCCCCACCTATTTGAAAAACCCCAACCCCCTCATCCCTTAACCTTTCCTTCTGGTGCTACACCCCCTGCCACACACCTTTTTGGTGGCTCACAGGGAATTTATATAGATGTAGATTTCCTCCTTAGTTATTCCCATGAAAGTTATGAGAGACAAATTTGACTAATGGCATTGGTATACTTTTGAATCTGCATGATTACCTAGGTGTAAAAGAGCCAAATAGAACTGAAGTGAGCAAATAATTGAGACAGGGACCCTCAATGAAGATGGACAAAAGAGGAATAAATGCACTCACCCGTCCTGGGCGAAGACGGCACCCGTCAGTCCAAAGGGGGAGGTGGTCTTCAGTAGTTTGATGGTGTCGTTCAACTTGGCGTCCTCGTACACATAAATGCTCAGCACCGGCCCGAAGATCTCCTCCGACATCAGCCTGTCCTTGGGGTCGTTCACCTCGATTATCGTGGGTTGAATGAAGTACCCCTGCCTAGGGGGAGGGGGATGGTGATCGGAGGGTGGTTCCAAGGGAGAGGGGAAGGATGCTTGCTGCATATCTCCTTGACGACCAACTCAGAGAGAGAGAGAGAGAGGGCACCAAACAGACGATGCCCTTACACGACGGACACACACTCACCTGTTGTCGTACTGCCCTCCCCCGAGTATTTTACATCCCTGCGAATTCTTGGCATGCTCTATGTATCCCTTGATTCGCTCAAATGCCTTTTCGTCGATCACGGCAGCCATGAATGTGTCGTACTCAGTCGGTGGTCCAACTTTCAGTTTGTCCCTTTCACGTAGCAAACCTTCCTTCACCTGTAAAAACAAGGGCGCAAGGCAATCGTTGAGAGGGTTTCATAAAAACATGGCCTTGTAAGTGACAAGAACAATGCACATACAACCTCTCACAAACATGGAAAACAAGTGGGATTCTTTATAAAACTACTTTACTCACTCCAATAACCAAAATCACATTGGCAATAGCTTCATACAATGAAATTCAGAAACATTTAGAAAAGAGTTAAAATGGATAATAATTATTGGTATTCTACCCTTTAAGATTTAGTTTCTGGATGGACAAACCCTATAAAACAATAAATTCATTACTTATCCTTACAAATCACAACCTTACATTCCACACCATAAAGAAACTTAATTCAATTCTGTATATTTTCTACCTTACCCTTCATTCTGTCCAAGTTTCTATCCCTTCCCTCCCTCATAAAAGCTTGGCTAACATCGTCCCATCTATCAATCTTCAAAATCCATTCCCTATCAATCACTCTAGTTTTTGCCCTCTTATTTTAATGTTTAACTTAGCCTTTCTCTTTCTCGAAAATTGAATAACTTTTGATTTATTTATATCGATTCTCATCCCACATCTATCTTACTGAGTTTCCAATTCACTCAGCAATACTTGCAACTACTTGACTGACTGACAATCCTAAATTCTGATCATCAAAATCAAACTGTTTTTATGAATTCCCTGCCAACTTTCATTCCTACCTCCATTTCTTCCCATGCCTCCTTAATCATTTCCTCCACATATTCGTAGAAGAGCACAGGTGATAATGGACAGCCCTGCCTTATTCCTCTTCCTTATACTGCCCATCTGGACTCTCCGTTCCCCACTCACACCCGAGCAGTCTGAGACATGTACAGGTTTCGAATTAGTCTCCTATCCCTCCAACCTACAATTGTATCCCTATTTTCTGCAATATTATCATTAGTTTTTCCCAATTCATTCCATCAAATGTCTTTTCAAAATCTATGAAACAGAGAAATACATCCTGATTGCATCCTAATTTCCTCTCAATATGGGGCTAACTGCAATGGCATCATGCGTGCATCTCCATTTTCTGAACCCTAACTGATCATTCCCTAAGTAATATTTTGGCCTGCTCTCCATCCTCTAAATGATGATTCCCGAGTACCAAAGTATCAATTAAGCTGCATGAGAAATCAAGCCTATTTTTCTGCAGTTCTCTCATTTTGCTGCCTTTCCCTTTTCTGCAATGGGAATTGACACCGATCTGATGAAATCTAATGCCCATATTCCTCCCTCATAAATGCAATGAATCATTTCACAAAAAATCTTCCTCCCACATTTAAGTAAACCTATAAGTAGCACTGTGGGAATGTTGTGTGCCCCATGGCCTAGTTTGATTTCAATTTCATCAATATTATTTCTCTCTCTTGCCATCAAGTAAGCCTAAATCTAAGCTATGCTAGTGGTAGTAGTTTACAGGGAGGCAATCAACAGCCAAGGTCTTTTGCACCATTAGAGCTGGATGGGAATACAGGAAGGGTGGAGAGAAACTCAGTGTTGGAATTATACTAATCTTAACAAAAGCTGCCAAGGGGTCCACAGCTTAACGTCCCACCCAATGGACAGTATACTCACTTAAAGTGCTCTCCACAAAACATCTCAAGTAGGGATCAGGATACCACTGAAAAAGATAAGCCAGGATTTGAACCAAGGCCCTCTGGGTTGTAAGCCAATACATCAGCCACCTCACCAATCTGACCCTGCTTAAGCTATCCTTATCATATTCTTTCTTTATGTCTAATCTCGCTGGTCTAATTTCTTTGCCTTAGGGTTCTTCTATATATTCCTTCCACCTCTTTTGAATATTTTCTTGTTCAACTAACATTTTCCCTAACTTATCTTTGATTGTTTGAAATGGTTATCCCTTCTTACTTCCTCACAGGGTTTTGACTTTCCTGTCTATAAGGCATCAATTTTACCCTTTCTCTATATTCTTTTCATATCCTCAAATTGCATCTTCCACCCTGCTTTTATTACTCTTAATTATTTGCCACCTCATTTTATTATTCAACTCTAAATACTTCCTTCTGCCTAACACTGTATTTACATTATTCCATTTTCATCTCTCATCTCTTTCCTATTTTCCTCTATCTCTCTCTAATAATCTTATCCCCATGGCTTTCTTGCCCTTTTCCCATTTACATAACCTATAGCTTCACTTTGGCTTTCAATATCCCTTTTTTTGGACAGTTTCCATTTTTCTTCATAGGTAAAAGTGTTCCTTTCCTCGATCACAATTATCTTCACGGCCTGCTGACACTCCTTCCTTTCCAACCTGGTTAAAACACGTCATTTCCTCAACTGTCTTCCCTGTTTGATTTTATTATCCTTTTGAACATGATGTTTCATGTCACTTCTCTCACAAGCGCGGCTCTAGGGGTTATCAAAATGAACAAGTCCCATCACCAAGTCAACTTTATAGTCCACAGGTTGCTCATTAAATTATTCAGATCTTAAAAAAAAAATATATTTAGAATAATCAACCAACCACACAAGTGTCAACATGGACTTTAGATTCATGACAGACATACCAACAAGGAATACACACAAATCAGGATGCTATAGCCTGAGTCAGGAAATTGGAATTTCCTTTTTGAAGAGCAGGTATCAAACCACATTCAATATATTAATTAATTAAAATTAGCAATTTTCCACAAAAATAAAATTTATTAATACGACCGGTTTCAATGCAACTAGGGGAGACCAGAGGATAATGTAGTTGCATTGAAACCGGTCGTATTAATAAATTTTATTTTTGTAGAAAATTGCTAATTTATTTAATCATGTTATTCCACCATATCACGCCTGAAACGTCTCTTTTTACACATTCAATATAATTATAATTTCATAGAATAGAATTCAGAATAGATTTTTAATAAACAATTGATTCATAATTAAGAATGAAAAAACTCAAATCTCATATACATATAGCTGTACGAAGATCGGAGGATGAGAGAAGGAGGAGGAGACAAAAGAATTTTGAGGTCAGGCATTATGGTCACTAATCACTGGATTATAAAACCTGACCTCCCCCACCCCACCTTCATCTCAGAACGAATTACATAGATAGGTGTATCTGTGTCATGTACCATCATTGCTGAAGATATTACAAGAGTATTGAAATGAGTCGATCAATAAATTATATTTTATGTGTAATGCAAATTGTGTTGTCACTTTCCTATCTTCATTTCCTTCACTACTGAACAAGAACTCTTGACTAAACAGTACCATTGGAAAAAATAAAACTATTTACCATACGCATTGAATATGGGGAGCAGAGTGTCAAAATCCCACACACCCTCGTCGAGAATCATTGAAATTATACATACCGATGGCCAGAGCGAACGGGGGACATACATTCGTGAGCAGGCAGAGCACTTCTGGCCACAAAATTCAAATGAGGAACGAATGGTGCCGTAAACCACTGTCTCGGTATCGGCTGATGGATGAACAAAGTGATAATTCTTGCCACCGCACTCCCCTATCAACCGTGGGAAATTGGCATACTTTGCGATCTTTTGCCCAACTTGACTCCACAGCCTTAGAAACGTCCTGCAAGGCAACAAAAGTCTCGAATCAAATAAACCATGAATGAACCATAGGTCATAGGTTAGAACAGGAGCAAACTGAGACTTACTAAACACCTTGGGACACACACTTTGCATTGTACCATGCATGTAACAGAGCCTTATAAGTTAATATCTTACAGTGTAACAGAACAACCATGGTTATCCCTTGACTCACGGTACAGATCCTGTGAAGTTAATGCCGGCAAGGAGTGGGGAGTCCGTGATTGTGTCACCAAATACTGGCCCATCAGCTGGCACAAAATTTACGACCCCAGCTGGGAACCCAACTTCCTTCATGACCTTGAAAATTGTGTAACACGACAGGATTGCCGTGTCAGAGGGTTTCCACAAAACTCCATTCCCCTGAAGAGAAATACATCACTCATTAGCAAATCATAAAGTAAGATAATTATATTGAGGGCGGACATAGGATTTGGACCACAAATATATTTGTTTTTTTGCTTAACATTTCAAGTCCAAAAGCCAAGTATCTTTTTCAAGAAAAACATTTACAGAATAATTAATTGACAATGTCAGGTATCTGCAGCAAGCTGCAAACACATAGTTAACTGATGCTCCAAACTGTAAAATAAAAAAAGAACACGTAATAGTATTGCTAAAGTATTTTATGTTGGCAGAACAAACTAAACATGCCGAATTTTGCAATGAATTTCCTTTTTGAGGTAAATACATGTAAGTAGCGATATATATAGCATTAATCTGAAAATGTTTGGTTAGATTTATTATTATTAGTAATTGGTGGTCTAGAGTATGAGGTAGAACTTTTTCGATGGATGCAGACTGTACACTCCTACACTTCTTAGCCTCTGTCAACAAGATGAAACCTGACATCTGACATGCCTATCCTATTCCTCTTTCTTCCTAGCTGTAGAATGTTCTCCCCTCAATATATCACATCTTTACATCATTCTCGTCCTGGAGTAGGATTGTTTGCAAATTAAGTATATGGCATTAAATCCAAAAGAAGCTATTACATCCATGGAATCTTTACAACATGCAAAATATAAGCAGTAACTCTCATTTTGCAAGATATAAATAAAATAATTTTATTTGTCATCTTTTGAGTAGCCGTTATAATTTTTGAAATAATTTTAAAATGTACCATACGGTTAGCAGACACAATCACATCGCTCCTTGTTCTTGTAAATATTTATTAAATTATACTACAATATATTATAATAAAAAAAAGAAAAATTATAATACTTGTAATACTGTTATTGATGATATAAATTTGTATGTTTAATCAAATCGGAGAAAACCTAAAATTTTTGACCTCATTAAGTCTCATGACTCAAGGTTGCATTAGAATTGTTTACTACAATGGTACAAATGACCTAAGCTGTTGTCACCTCCCCTAAAGCTACTGCCTTGATGGACATTGCCTAGACAGTAATGACAATGTAGCACATTAGAGAATTTTTTGCCATGTACAGACACAATTCACATTGTGTGATCATCACACACACACATGTGCACATCCTTTGGAGTAAGAATTTCACTCATGATTTGACACCAAAATAGATTGGTGCCAATCATTTGCAACGGGATAACACATCCAAGAGCCAATAACCATTTCCAGTGGCCAAAGCACTTCCCACTACCTAGCAGTGTTAAAGAAGTGCCCTATTTAGCTCTTGGCTTAATGGCAGGGCATGCATTGTGTCATCCTTGGCAGAGGGTTACATGAAATTCCCTGTCAAATATATAAAATTGGATTCAAGAAATGTAATCTGACAACTGCTAGATATTTAAATCTTTATACAATGCTGCAGACAGTTATGATCTTCAGGATGCTCTAACTAGGATCTAAAAATTGTACCCGATGATGATGCCTAAGCGTTGAAACTAGTTGTACGAGAATAAAGGACAGTGGATGTACACATTGTGTTCCTAATTTTATGGTACAAGCAAACCTGGAAACTAAACCTTCAGTGCTATGTCAATCTCAATAAAAATATGCCCTCTTAACCACACCATTAATTCCATGCTACCTGACCATGTGTCCTTACTGAAGGTTCTTGGCATTCTAATGGATAGTAATTCAATATCTCTGACCATAACCAGTCAGTTGAAAATAAAGTCATGTCTCTTCTAAACTGCTTCAAGGAAAATTGAAGATCTCTGTGAACTAAAATTGTACTTTTCAAATGTTGTCCTACTGATTACTTCATATTACTAACCCAATTGGTTGTTGTCAGCTACATCTATTCTTAAAATTCTTAACAGTGTATCAAATTGTTTCGGCAAAATAGTGATAAACAAGAATCCCCCATATTTTTATTTTTAATGTCATTCCTCTTAAAGTAATTAGAATACTGTAATTAATCATTTATAGATATTTTGACACCTTGGTTTTTTTACATACAGAATAACACAGCTGTCTACATAAACATAAGGCAAAAAGGATTAACCCAACATGTGCTGATGAAAGTTACGGGAAAAATCAAGACCCTCATTGAACTGCGAGTGCTTACACATAACTACACATCTGCTTTCACAAAGAGATCATAAATTCCACCACACATCTTACTCATTTCACAGATACACCAGACTAAGATTCAAAAACTCACCATGAGTGCCGGAGTGTATGCCAAGTTCCCTCCGATGGCCGTGAAATTGAATGGGGCCACAGCAGCAACAAATCCTTCAAGACCACGGTACCTCATGGAATTCTTGGTGACCTTAGGATTTTCACTAATAGGCTCATATTTCAACAACTCGTGGGCAAAATATGCATTAAACCTATAAAAAGTGAGTGGAAAACATTATGATACTTCATGAAAACTTGATAAAAATAGTGAGTCAGATGCATGTGGTCCACAAGAGGACTGAAAGGGTAAGAGGTACTATTTTGTTCAATACTTCTAAGAGTTGTCATAAGAATGATTATGATGGCTCCAGTACTTATAATCAGGTAATCTACCGGCTAAGGTAGGTTTATGGATGGACACAACTATCAAATAAATATTTTGTAACTCCAAACAAAACCCAATCCAGCAATCTCATCTACATCAGGTCCCTCTTCATCTCTGTCTCCAGTACTTATGCAACATATATCATAGATATGAAATTTACTGATTGGATAATTCACAAAACACACATCTAAACCCTGTAACTTTACCCTCTGGTATGAAACAGTTTCAAAATACAGCATGAAAAATATGGCAGAGTTGCTAGAGCCTTGCCATGTTCATTATCTGCAGAAATGAAATTCTCCATGCATTAGCAGATCTGAAGGGATGGATGGGAAAATTTACAAGCTAATGGTTTAATTGACGGTATTAATTTACCAAAGATGACTTCAAGCCATTCTTAAAACAAGCATACTCCACACTTTTGAAAGGAATTGCTCATTATTTTTAGATTTCTGTACTATCGGAAATGGTAATCTTCAAATAGTGGCAGTTCTGACCAATGTATCAATTGCCTCTCCTGTCAAACACTACTATGGAGAGCCTCACATTATCCAGACTGGCTGTTCTGGTATAGATATACCACCTTCAGAAGAAAAGAGAGGCCAAAAATAGAAATAAGAAGTATCCATTTGCTATGGAATGTTTACACCAAGTGCAAGAAATAAAACAATGACATCAAAACTTAACCGTTGAGCACAATAATAGAGGTAAGCATCTATTATAATGAACACAGATCATTTAAATAATTAGAAGCAGCGAATTTACACAAAAAAAAGATGCACATCACCCCACTTTGCATAAAGACAGATATTTCAGCCTCATAAAAAACTGGATGGATCACATAACAGCAGTCACAGTGGACCAACTAAACAAGGTGTTGATTCTTGACAGACTGATACGGAAAACTCCCCCGAGAAATTTTGAGAATGTACAAAAAATGAGTACGCTCAAACAAAATTACGAGAACAGTGAGTGTAGATCGCAGCAATTTTGTTGAGGATTCATCAATGATGGATACTACAGCCATGCATCATGCATTTAAAATCACATTATTGGTGAAACAACTATTTTCAGATTAATTTCAAGAAACTGCGGGAGATTCCGCAACAGTAACTTTTAACGGAGTCATCCAATAATATGCATTTCCATGCAACAATTTGAGAGTGAAAAAAATCATTCGCCTTGACCGGGATTTGAACCCGGATCCCTCGATGTCAGGCCGAGTGCTTTAGCCAGTTAAGCTACCGAGGTGTACTCTTAAACTATGAAATTGTTGCCGGACATCGAGGGGTCCCGGGTTCAAATCCCGGTCAAGGTGAATGATTTTTACACTCTGAAATTGTTGTAATGATTTTCAGTTTACTCAAAAATGCTCGGATATTTTTTGTAACTTACAATATTTTTCCAGAAAGAGTGAAATTAGCTGCACAACTCTCTGTCTGGGGCACCACATTATTACAATATTCAACAGCCATAGACATTTCCGATAGAAATATTAGCCACATTTTCACTGTAAGATATTTAACCTTTATAAGATTTGGCAGACTTTACTTGGTCAAGAACTATTAGGTTGTGCCACTAATTTGTGTTCCGCAAATAAATATACAATGCCATCATTCAGGAAGGCAAGAAAATCTCGGATAGTGCGCATGAGATAAAACGAATTTAAGTTAAATGACTCCATCAATGAGAATCTAAAACAGAGACCACTGTTATTAAATTCAACTTAGTGAACTGGACTTTAATGCAATCTTCAGAGCAACTGATTGTCCCTACTTTTTTAAACAAACAAAAAAGACTTTGGACATATAGAAGACTTTTCACTGAATGTCTCAATAAGTTCACTGTATCAATGACACTTAAAAGACAGCAAGATGAAGCCATTTGTTGGGGGAGGCATTGAGACATTTTTCCTGGATGCTTAATTTTTTTTTTTATATATTCAGTGGCCACCCACTGGCTTATTGGTTGGCATGCATGTGGTAGAAGGTACGAAGAACCACAGAAAGAAATTATGCATGTCAAACAAGAGGAAGTCCAAATGATTCTTGTCGGGGGCTGTCCAAAAACTATAATAACAGGCAGATTACCATTGACTCTACGGTATATTTATATCAACCTGGCCAATGAAAAATTGTGGAATGAGGGATAAGTGGAGGAAAGTAGGGAAATTTGTGAGTATTAGAATGTCACACATACTCGTTGAGTATTGATGTTCATTCACACTAATCCAAATTCTATAAAACTTCTCATTGAGGGTGAAAGTTTTCCAGATCGTTCACCTCACAAAAAGCCTAAATTTCAGGAAGTTAATCTGTGCCCTCCATCTTTGCCTTCCCCACAAATCCTTCCATTTGCCACTGCTTTATTCATATGACTCTCCTCAGATATAGCAAAACCTTCCCATCATATAACACTGCAGAGAATTGGCTTCATGAATGAGCTGTTTGCCAGAGGCCAAGAGGCAGTGGGTGGAATTTGAACTGACTTATTTTAAAAGAAGGAATCTTAAAACGACATCCACATAGTTAAAAATCTATTTTACAATTATTTCCTAATCGTTCCAACCACAAAAAGACCTTAATGCAAGCAAATTTAATATGAGGGGCAGTCAAAATAAATCCCAACTCCTGCTACAACCACCAGTCCGCACACCAACAAGGACATAACCCAACACCTACATGCGTCAGTGAATTATCACTATGCAGTTCTCCTACCACAGTGATTGCAGTATCGATATGTAAAAAGGTAGGTTTTAGTGGAATGTGTGTAATGGAGGCTGTTGAGTTGTCACCTGACTGCCCCTAGTAGTAGATCCAACTCGAATGGAGGCTGCATAAGATGTCAACTCCTTACTTCTTTGCAAGAATGATTGAATTTTGTTGTACAGATGTTAATGCCAATACAAGTAAAAGCACTGAGGCATGGATTACACTGGAATGACTTAATAAAAAAATAATGAAAACTGAGAAAGAGAATATCCTTACCTGAAAAAATCTATCAGTTCCGCAGCTGAATCAATCTCAGCCTGCACGACTGTTTTGGATTGCCCTAGCATGGTGGCGGCATTAAGGTCCATGCGATACTTTGTGGCCATCAGATCTGCAGCCTTAAACCACATATCCACCCTCTGTTCAAGAGGCACCTTGTCCCATTCTTTCCTTGCCTCACTGGCCACCTTTATTGCTTTCTTTAGCACATCCTGGAAAAAATTGCATGACCACAAAACAGAATTAGTAAAAAATAATCCCAATAAATGACTTAAACATTATGGCTACAGACCTAAATAATTCAAACATTATAAGCCAAAGGATATGAGCAAACTGACCCCTACCACTGCCACTTTACATAAAGCTTCAGTTAACCTTTCTGGCTGACTACAAGAAGTGATTAACACTAAAAAACCAATTGAAATTAAACTAGGAAAGTTAATAAAAAATCAGTGATGTCCTGTCCATTAGGGTCGGAGATAAATTAAATTCTAGAACATAATTTAGTCCAATTGATGAAAAGAGTAACCCACTGATTAAGACTAATTATTTATCCAACAAAATAAAATAAACTAATATCACAATTTAGAGAAATATATTTGATCTGAAAGCTTCATAACTGTAGAAATACCAAAGTCACCGTAAATCATTCTAAATATGTGGAATCAAACTTGGAAGCATCATACATTGTAAATTGCACTTGCAAGCTGAATGCGTAAAAGGTGGATTTACTTTATCTGAAATACTGTTCATTACATTTGTTAACTGCTCCTTATAGTGTACCTAATGAAAAACATTGTACTGATTATGTGAAACTTCGAAAGAAAAACAATAGAAAATTCATACTAGGTCCTCAAATTCAACGGTAAGCGAACTATTGGCAAGAGATGTACTTTCGTTATTTGAACAACTGTAGAATCTCCAGGATTTCTCAGTGTTATGGTCACATGAGGACTTTTAATCAATACTTAATATCAAGTTAACATCTGCATTGCGGAAATAACAAAACAAAGTCCTCACTCGGTTTCTGAAAGGTTCCTTCAAATAGAATTAAAAATATAAACAATAGAGATGAAAATATCAAATTTAAGAGGATTAAATCATCATCACCCAGCGTGAACGGTACCGAACACATTCGATTACTGGTGTGAGAGGGAATGCAAATGAGGTTCCTTTACTTTTCAACTTTAGAATGAAATTCTTTTACCGTAGATTTTTGTACTCACCGAATCAGCATAGTGAAATTTGGCAATTTTTTTCTTGTGGTCATGCGGCTACAAAAAAGAAAAACGTTGGTTAAAACACCATTACACAAGCGCCTCACTCGATGCATAACGTGAAAATCCTCCCGCATTCTGGTACTAATACGAACCATAACTTGATACCTAACGTCCTTAGTTCTAATTTCTTCATTTCCTATTATAATGGGCACATCTTCACAAGTAGCCGCGACTCGCTTAAGGGCTGCTTCTAATTCCTGCCTCTCTTTGCTGCCTTTCAGATACTCTAGGTAAAATAAAACATTAACTCAAAACATGACTTCTTGTCATTCGATGAGGAAACATTTTCAGCCTTACTTACGTAGCACGGGTTCATTTTTTAAAGTTAAATTTTTCAATTTAGGTTTCGGCACTACAGAACTTGCTCGACGGAAGCTGACCCTGTAATGAGCATATTATTACAGATATGTTTTCAAAACATGAAGTTCCTTGTGAGGAGAAAGAATTAAAAAAAACAATATTATTTGCTAAGAGTAGGGGTTGGAGCTTCAGATCAATAAATCCGCTCTGCTTGCATTGAAATGTAAACAGTGATCGACATAAATGTCAATGACTAATCAGATCGGTCAAGTTCAATAAACCTACACATCAATCCCTATCTCCAACGGGGAAGATAAGAAACGGACTTAGGGTCGACCTTGAGGGAGATTAACATTAACTTAATAATTTTTTATGTGCAAATGGACTAACCAGCGTATGCACCCCGCAGTAGCTTTTCCACTCAATTTCAACATGGTCAAACAGTAAATTTTGGACTGACAGCAGCAAAAACTCCGATGCCCTACTTATACTTATCGAGCAGTAACGCTAAAATCATTCACACTGCGCATCGTCGGTCGGCGCAAGACAGCAGTCATTGTTGTAGCAGCTGTAGTTCCCTGATATCCGCTAGAGACCTCTGCCTAAGGGAATGGTGAAACTTGGGCCTTGAATTATGAAAGCCCAATGGAAGTATGCAAATTTGTTATAGGCGGTGAACTTTTTCGAAATTACAGTTGGAAAGTAGTATTTTTGTTTATGAAAATAATTTAGATGCCTAAGGGGACTGAGTATTTCACTTTGCAATAGCGAATGAGCGCTTGGCGTAGTTATCGTATAATTAATTATACAGCTTTTAGTAGGCTGCATCAATTACACAAGGAATAACTCTGGATTAAACTTCCAAACAATTCTATGGTCCTTTTTCGATTCCAATTAATGGGGATGGCTACATAAATATTTCCTTCTATTCCCTTGAAAAATATATACACTAAAAACTAAAATATACAACTGATTATTATTTTATTATAAGGTAATCTACCGGTTAAGGTAGGTTTTGGATGGATACAATTACCAAATAAATATTTTGTGACTCCTAACAAAACACAATCCAGCAACCTACTCTACATCAGGTCTCTCTTCATCTCTGTGTACTTCCTTCCTCCCTTCATCCCGTCTAACATCCTTATCCTGTTCCTGCCCTTTCCTCGTTTGCCTAACATTCTACCTTCTATTATAGTTTTCAGCATCCCACTTCCGATGAATACAACCTTCATTCATTTTTCCTGCCTCCGTAGGATAACTCCCAGCAAACCCCTCTCCTCACCTACTAACCCTAGTACATCCTCATTTGTTTTCCTATCGGTCCGTTTCACCTTCTCCATTCTTCTCCACACCCACATTTCAAAAGCCTCCAATCTACGTCTGTCCCTGTTATCAACACAATCCCCCTTGTGGAAGCTTCTTTGCCTAATACAATTCTGCTCCTTACGTCCCTACTACTTCGACCGTTTTGTTCCCAAACTCTTCCGAGGTACGTAAACTGTTCTACCTGCTCTATATTTTGCCCTCCTATTTTAATATTTTGCTTATATGTACAATCATATTTTATATTTTCAATGCTCTCAGCCCCCGTATACAGATGTAAACGAAAGAATGAAGACGTGAATCCAGACGGAACAACAAACAAACATAGACGACCGGGCGATAAGCACGTAGTTCGCATGTATGGCAAAGATTCCTCAGATTCCAGAGAGTTAAAGATAGCGAAGTCGCCTGAGTCTCATGTGAATCACTAAGCCTCCTTCCAGTCGAAGGCCGTCTTATCGCGAAAGCATGAATGATTCGGGTCGGAAGACGTTTTCTATGTTACACGTTTTTTATGTTATAGCTCTTCCGCGACGTTTTTTCCGGGAATGAGGAGAGGAATTAAAGTTATCGGATGGGCAAACGTTTGTTTCTCGCTTGCTTTGAGCCTTTTGGCACAATTGAAGCAAAAAAAGAGCGATGTACTGTCTCCTTTTTATACTGAACCAGAATTCCTCGGACAATAATTCCTTCCCAGTTAATATTTATTTAGCCTTAGTCCGAAAACAGGAATTTTGGCCTTCGCATCGGACCATTCGGTGAAAACAATGGAGACGATTACAAACACCCAAGCCCTAGGTGGAGGAAGACCCATCCGTGCGAGAATCGAACCCGCGATCCTTGGAATGGCAGACGAGGACGTTACCCCGCCGCCATCGGGGTCGGCGAATACTAATTTCCCAATAGTTTATTTTCCCAAAAACAGCATCAACACAAATGACATACGTATCTACCCCTGAGATTTCTTCGTTCCAATAGGTGATCAAAAGAAAACAACCTACTTTTTTATTTTCACCATCCCACCATAGGTCATCTATCCACAAATTGTTTTAGACGAAAATGGGCAAAGTAGTAAGAAATTTCATTCATTAAAAGGGGAATTTCGTTAGGAAAAGGGGTTTTAACAAACAGTACCGAGTTGATGTCAAGGATCTTCGGTAACGATGCAAAGAGGAAAGATTTGACATGGAACACAGCGTTGTACGGCGCGGAAAATAGGTCGAAAAGTGTATGGATCCTCAGTTCTTGTATCCATCTATAAACTTTGTTGACCGGCTGACTATTTCTAACAGCAATAATAATAATCTTTACTTACCAATCTGTTCGATCGTCGATGACCCGGCCTATACCTGGATGTAGGTTTGTTTGTAGAATAAGTTTGGGACTGAATTACATTGTGAAAGGACTAAAAGAATGCTGTCTGCATCCTATGTTTCCCATTAATGCCGGGCAATTACAAAAGTCGTTATTTCGTGTATACATACTCGATCAATGACCGAACGGTAGGGGCCAAACGCAGGAGATATTCACGGATAATACTATAATGAAAAAGAAGTAGCCTACGAAAGTAATGAGAAGAAGAAAGGCCGAGGAAGTAGGTTTTCCAAAAGGTTTTCCTTGGGATTCAAAATTTCGTGGGAGAACAAGGTGGGAAGCAAAAAGAAGGTTGACTTGTTAATGTGGAATTGCTGCTGGATGGATATCAGGTGTTGCTCCTTGGTTCAAAGAAGACACACGCGAATTTTTAGATATCGACACTGAATGTACATTACCCTACCTAAAACCTACACTGAGCCGGTAGGCTACTACTAATAATAATTATATCTTGGGAAATATCGTATCTCCGATTTCTTGTGACTTCTCCGAGGACCTTAAGCAAAGAATTCAACAACTCAGGATGAAGATTCATGTTGAATATTCCATATCGCATTCAATCATCACCATAGTTCGTAGGAATTAAAATGGCTTAAATGACAAAGAATTTTCATTAACTAAAGATAACTATATTTTTAAATTGACTAATTATTTAGAAATTTAACGCGTAATGACTCTGCAAAAACTCGTAGTTATATTTCGAGTTTCTTGCTTCGTCTAATCCGTGGGACAATATTAAAAATTCTAGCAGTCCAAGACAATTCGAGACGAATATTTTTGAATGCTTGCATTGCGATTCATTATTATTTATTTGAATTTCACGAATGTTTATGTTTAAAGGAATACAAGTTCACCATTCATTTGTGTAATTATTAATAATCATTAAGGTTGCCATTTGAAAGCATAACATTTTTACGATTCAATGGAAAATTGTTCGATTGCAAATTTCATATTTGTGTCATGGCCTACGGCAATTATAGTCTGAGACAAATAAAGCAGCAAGTTTTATTTTCCATTTTTTTTCACCATTGCCGACATTCACGTCATCAATGCGGCTCACGCGACCTTTGACGAACGCCGCCATCTTTGCAAGCTGCGAGTTTGCGAATCTAATATAGAATTCCAAACAAGGAAAAAAAGAAGTCCACCTCCCTGAAGCAGATATCATATTCCTTCACACTTGAACAAAATCTTCGCCGTCACCTTCCATTCCTCCACTATCGTGTGAATTCCTTTCAGTGTTCTAGATATTCAAGGGGGAGGCAAAAAGAATAAAAATCTCGCCGTCATGTTTAGCTTCTTCAGAAATTAAATCAGTTACCTGCTAAATACGCTTTCTAACATTTACTCTTGGGAATATACATTTCTTCTTGCACACAAAAACACAATTAGTGCATTAGGAGGAGATTTTCTTTAGCGAGAGATGAATCTGGAAGGGAAGGAGAACGAATGAGAGGTGAGGAAAACGTTGGTTTTTTAGTGTTAGAAGTATTCTAAATGGCGGGAGAAGGGAGAAAATTGCTGGGTAAAATCCGAAGAAGGTAGAGAGAGAGAGCGCGGAAATAAGGACGGGATGTTGATAATGCCAATGTTATGGAAAAAGGCCAAGCATAGAATAAGAAGGAAGAGACTATTCACTTGGTCGGAGCAAGGGCGGGTAGAAGTTACGAAAAACTGAAGAAGGAAACAATAAAGGGAAAACAAGAGAAAATTCACTAGATTTGTAGAAGACAATATTTCGTAAGGACTGTCCAAAACCAAACTTGAAATGAGTAGTCTCCCTTGATAGTTATTTTTTAACCTCTTACCCTAGGCACACTGAAAATTTTCAGCTAATTTTAACTCAAATATTTAACAAACAACCTTATCAATTGAAATTCATAACAAAGGAAGCACGTTCAATACACATGAAAGAACAAACCTATGAAAAAAATGAAAATTGTTATTTCTTGTGTTACAATTAAAAAAAATATGTGTACTCATTGTAAATGCTGTTCACCATGCTGTTTCACGCTACACTGCATTATAGTGTATGTTTAGATTTTTTAGCTGAATTACGTTTTTACCTGCCTTCTCTTTAGTCTTTATCCCAGAACTGCAGGGCCAATAAAGTAGTACTCCATTCCACACAATCCCTTGCTAACTTTCGCGACGCTGCTCAGACCCCGACAACCCAACAATGTCATTAGCTTATTTATTTATTTGGACAAAAACGAAACGTAACGATCCTTTTAGTGAGCGAATGTTAATACACCTTCCTTTGTAAAGAGTTTCCCAAAGTTGAGACCTAACCAAATCGCTTATTCTCTCACGAAAAAGATAGATTGCATCCCATTTCTTCAAAACCTTTGGCCCATTTTCAAGGTACGTAGTAATTGCAAGAATTTCTCACTTTATGGTATAGCCAAAACCATATTTGTCAAAACAAAGGTTGGTTTGATAGGATAAGATAATATAATAATATTAGCTTTTATTTCAGCTGGCTATAGTGTAGCATGGATTAAAATCCAAATGACTCGTACTAAAACATTTAAAGGAATACAGAACAAACATAAACGCACATATTCGACGCTATAATTTAGATGAGATTAAAACACGGGTACTAGAAAACGTAATGGCCGATAGACTGCTGTATTTTATTAATTACTTAAAATTTGCATCATTTACTACCCATCTGAAGAAATTCGGGAATGCTGTAGTGTGATTTTCAAGAGAAAAAAATGTTTTCAGATTTTTCTAGAAGCTCGGGAGTAATGTGATTGATTTTACGCCGGGAGGGATGTTTATTGTACATCATTGTAGTTGCATGGTGAGGATCTTTTCTGATCTAAGGATAAGGAGAGCACTGATTGGCATGAATATTGTCACTGTCGCAAGTTTGATAGAAATGAATTTGATGATTGGTGGGAAAAAGGTGTGGGTATAGTTAGTTTATATTAGTTAGTTATAGTTAGTATATTGTTAGTTATATTTAGTCAGATGAATAAGGCACAGCTTAGAATGTGCAGCAATGAGTGAAGTATGAATACAGCAATGTTTTTGAAATACGCAAGGGATAGATAGAACCGAACTCCAAAGGTGCGCGAAATTCACAAATAAACTGGGCAATAGTAAGTAGGGGTCCAATTCCTTTACCGGTGCAACGCGGATCTCTAAAAATACCCGCGAACTCGGTTACATGAGGTACCAGAGAACTTCAAAAACCAGAATTTTAAATAGAAAACCGCCTTTCGACTGCATAACAGTGTAATCTCTTTGTGATCTCAGTGTCTCCCGTTTGTCTGCCGATTGGTCTTGTATTTGCGTTTTCGTGTGGCTGTGTGCGAGTGATCGATATTAAGTCATCCTCGTCGACTCCTCCCTCCCGAGACTTCCGGGCAGCTCTTTCTTCAGATAAGACAGCCACTTAAATAAATGTCTCGGCTGTCGCGGACACGCGCTACGCGACTCAATTCCAATATTTATTTCATTGACGTCCTTGGGGTTTATCTCTACGCAATTCATAACGCCGATGTCTCTCGTTCATTATTTCATTCCATCCTTCCGAAGCGAGGGCAAGAACAGATGAGCATCGTCGGTCGACCACACGCGAAGGGTCGCGCCGGGCCGCCTGCGACAGTGTCAGCGGAAACTGTTTAACCCTCCTTCTCCTCCCATCTTCGCCACCCAGAAACAGAAAACAATCAGCCAAACATTTAAATGATTTACTGGTCGAGAGGGAGAGATAATCGAGAAGGGTTTGATACCATCGCAGTGAACCTCGAAAAAGTCGACGAATGTTTTTTGTTTCCTTCTGCTAACGACACAAGCTTCGTTTCTGTTGCGATGAATCAGCCTCAGCTAGTGGAAGGATGGAATCATGCCATAACAGTAAGAAACGTTGATCTCTCCAATTCCTTATTTGTTACTGATGTTTTGATAATGCAAGAACATTTGAAGTGTGCCTCAATGTATTGGAGGTCTGCCCAATAAATACGCGAACTGAGGCAATTAAAACTTTATTTTGCAAAATTTAGTCCACATCGATTTTGTCCCCTTCGAAGGACTCTCCATTCGTTGCTATGCACTTATACCATCACCTTTTCCACCGTTTAAAGCACCCTTGGAAGTCCTCGGCAGTTAGACTTTTTAGGTTTCTCGTCGTTTCTTGCTTTATTGTGTCCACATCTTCGCAGTGATGTCCCCTCACCAAATCTTTGCATTTTGTAAATAGGAAAAAGTCGCAGGGGGCGAGATCTGGCGAATAAGGAGGATGACCAAGGATGGTGATTGAATTTTTTGCCAGAAAATGGCGAACAATCAGTGCTGAATATGTAGGTCCATAGTCATGGTGAAGGATCCATCCATCATGCACGGTTAAAATAGTGTGCACTGTTGATATTCCTAAATTCAATGAATCAGATATCATTCGGACGGTTTTTCGAAGATCGGTAAGGACAAGGAACCGCACACGATCAATTTTGTCGTCAACACAGGTGATTGAAGGTCGTCCCGACCTTGCATCATCCGTGGCGTCTTGTCGGCAATCTTTAAAACGCTTAATCCACTTGAAAACGGATGTTTTCTTCAGAGCCTTACGATCGTAAACAGCTGTCAACACTTCAGTAATTTCTTGATAACTTTCACCGCACTTCATCCAAAATCTTGATGTTGAGTCGTTGCTCCGTGATTTCTTCAATTTCCAGTTCGACAAACAGTAAAAACAAGGACAACAGGAACTAACATAACTGGCACCATACGCACAGCTCGACGATCTGCCAAGCACAGGCGGCTCACTGGGTCTCAGGTAACTAGCACCGCTAATGGGCGGGGCTATAGTCCGCGTCATGGCCGCCAGATTGCAATAGTTCGAAAATGCATTGTACAGACTACGTACCTTATTATCACTGACAGTAATATCTGTGTGGTGAGGAAGGTTCTGGATGGAGAAGGACTAATCACTGCTACACCTCGAAATCTCTGCATAACACGAAGCGCAGTGGGTAACTATTGACAGTAAAATTCTTAGCATTAGTCTACCGGACTAGGTTTAGTATTTTATTAACCCTGGCACTACACAATACCCCTAAACCTTATAAAAACGACACAAAATTTCCTTGAACCCAATACTACATACTCGAATATTACAATAGTTCATTATCAAGCAGTGTGTTTTCTCTTACCCCTCTTAATTCTATCCAAAATGCCTATTTTCCTTCCCTACCTCTTCCTTCATTTCCCAGCATTCTCCCCCTACTATTTCATCTCTGTCTTCGGTATCTCATTGCCTCTTTAAGTATCTCCTGTATCCAATTGTCCCGACTTCTTCAAATTTCCTCCAACTGCCGTCTCTCTTCTTACTGTTTAGCTCTTAGTGCTTGCTTCTACCTAGTTCTGCATTCACTTCTATTTCCTTCTTTCTTCCATCTTCCTGATCATATCTTCTGTAATCCATGAATTCATAAACTATTTCACGTTCATATTTGTTTTGCTCCCTGATTTCTTTATTCCTAGCTTGAGATGTTTCCATTTTCTTCTACTGCACCCATCATCTCATTACCTTTCTTAATCATGCTTTTCATAGATCTATGTCCAACCCATTAATGTCATAATGCAGCCTAACTGATATCTCCCGCTATATCCTGACATTTTCCATTTCCACATACCGCAGTCCTGTTTCTCTCTTCATCTCACACCGTGTACTACATTCCGATTCTCCACTATCACTTTCAAGTGTTTTCTGCACATTCGCAATCATCAATCAACGATGTATACACGTCCAAAATGTCGATGCTTCAGGCGTCGTCAAGGGCACTCCTGACTGCTGCCGAGTCGATATTAGTTTTAATTTCCACGAGTTGTGTGATAAAAAATTTCAATTTCTATAATACTATTGTTTGCGTAATGATAAAATAGAATATAATGCAAATAAATGAAAAAAGTTTGGCGCAAAGAAGTTGTTGATGTGGTTGCCATGGGAATAAATAAATACATGAACACATGAACCCAAAATATAATATAAATAAAGTAAAAAGGTATGAACCGAGGAAGTTGTTGATGTGGTTGCCATGGGAAGAAATAAATAAATACATGAATAAATGAACCCCAGAATTTGGTTTGGTTGAGATTTTCAACACATCCTTTGATCAAAACATGTGTTCTGCTTAACTGGATATGAGCGTTCTCTGAGTGGATTTTCTCCTGTTCCAGTAGCAATTTCAAGCATGCACAAATTCCCTTAGATTAAATGGTCCTTTATTCCGTCGTAATCTTCTTTGAATTCCAACGCACGGCATATAAGTAATCAATAATTCTTAATTTGAATCTAGAGCATAAACATTCCAACTTCAGGATAATAATCCTTCGGAGAACCTATTCTTCGATGTTTCCCATTAATGTTGATGGCAGGATATCACTTGTGGTCTAATTACTGTCAATTTACGCTTCTCATTTACCTTCCAGCTTTCTTTACGGCTTTGGTAGCAACCCTATACAAAGAATCCAATTATTTTCTTCTCTGTAGTCCTGCAGGTCTTGGCTGAACAGATCTTTCGAGTTAAATGTGAGGAAATACACATAGGTCATGTAAATGGAGGACAGGAGGAGGTAATTCTGTTTGAAATAGAGGGCGCTTTAACACCAACTTTAGTACCAGCAAGACACGATTAGCTCGATAAAGGTGGCATAAACTTAATGACAGACAGAAAATTAATGTGAATGTTCATATTCCATTATGGAAGAGTGAAAAAATAAACCAAAATCAAAAACATTAATGACGTATGACGAATCAAGGTCTACTTAAGAAACAACTCAAATAAAGGTAAATAATCACTTTTAATTTGCTTCCATTACAGTAATAACTCCCGAAGGAAAATTCATTCTTCTCTAAACCCTACAATAAGCCAACGGAAACATTTTAAATGATCATTGTATGACCCGTATGTTATCCTAAACTTGAATCAAGTCAATAAACTAAGAAACAACGTGGTCAATCCCATTTTGATCATTAAATATCAATACACTGAACGAATTCCTCACTTTTTAGGACCAGAAAATATGAGCCGAGTCACACACGGTTTTGAACGAGTATGATTTTTCGCAACGCTGATCAATGTAGTGACTCAACAATGCAATTCTTCCATTTGTTTATTTTGTCAATATGTAAGCGATTATTTTAGTGAATTTCAGCTGTCGCATGTAATGATTTTAGCGTCGAAAACTAAATCTAAGTCGCTTCCCCCCGTACGAAAGTGGTAGATCCATCCCAACTAGCAAACGATAGGTCCTTTGGCTCCTTTTATAGATACACTTAGTACTATTTACAAGAATTTCTCACATTAAAGTATGCCATATGAGTATGTGTATGCATTTGATTGCGTTTTTACACAATCAGTTTGCGCTTGCATCGAATTACTTGACGTGGCTCCCATAAAATCACGATTTAACCCGAACGAACCATTGCAGACGATTGGTGCTTGGCGCGTGTTGTTGAAGGTCACACCTTCCACCACCGGGCCCGCGTGGTGCGAGCCCGCTGCGACGTACAGTCACCCCAGGAAAAAATTGTTCTCGATACTTTTTTATGCAATCCATGTTAATGTGCCCATTCCATTTTTTTCCTTTAAGGAGTTCTGAGCAACGATGCCGTTCTTCATCTTCGTGGCCATCAAATTCTCTCGTCGCTATGCAGACCGTGCTCATTTAGTTAATACACATTATTTTTGCTACTAAAACATTACCGATCGTGAACATATCACTTTTTTAACGCGAAACATTGGAATATTAAATCGATGAGGAATTTTCGAGCATGAATATATTGCGTTGGATACTGTCGATGATTTTAAAGGCTTTACAAAAATGAATGCCGCGTCTTCGTCTTATTTCTTAATGGCGGAAGGTGAGACGTGGTAGACTCCCGAGCAGGCTCCAGCAAAACAATCAAGACGTTTGCGAAAGGCAAACAATAGCATCGCGATGCGTGCAGGCTCAAGATTTCTCACTTTGGGGAGAGCTGGGTGGGGAGAGAGGGGTGGACAGGAGGGAGGGCGAGGAGGTGGGGGAGGTGCAATCGGAGGTGAGGTCGCTCAGTTCGAAGGAGAATGAGATGTAATTGAGTTGGCAAACATTTGAGTGGCGCCTGTGCGTGCATCTGTGACGAAGATGTTTTGAACCCTTGTGCGAATCTCAGGCGCTGGCTCACACCCTCATGGTCTCTCCAGCAATGGGACCATCACACGTCTGACGTTACTGCTGCCTATCACTAGAATCCCCCCCTTTCCACTCTTACGGTCCCTTCTGGGGTGGTGCTCTCGCAGGGAAGAAGGTAGGGGCTGCAGATACCGCTGGGCTATCCTCCGATAGCACCTGATACCTGTTGGAGACGGGGATGAGGTTTGCCTTAAATTTCCGCCGCTGCTGCGCGAGACCACCTTCCTATCCTCCGGTTTTCGGATTGACACCTCTTCCCCATCAACATCTTTTGATATAACGTCCTCACAAGAATTCTTGGTAAGAGTCGGACAACTTCATGGATAGAAAGATATGATTTACTTTACAAATGGAATTAACTCGAGACATTTCTTTTAGTCATTAGGAAAACAGTTAAACAGATTTTATCGTGAGTGAACATATGCTTAACTATACGTAAATACAATCCCGGATACATAATATCTTTTCCTTGTAAATCTACTTATCCTTTGTGTTTTTGTCCCTCTGTTTCCTTAACAGTTTTCTCTGACCATGTAACGGATGTGTACATGTATACGCGCTGGTCCGATGCGAGTGGCCAGTCGCCCAGAGACATCGTCTGAAGAAGGGTCGTCCGAGTGGGAAGACATTGGACGAGGCCACGTTGCCGCGGTCTCTCTGCTGCTCCTATAAATACATACACACACACACCCAAACCCGTGCACCACAAATCTCAACGCCAACAAGGAAAAAACTTTCGTGTGTGGGTGGTATTAACTCGCTTTTTCACGGAAAGGGAGGAGAGGAGGGATGGAAGGAGTGGGAAGGTGGGAGGGTTAAACGAAAAAAAATAGCTGATTTTTTACTCCTCCTCGACGACAAGTAGTTGAGGACTGCGGCGCCAAGTATCGAGTAGCGATACGTCCATTACGCGGTTTCGTGTGCGGTAGTGTCCAGTAGCGGTAACTCTTGCCTTATTTCCGTCGAAGCTATTGATTCAACCCGAGATACTTCCAACTTGTTTAATGCATACCAACACGATTGAAATTGTTTTCCCTCCTTCCCACTATTCAATGCGCAACACCCAACAATTGGATCTATTATTACGAAAGGCAAGCCTGCATAATTGATCAAGATGGCGCTTAAATATCGTGAGACTTTGAAACAATTACATACCCAACTATGTGGAAAGTTGAATATTGGTTAATGAATACATTATCATTCGATGTAACGTGTAGCTCATGCCTGATTCGCCAAAAGAAGTAATTACGTTTGATTTTCCCAGCGACAAAGTTTAAAGTTTAGTTCCCCTTCAGAAAGGTTCGCATTATTTTTCAACTTTGCGTGATTTTTTTGCCCTACCCTACAAATCGATAGACCCTCTTTTTAATGCGTTGAATAGATGCGGTTTTACGAAATTATTGGAAATTTGAATGGCACATTCGACTGATGATCAGCTGATTTATAACACTATCGGAAGTAAGAGTCCCTTTGAGCGAATGAGATATTCTTTTTGAAATAAAAGTGCAGGGAAAATCGTTTCGTGCGCTGGTCGTGTCGCGAGATAACATTAGACTCGTGCAGGAAAACGCCTCTTTTTCAGTCAAAATATCGACATCATTAGGTTAGGCGCACCGACGTCCGTTGATTCGAAGTCGGGCCGAATCCTTTATTTTTTATAAGGTAGGTCCTGGCAATTCATGAACCCAGTTAGGTCAGCGAATGGTCAAGGTTCAGTTTGTCAATCAGCCAAGGGGTCACAAGCGTTGCTGAGTGGATTGGTTAGTCAGCGCGAAGATTATGAAATCAGAATCCATCTAAACAAAACAAAGGCTTTGCGGTTTTACAGAAAGCGATAGGTTAAGATAATATCGAAATAGGAGGGCAAAAACTAGAGCAGTTGGATCATTTTACTAATCTCAGAGGTGTTTTGAACCGCGATGTTCAAAGCAGTGGGGAAATAAGGAGAAGAATTGAATTAGACAAAGAATCTTTCACAAGGAGGGAATTGATGACAGAGTTGACAAATACGCTAAGAAAACGAACATTGAAACTTCGATATGGAGCGTGGAAACATGGTATTTGAAGCAGAATGATAGGCGTAGATTGGAAAATTTTGAAATGTGAGTGTGTGGAGAAGGATGGAGAAGGTGAAGTGGACGGAAAGGAAAACAAACGAGGAAGTGCTGTGTATGGTAGCGGAGGAGAACAAAAGCGCCATTCCCAAGAACAAAATGAATGAACAAAGGGCGCAAGTTGTGTCTCGCAGGATCTACCCTTTCGGAAACTGTGCTGATATTTCATGAATAGCTTCTGATTATCGAGGTGTCTCATGATAGAAACAGCAACTATATATTTATATTTCATAACCGAGTTCGCTAAACCATATTCGCAATAATTTGGAATTAACGAGGCTGTGACGTCAAAAACTTCTGCATTGTCGAGAGACGATGATTCAGGGATCTTTTTGAGTATCTTCAAGAGAAAAACTTCCTGAGAGAAGAGCATTAGGACATCCATCGTCGACTTTTCCTGCGTATGCTTCAATTCTCCTTCATTTGCATCGGCCCTAAATCCAGGCCGGAGGAATGGAGTCTGTGAGGGTGAAATGCCTGAGGACGAATCTCATCTTAAAAAAATCAAGCGGTGCGATCTCTCTGGTTCCTCGTCGGCCTCATTTCGCCCCTCGGGGTAGCGAAATTGGGACAATTAACGCGAATGGATCGCTCCAGTTTCGGTGGGTTGGCATAAATGATAACAGCAACCCATAAGTTATCACACTGTAGTTTAATCACTTTTCTGACCACCTATAAAAAATATGAGACGAAATTGGTGTCTGAGTCACTGGTGTCGGAGATCACATGCAAGGGATGGGACGTACAGAAGACGAGCACAAGAATGGTGGGGAGGGCAGAATATAGCAGATCACAAGCCGATCCGGCAGTCGCCCGTTTTTTTCAATGCATCGTGACTTGGCAACGCATTTTTAATTCAGGGACTTGAAAGTCAAATTCTGGAATTTTTCCTATCTTTATAAATTCATGACGCATTTGCTAGTATTAGTACTCATTATCCACTCTTAATTGGTTTTCTCTATGTTTTTAAAGGTAATATACCGGTTAGGGTAGGTTTTTGGATGGACACAACTATCAAATAAATATTTTGTGACTCCAAACAAAACCCAATCCAGCAACCTAATCTACATCTAGGCCCCTCTTCATCTCTGTGTACTTCCTTCCTCCCTTCATCCCGTCTAACATCCTTATCCTGTTCCTGCCCTTTCCTCGTTTGCCTAACATTCTCCCCTCTATTACAGTTTTCAGCATCCCACTGCAAATCAATACAACCGTCATCCATTTTTCCTGCCTCCATAGGATATCTCCCAACAAACCCCTCTCCTCACCCACTAACCCTAGTACATTCTCATATGTTTTCCCTTTCGGTCCGTTTCACCTTCTCCATTCTTCTCCACACCCACATTTCAAAATCCTCTAATCTACGCCTATCCTCCTGCTTCAGTGACTAATTTTCCGCGCCGTGCATAGCCGTCATGTCCCTGTTACCAACTCCATCCCCCTTCTTTGCCTAATGCAATTCTGCTCCTTACGTCCCTGCTACTTCGACCGTTTTGTCCCCAAATGCTTCTGAGGTACGTAAATTTTTCTACCTGCTCTAATTTTTCCCCTCCTATTTTAATGTTTAGCTTAGCCTTTTTCTTTCTGGGGAAATCGCATAACCTTTGTTTTACTAATATTGATTCTCATCCCATATCTATCGCACTGAACCTCCAATTCACTCAGCAATGCTTGCAACCCCTTGGCTGACTGAGCAAATAATGCTTAATTTTAGTATAAAACCATAAACACAGTAATCAATCCAAAGGTCGGTTTAGTAGGTGATGGTAGAGATCACCCAACGGCGTGTGAATATTCACACTTAAGGGTAGGGGGGCCAGTTTCTTTCCCTGTGCCGGTTATTGTTTCCCAGGAAGATCTGGTACCCGAAAAATCAACTAGCTTGGGTGGAGCTGCAGGTGCCCAAAGTGCCTTGCCCGGGAATCGAACCCGGAACCCTCTTGGTCAGCAGTCCAACGCTCTACCCGCTAGACCACCGCGACCAGCAATTTTTTTTAGTATATATGAGCATATTTCTTTACACGTACCTACTGGTTTAAAGGGATTTTTAACCGAGAGGAAGGAATGTTAGATAGGTTAAGAAGGGGTCTGAGGAGTAGGATAGGCATCTTGGACGGATGAAGGGAAGGGGAAGAAAGTACGCGAAATCAAAGAGGCGGTATATATGTTAATGTGAAAATGTTGGTTGTGTTTCGTTAGGAGAGGCAAGTGAATGCATCGTCATTCAATCTGTGGCCATCCAAAACTTATCTTAATCGGTAGACTACCCGATTATATTTTACTTAAGTTTTGACATCAGCCAGTAGTTCATTTAATCGTTTTATGACTAAGGTACAGAGTATTATCAAGTTAATGATCTCAGGCGTGACGTTGAAGAAGGTTGGCATTTCGCAGAACCAAAATAAAACACGTGGTGTGTCTTCCACTGAACAATGCGCATTGTTTGACTCCGTCATTTCCTGTTTTACATCCGTCCACGCTTGACGCCCAATCCGATTGATCGCCGGAATGAGGTAATACATAAATGTATTATTACAACAAACACTGCTTTGTTTAGATTACTGCATCGCATTTTCAATAGGCCTACCACATGAACTGGAATAAATCATCCGAAATCTAGGACTAAGAAAAGCGCAAAGCAATGGTTTTTGCACGATATCGGATGGTGAGGAGCCGACAGCTTTCTTCCACTGATGCAAAGGACGAGGGGAAACCTCTGAAGATTATTTTTACACTCATTTTATTGCCACCCAGGACCGAATGACGACATCGCCACCAAGGGAATGGGATAAGATATTTTTATGTGCGTGAGTAGATATATATATATATATATCTACTCACATATATGCATATATATGTGTATATATATATATGTTATATATGTGTATATACACCATATAAACATCCACGCACATATACATTCAAACATATATACTCAATGTGGAGTGTTTTATTTTTTTATTTACTTGTTTTCGCATTTCGGGTGGGTTAACGGCTCTGCTCAGATACTGACCTTCGGGCAGGACCTGCGTCAACAACGGCTGGCTCCTGGGACGTAGGGAATGTGGGGAGGGCGGAGGAAGGGAAGGGTGGATTAGGAGAAAGGCTGTAGGGATAAATATTGCACCTGTTGAAAATAACCCTCTGATGAAAGATTATGACTGGACCTAATTTAATATATAGGGAATGTTTATGTAATGGATCTATGACATGAATTATCCCGTAATGAATCTGCATAACGGTGTTATTATGAGTTCCACCTCGAGGGCGCGTGACGGAGTGGTTGAGGGCCTCAAGTGTTAATGATTTAATCGTGATTACAAGTGTTTTTATGCACAAATGGGGAAGGGTAAGGGTATTTGATCACGGTAGAGGGGGGAAAGAGGGGATTAAATGACAAAGGGGGGCTTAGGAGGACTGAAATGGAGATTGTGGAATCCTACAATAAGATGCGAGCAAGTTATGTGAAGTTTTATCTTGAGAACGTGCCTGTGATTATCATTAATGGGGGTGAATATATTCTTTTCGGGTGCAAGAAAGGCATTGAATCAGAATGCGATGCTGGGAAAGCTCGTCAACTTCATAGAATTCACTACAAGAAAAATGGCGTCGTTCCTTGGCCAATAAACAGACGAATTTCTTCTTTGAATCCATATTTTAGTACCCTGCAAGTCACGGCTAGGGTGTGTGACAGGGGATGATGGCATACACCAGACTAATTTTAACCCAAATACTTTTCCACCATCCTATCGCTGTAGGAAAACATCCTTCTAATCCCTGATATCGTCCGCGAATAAAATTACATCTAAAATCTATCTATTCTACACTTAATCTTTCTAATTTTATTGACAAGATCTCTCCTACCGTAGCACGATGGGGGTAATGATACATTTTAACATCATTGCTAAAGAGACCTCCTTCCAATTAATACAAGGTATTTAATCTGTAATTAAACCTTCGATCAATTGAGTTATTCCTTCAGCTGATCTGCCCTAATATTTTGGATACGCTACAAAGTTTATCATAACAACGTTTTGCATATCTAGCCCCTGTATGCTGCACGCGGTACAAATCGGCAATGTATCCGGATTCACAAGGATCCTATATCCCTCCAGCATATTCTAAATAAGGCTTAACCAGTGAAAGATGACATTTCTCTCTCAAGTTTTCATCACATTTACCCAGTACTCATCTAATAAATCCTAATTTTTTTGTTGGTAATTTAATTTCAGACACATACATTCATGTCTCGCTCCACAGATATTCTCTAATTCACACGCGTCTCATAACCCAAGTAACAGAATGTATCATAGTTTAAAATTTATCTTATATTGTGTATTAAACGAAATACGGACTATGCTTGCGTGGGATTTTAATTCTAGAATAAGTGACAGCAGAAACATAAATATCTCTTCGGAACATCAACATCCCCAAGGAAACCATCTCCATGTTCCCACTGCCACTCCTCATCCACTCCAACGTACTACAGAATGTCCTTAGTCAGCGTGCCCTCTCAAGGATCCCAGCTACTCACCCAGCACTCCAAGATTCGGTCGAATGAGAGCAATACATGGTATTCCTAGAGATGTTCTCATCTATCTACGAGAGCTATTCGTGAATTCACTGGTTCATGACGTGACGAATGAAATCAGTCGTGCAAAAGAACAAAGGTTTTTTGGAGAGTTTCGAGAAAATTAATTTTTTTTTTAAATTCTGTGATTGATTTAGTGAAATCTCCGTATCCTGCCAATTTCGCGATATGCTCGGATAGTTGAAGATTCTTGAAACGATTAGAAACTGCACGTTTTTTCCTTACTTAACTTTCTTATAAAACGGCACACGTTTCTTCTTTATGAGTCATCGTAAACCCCTATTATTACTAGCCAAGGTGGCACGCGCAGCAAAATCGATAACTTCTTCGCGCACGGTGGGCGCGAAGTTTCACTCAAGTGAGGAGAGGGAATGATGGCAATGTTGGCATTCGTTCGTACGAAAACTCCCGATTTAAGTTATTGAAATATTTAAGACGAAAGTACAAACTTGAATTTTTGACATAGTCTTCTTTGAATGGACCAGAAATAACCACGGTACGTAGTTATAGATATCCATGTAATATCCAGTTTACGCGTCGTTTGTGGTGTATCACAGTGGGGACATAACAATTTGAAGAAAGACTAATTCCATTTTGACTGAATGAATACTTTAATCTAGATTATGAAACGGGTGTATCATAACTAAATTAAACATTTTATATATCAAGAATAAAATATAAATTCCGATGTATCTACATCTACATCTACATAAGTACCCTGCGAGCCACCAAAAAGGTGTGTGGCAGGGGGTGTAGCACCATGTATGGCAATATTTGTTCTCTAAAATGATTGGATATTTAGGAAAAATGCAGAATGATAAACAGAAATGATTCGAAAACAACTTCATATTTGTTTTTCAAACTCCACCATTCCCCTTTCAAATATCTCGGAAACATATGTATGATCAGGGTTTTGGTCCATTTTTATCAACAATTTTTAATATTAACGGCGCCCAAATAAAATTTTAAGACTTTTTTTTTAAAGAATTTGAGATTTTTTTTAAAGATTTTCAAAATTTTAGAGTTTTTTTTAAAGATTTTTAAGATTTTGAGATTTTTTAAAGATGTCTAAGATTTAAAGATTTTGTGCACTTGAACTCGTCTCTACATCGACGAAATACGTGTAAGTACCTACTACCTAAATCTAAATGCATGGTACCCCAGCAAACAATCGCTAGGGTGTGTGGCAGGGGATGATTCAACGCTAAGCAGGCAGCATCAATAACTGTTGTTCTAAGTGTAAGGTACAATGAATATGTAAACTGATTTAAATGGTGTAGATCATGATAACTACTGATTCATGCAGTGTAGTGTCTAGGTTAAATATGCCTGCTTCCCTGCAAAAAAGAAAGGTGTAGCTGGTGAATAATAATTGCGTTAGGCAAAGAAGCTTTCACAAGGAGGAGAGCATTGACTGGGATGTTGACTAAGGATATCAAGAAAAAGCTCGTCAAAACTTTGATATGGAGCGCGGTTATGTACGGCGCGGAAACGTGGTCACTGAAGCAGGATGATAGGCGTAGATTGGAGACTTTTGAAATGTGGGTGCGGAGAAGGATGAAGAAGGTGAAGAGAACGGAAAACAAATGAGGAAGTGCTGCGTATGATGGGGGAGGAGAGGGGATTGTTGGAAGAAGTCATAAGGAATCAGGAAAAATGGATGCACAGTACGTTGATTGGCTGTGGGATGTTGAAGACTGTGATAGAGGGGAGAATGTTGGGCAAACGAGGAAGAGGATGGAATAGGCTAAGCGCATTTTGAACGGAATGAAAAGAGGAAGGAACTACGTATGAAGAATTGATGAAGACTTTAATCTAATGTCAAATTTCAAATTGTGTCTTGTTGGGCGAGGTTGAGAAATGTGGTGTTAAGTTTGTGCCCAAATAAAACCAACCTCAGTTGGTAGAATAACTATGGTAATAATAATAACTTTTGAGTTAATGAGCTGATAATCATTGCCAAATTGACAATTTAATGACTTTTCGAGCAACTCACTCCGGCGGTAGTAATGGAAACTCTATGCAACGAACGGTGCATCCATCTACGTTTTGTTTTTATAAACAGTGCTCTTATTTTAGGCCCAATCAAGTATTTTATATCATCTGCCTCCTAATCAAAATATAATAATTTTGTGACCTCCGAACTTCAACTCATTTAGCAATGGCGAATGTTGCAAATGATTTCATGTTTATCTCTTTTTTTCATCTTCAAGGGTTTTTAATCCGAGGATTAGTTTGGGGCAGTCCTTCAATCTATCGCCCTATTCATTCTTTCAATCTCTTCATTACCTCACTCCTCCTTCACATTTTCCTCTTTCTCGAAGTTCATCCTTCGAACTTTTCTATACCTCTTTCCTTTTACGTGCTTCCTTCAATTATGGCCTTCAGTTGAAATATCGTGCCTTAATATGGGTATACAATCTCCCCGTTCTCATAATTCAACTCCATACGATTCTCCCCTCACCCACTCTCTTCGAAGTACTCTTCCATTTAACACTCTCGTCTATCGATTGTCTTTTCAATATTCCTCTAGGTACAACCACATCTATTATCTCCACTGCTCATTTCATTCCAGCCTCACATCAGTAGATATCTTTTTTTTTAGCCGTTAAAATGAAAAAAAAATTGGAGAATCAGCTTTAAGAAATGGCTACCATATACTGGGTAGGGTAAAATCCACGCAAAAACGTGCGTCAGGTGGATTTTTTCTCAATTATTTTTCATTTTAACAAAGAAAAAGTACTCTTTCCCTGGGACTTATTGAGAAAACCTCGAGTCGAATTATTTTGAAATTTCAACTAATATTCAATGGACATGCGAGAGGGAAATAATATCGCGAAAGCATTTTCGCAATATTGCGGGAATTTTTTTTCGTTCTTTTTTCCAGGAGATATTAAAAAGCGTGCTGAGATGCCGATCCTCAAGAGGATTGAATTTTTCTAAAAGACTAAGAGAATGGGAAATTCCTCAAAATCTTCATACACACGCAAATCTCCCCATTGAGTGAAAAATAATCCTTATTCCGTCGTGTCATAACAAAGACATTTAATCGCAGCTTAACTTTAACAGTCCACAATTGATTCTAAATGAACCGATACCTTTTGAGTTTGGGTGGAATCCTGAATGAACCTTATGTATATAAGGTTTATTTTGCATTATTATCGCTTCTTTGATTCACAGATGACATCGCACTGGTAGAAGAGAAGCGAGAGAAACCGCAAACAATCCTGAATGCGATAGACCACATAATTCATAGATTATAATGTGAAATCTTCAACAAAAAAATCCTTCTATGTGTGGAAGAGAGAAACTGTAGAGCTTTGAAAGTAACCTTTCAAAAAAGCTTGCTAATACTACAGAAACTCCTTATAAATAAGTTTTAAAGAGTACACCTGGGCTTTTTAGTTTACGTATTTCATTTAACGTTCGCCCGATCACTTCGATGTTATAAATTTTAATATATATATAAATATATAATTATTGTTAAAGAATGTAATAGAGGGGAGAATGTTAGGGAAACGAGGAAAGGGCAGGAACAGCATAGGGATGTTGGACGGGATGAAGGGAGGAAAGAAGTACAGAGAGATGAAGAGGGAACTGATGTAGAGTAGGTTGCTGGATTGGGTTTTGTTTGGAGTTACAAAATGTTTATTTGATAGTTGTGTCCATCTAAAAACACACACACATATATATACATATACATATATATATATATATATATATATATATTATTAGTTAATCTACCGGTTAAAGTAGGTTTTTAGATGGACACAACTATCAAATAAACATTTTGTAACTCCAAACAAAACCCAATCCAGCAACCTACTCTAATAATATACATATATATAGAAATATTTATTTATTTATTGTCGCCATGTGCCGGTTATGGTTTCCCATGAAGATCTGGTACCCGAAAAATACCTTGTGTGGAGCCGCAGGTGCCCAGACTGGACTACCATGACCCCGTATTTATATAATTACATGTACATACGTTCTACTATTCAGGCAACAGCCACAAAATTGAATTTTTCCTTTTCACTGCACTTTAAAATCAGCAACTTGTCTAAAAATGCTATTTTCACGGGTTTATTTTTTACTGGCCGGTACATTCAGCTAATGATGGAAACATGATGCCATCTTTCCAAACGCTTTGAATCCAATAAGAAGATTCAAGATCCCCGATTAGGGCTCCACAGTTTGCGACTTCGCAAAGATTTTACAAAACCATCAACTTCGTGGTCCAGACGTGCCCCGGAAACCTAGTAACTCCATCTGCACGTAGTTATTGATCTCAGGCGTTGGGTCGTTAGGGTAATTAAAGAATCGACTCCTCAAGGATGCCTTGAGGAGTCGATTCCATCCTTCTCCCTTCCCTCTCCCCTGACCTCCCCTCCCCTCTTTTGAATAAAACGACGGAAAAAAGTAGGATGGTGGGGGAGGGGCGATAACAACGCCCTCGCCCGCTGAAGTGGCTGCGGTCGCCAGGCGACGCGCGCCGATTGTCACGTTGTCATGACGAAATGACGGCCGCGTTTTTGTTGTCGTTCGCGGGTAGACTTTTTTTTGTTAAGTGCCCCCCCCCCCATGGCCAACGGGATTTCTCGATCCCTTAAGGAAGCGATGAGGCGGAACTTAAAGAGGTCCTCTTCATTTTTCTATGAGACCAAGTCATTTGAGACTTAACGCGGAAGCATAGCCGTGCTTTAAAACCCTGGGTCCATAGCTCTACGTTGAACTGTCTTAATTTTTATATCAAACTGCGGTTTATCTAATTAAATAATTAACAAGATCTCTTCGGCTTTAAGAAAAAGGTCTTTCACAAGCAAATTCGTTCAGTAAAAAGAAGGATTTTAACTGGAATACTCGAGGCCTATATCAATATATTCCAATATATATTCCATATCAATATATAATATGGAATTATCAAAGGCTAAATAAAAGATAGGGATTATCTGGGGAAATTCGATGAAAATCCCTGTAAACATAAATAAATCTTGGCTTTTAATGTTTTAAAAGCTGGGGTCAGCAAAAAAAAAGGTCACTGAAAATCACTCTTCACACCAGATCGACATTTTTAAAGACAGCATGAATAATATATGGGCATACCCCATTACTAAATATCTAAGATGATAAAAATCTATGGCGTTTGCTTGTTTGATCGTAATTAATTATTGTTATGTTTATTTGTATGTAACCATGGACACAAACGTTTCAATTTCAAATAAAATAAAAGACAATCGTAAGTGTGCTTGCCCAATCGTATGTGATCGATAAGAAACAAGAAACAGGAGAACGAATGAATAATCCAGCTTAATGATGAATCCAATACAGATTTAATGAAAAATTTAGGTGCTCCCCGAAACGTCGGAAGAGAAAATGACATTGAAATTGAAACCCGATAGATTTTCAACCATTCGTGCCTATGATTATTTACATCACCTTGAAAATAGACGACCTTATGAAGCCATTGAAATTTGTCGTCTCAGGGGTGAGCGTTATGGAATTTACTCAACATATTGGAATGAAAGTAGTTACTTTGTAATTCCATGCAAAATTTATTAAAGACACAGCCTATGTCTTTAGGTTGGCCGTCATCATCGGGTCCTAATTGAGTGAAACTTGATGATTACGTCAACACGTCAAAATCTAGGCTGTGCTTTTCAGAAAGTTTGGGTGGGATAACAAAGTAACTACTTTCATTCCAATATTTATTAAGGTTATTATTTGAGGATTGAAATTATTCTTGCAGCTAGAAATCAAATGTATTATTACGCTTTAGCAATCCGCATACACGCCAAAGAAGAAACTCCTCCAAATTCATATGTGCGTAATGTTTCGGAGAGAAAATGGCAAATCTAACCCCGCCATTCAAAATAGCGGAAAAATATACACGAAAAATAATTATTTAAAAGTTTGCCAAAAATTACCTACATAACCTAAAAAATCTTTGAAAATTAAAAATATTTTTCCTGAGCTCAATTTTGATTTTTTAAATCTGAAAAAAATCAGAATGCTTTTGAGTATAAAAATGTATGTTCATGAATTTTTTAAGATTTTTTAAAGCAAAGAATCGCTCAGGAAAAATTGTTTTTGAAAATTCACATTTTTTGCGATAGTAGACCCTTAAGGTCACCTAGGGAGCTAAAAATTTGGCCAAAGGGGTTTCTAAATATTTACTTTTGAGTCCCTAATCGCAAATGAGAACACAGCCGAATGCAGATTTTACCATCTTATCCCGCCATAGCCTTTGTTCAAAATTGTTCCGAGTAGTAAGTACACGTCACTGGTATTCCAGGGGATATACGTAAAATTGGGACCCTTTTGGATCAAAAAAAGAGCAGACTTATTCTTGAAAGACATTTAGAAAGGTACTGAGAACATGAGTTTTCTTAAGACCAAGATTTTGTCATTAGGGCACCAAATTATGTTAGTATGGTGTTGGTTTTCGACCTCTTTGGATTATATAGACGGCGTCACAGAGAGATTCAAATACTTTTCTTGCATTTTTTTCATTTTTTTAGATTTCAAGTACTTTTTTTTACGTGAAATTCTTCCCTCACACGATACGTATTCTTAAATAAATCGAACCCAAGCGCCTGAATCCATTACCTTAAAAGACTATCATTTAATTATTTAGCCAAGCACATCAATTATTGCATGATGTATGTATGCGTTCAGTTGCTTTGGTGAAAGAGTAGATATATATACACGTACTCAAATACACGCATGAACTATTACTTTTGCTTGTAATTCTGATGCCCTAACACCCACCGCCACACGCCATTGTGACAGCTAGCGGGGCATTAGGTAGATTTACAACATTATAGAAATATTTCTTCTGTATATGTGGAATGTCTGCGTAATGGATAGGCGTGCTCAATGCATTTAAGACAATTTGAGATTTCATTAAGTCCTATTTGAAACCCAGCCAATCCACTTCCTGGATTACTGTGTTGGTACGTAAATTTGAAAATGCACGCGAACCCAGACCATAATTGGAATTTCAATGGAGCTAGCGGCAATAAAGATTCTCTCAAGTTACGGCGCATCGACGTTTTTCAATAAAAACTGACAAACGATTCTCTATCGTTAGCAACCGCGCAAGCCTCCTGTCAATAAACAATCGCTTCGCTCAGAGCAGCTTCAAGAAACTAATGTCGGACGGTTTCCCCGACGGAAGTGGGCTCTTTTTCGCTCGAGAGAATTTTCGTTAAAGATATATCGCCGGGTTTCGCTTCCTGGAAAGGAAAGCTTCAGTTAATTTCGACGAAGAAGACCCAAAGTTGGAGAAAATTGGAGAGTGATCCAACCGTACATCAATTGTGACCTAATTTGGGTTAGTAATTCAATTCCGGCGATAAAGCCACGGCTGTGATATCAGCCATCTCCTTTAAATTCTGCATATTTTTTCACAGGGGCCAGCCATGAATATCTTGAATGAAGAAATAAGTTAACAATGATTATTATATTTAGGAGAATAGACCTTCGCTAAGAGAGATTGAGATGTAAATATTCTTTTCTTAACCTATTTATACATTGAATTAAAACTAATGTAGTAACTAGAAAAAATAGGAGCAGTATACGTGTTTATTTGATCACTTATTGACGTAATACGTTTATTATCGTGATATAATTTACGAAATAGGATTAAACTAATGGCTCGCGGTGAAATTTTACTCATCGTTGCTAAGGAAGTTGAGTTTGGAAAGAAAACAATACTAATTAATTGTAAAAATAAATTTTCAAATTATATTCTATATCGATTAATTTAGTCGTTCAGTATGTAAGTTATTTGATTTGAAATGTAAAATGATTATTTAGCGGACAATTCGGAATAAATCTCCTTTAAATTGAAAAACACATCAACAATGGACAAACATATTCGAGTCAAGTCGCCATTTTCCCCTTCATGACGAGGAATTCGAAAATGCTGTGACCGTTCACAGATATCTATCTTCAAAGGTAGCGTGGTTCGGCTAAGTCTTTTGCGTGCATTTTCCTGAATGCAGAAATATAACGTTACAACAATAAACTTTTCCAACAAGTTGAAATTTATTAATAATAATCAGTGCATTTGTTTTGGTTTTTAAGCTTTATCAATAAAGTGTCATCATTGAACAGTTGAATAAAATTGACTGCAGCACCGACAGATATAAGGATATAAGAATTTCCCCCTCCCACAATTAGAGACCACATCAGTAGGAGACATAACTTACGGAACATCACTCAATAAATACTCTTAATGCTTGGTTCCTAACACTTACTGCCACAAGACCACGTGGGGACTCTTAAGGGACAGATGCGGACGTAGATCATCATCAAACGTTATCATTGTAATAATCATACCATAATCATAAACGTCATAATTCGCTTTTGATATAGAGTCAATTTCAGGTGGTATCGAAACACTTGTCGTGATAATTATTAAATTACAAATATTAAGTATTGAGAAATTTACTTTTGTATCATATTTGTGTAATACTTATGATATTATTTCAACAAGTCAAATCTTCCACATTTTACTTTTTTAAACACTAGTTGCTTTAAGATGGTACAGTATATATACATATTATAAAAATCCATATATAATATGTATATATCTAATATGTATATATATAATATGTAAAAAATAATATACACATACTCATATATATGGTGGTCTTTCCTTCCTTCTTTCTGTGCCTAGTATTTCTTAGTTTAGTTTCCTTTCTGCCACTTCACCTTTTCTATCCTTCTTCACTCTCACCTTTCCAAAACCTTCAATCTACGTCTATCATCCTACTTCAATGACCATGTTTCTGCCCCATGCATAACTACGCTCCATATGAAAACTTTCTCTAGTATTTTCTTGACATTATTTTCTCCTTGTGAAAGCTTCTTTGCCTAGCGTAATTCCTATTCCAAATACTTTCGGAATCCTGGGTACAAACCACTTCCGAGATACGTAAACTGCTCCACCTGATCTAGTTTTTACCATCCTATATTAAAAGTCAACTTAGGGATTTCTCTTCCTCGAAAATCTTCTAACTTTCGTTTCTTTTAAATTGGTTCTCATCATCCCATTCAAATCAGAGTCAATGAGCCCCAGTATTTAGACGCGTACTTTCGAGCGCCATCTCTAAAAATTCCTCCGAAACTGGTGTCTAACTCACGCGAGGGGTTGATTCCCACACGCGATCCTTCACCTTTCCTCGAATGAATGTCCGATCGTAACGTTTCTCTCGCTAATTGGTTGAGAATAACACGAAGGAAATATAAAATACGTTGTCGGACCATCCCGGAATGTTCTTTCGTTCCACTTTACTTTTGACTTAGGTTCTAAAAAGATATCATTTTACGGTTAAAACATCTCATTAAAACTATTGCTTTAAACTACTCACTAATATTGATGCTACTTCTACGGCTGAATAATATAATATCGAGGAATATTTAATCACTTCGGCGGTAAATAAAAGAACCATACCATCAACCAAAGATCGCCATCAGCACCGGAGGACTCGTAATCAGTTACGTCAATGTAATTAATGAAAAATTCAAAACCGTTTTCATTTCAGGAGGTTTGTAAAGTATTTAATTCAACAAAAGCCTAATGAAAATTTTCAATTCAATTTGCATCGTTCACCAAAAGAATTATTGTTGCAACCTTTGATAGTGGTGGTGACAGATAACAGGGAAGGTAAATAGACCTATCAAAAAAATCGAAAGACAATATTACACATGCAATATGTTCCAACTTTACTTGTGTTTACATCATAAAAGAAAACAGTTTTCCTGCCGGGCATCTCACGTAACTAGCAAATTAACTGAGTTTTTCATTGCTTTGGTATACATATTGGGCGGTGACGAATCACACATTGCAATCAAAATCCACACATATTTAATAGTCTACAGGTTTAGTGTAGATTTGGATGGACCTTCTTACAATGAACCACGATGTCCAAACGCAATATCTTTTTACTCAAATTTATTTACATGTTACCCTGCCAACCACCGCTAGGGTACGTGGCAGGGGGTGATCAGAGATCACACTACTTTTCCCTCCAACCGCGGCCAGACAACTTTATTCTGATCCCTTATCTTTCGTGGGAAAAATGACCTCTCATTCCTCAACCTACCTGTGGTAGGTTGAGGAAAGTTCGGCGATCTGTTCTACACTTAATCTCTCTAGTTTAATTAACATGCTGTAGTACAATGAAGGTAATAATACCTTTTCAACATAATTGCTAAAGAAACATCCTTATTTCCAATTTATGCAAGATATTTAATCTGTAATCAAACCTTCGCCCAATTGAGTGATTCCCAGCCAAGCTGCTCTAATATTTTGGATACGCAACTATGTTTATCATAACAACGTTTTGTAAATCTAGCTCCGCTACGCTGCACGCGATCCATTTCGGCAGTCAATCCAAGTTCGCGAGGATCCCAAACTATGCTAGCAGCATATTCCAAATGAAGCCTAACCACCGAAAATTGACATTTCATTCTAACATTTTCATCACATTTTCCAAGTACTCTCATAATAAATCCTAATTTTGAGTTATCTTTTCCACATATTCTCCGTACATTTGTTTCGCCCAGGAGAGGTCGTGAGTGAGGGAAGCGGGGTGGTGGGGGTTGGCATTTTCTGTCCAGGTATTTGTTGAGTATGCAGTTTGAAGGGAGAAGGTTTGAAAAGGAAAAAAAGGAAAGTTTGCAGGGAGAAGGGTGGAAATGGGCAGGGAGATATATGTTAATGATGCGGGATGGTTTTTCAATTTTAAGAAGGCCGGACATTGTTAATAGTTGGCGTTATGTGACTCCCAACAGTCGAAATAGGTGAGTGGGTGGTCCATGGGAGGCTTGCAGTGGCCATCAGGGTGCTGCCCGGTGCATCGAGCACTGTTAAGGGGCAGAGAGACGTCTTTGGGCGTCAGAAGTGATGGAAACGGAGGGTTTGTGCTTGACCGAAGGGGTGGTAAAACTCAAATTGAAATTGAACGCAGAGATCTTTGATTGAATGCATTCTGAGGAGGGTTTTACTATGGATTTTGGGATGCAGGAGGATTACGAAAGTGTTGATGGGACGGGGATTATGTATTTCATCGTTTGGGGGTTAGGGAGGGGGTAGAACCACGTGGTCGTGATGCGCTAGAACACTTGGATCGTGGCTACAGAGTTTTTAATCCTTTCTTTTGGAAGTCTTTGGAGGCCTCGTATGAAGATTTTAAGTCGACTCTCGAGTTGGAAAGAAAATTTTACTATCTTGTATTTGGGACTCAGCTGCCTAGAAGTCGTCGACAGAGGCTGCTTTTATAATTACACAGCTTGTCGTGACGCTGTTTTTCAATGGGTATTTTAAGTGTTTTCTAAGCGAGTCGTAAATGATAGCGTATTGCATAAAGCCGCGAAGTAGCGTGGAGGAAATGCCAGGGTTTTTTTTTGTTTGGCGGCAGAGAGTATTGCACGGAGTTCGGTAGGAGTGGTAGTCGGTTGGAGAGTGTTATGAATGGAGGCCAAAATTTTCTTGCGGGGAGTTTCTTTGGAGTTCTATTTGATGAGGGTCTAGAATTTGGCCTTAATTCCTTTGGAGATTCCTCTGGGCGATGATGGGCGCAGAAGGTGAAGCACTTTATGTTTCGGCTGTCAGGGTTTCTATGCGCTTCCTTGTTTCTACAGTGACTTTTCCAGCATAAGAATATAGGTAAGGCAAACCACCTCTGTACACGTATCATCGCTTCCTGCCAAAGGAAGAGGGAAATTATTTATACGTATACGGTTTTTGTTAAGTGGATGGGGATTATGTGGACCTCGGCTGGAATAAAGACATTTTGATCGTCTCAAAACGGTAGAAAGGTCGGATACAAAGAGTAGAGGTATGGAGTTAACTCTAATGCTGTAGAAGTCATTTCGGGAGTTCCTCAGGGAAATATTATCGGACCTCTTTTCTTCCTTCTTTACGTTAACGAGCTTAACTCTGTAGTCCGTAGTAAGATACGCCGGTCATGCAGTATTTTACAGTGATATCCGCAATACTGAGGATAAAGCAGCCTTTAGCAGCTGACTTAAACGAAGCGCAACGTCGACTCGCACACAATCTAGACTTGATTAAATGCTTAGACGTTACCCTCACTCACGACCTCTCCTGGATGAAACATATATGGGGAATATGTGGATGAGCTAACTTAAAATTAGGATTAATTGGAGCAATGTTTGGGCAATTTGCTGAAAGAGTTCAAGAGAAATGTTATTTTTCGCTAGTTTCGAGGCCTCATTTGGAATACGCTGCCTAGTATTAATCGGATCCTTTTGAAGTTGGATCGATTGCCGAATTGGATCGCGTGCAGCGCAAATGAGCTACATTTAACCTCCTCCCTACCGTAGTAAGATGGGGTAATAATGCATTATCTACATTATCGCTAAAGAGACATAATTCCAACTTAAGCAAGAGATTTAATCTGTAATTTAATATCTCAGTCTTCGAAATTCCATCACCAATAAAAATACTCTGCGTCCATATTCCTGTCTACTTGGAATTTATCCCTACTGCCCTCTGCTCTCCTTCACCATGACTAGCACTTCCCCGTTTGCTTCCTACTTCTTCATATTTTCCATCCACCCGCACTCGTACATCTCAACAGCCTCCAAGTTTACGCCTATCATCTCCCTTCATCGACCAAGTTTCCGAACCTTATAAAATCACGCTTCACATCAAAGTTTTCTAAGAATATAAACATTGATCATGACTTTAAGAGCATCCATTTTTCTTGGAACATCCTCAAATTCTTTCCAACGATTAAGGTCTAGTATATTCCATTCTCCCCGCTGGATCCTTCGTTGGCATCGACGCTTGTTTTGTCGGCGAAGTTTGCCTATTGTGAGTACGATAAAAAAATAAGGTCGACGCGAATTACGAGCGCGCGTTTTTTAAAGCCATCCCTCCAATCCCAGATCGCCGATTTTCCCTCCATTAAGAGGACATCCAAGCTACCATTTAATCAACTCAACCGAGGTCGGGGAGTCCCACGGCCACAGGCCATGAGCAATATGTGCGTGTTTTCATGCATGGGAAACCTGATCCATGTGCGTGCGTATACGTACTGTCGCGTAACAGCCGACAGTAAAATAAATCGAGTCTACGTCAAAGTTTCATTCAGGGTAATCTGCCCGTAGAAAGGGATATTTCGGAGGGTACCTAATGTCTATTATGTTCTATGTACCGCTTGGACTTCCATTTTTAAAATTGTCGTTTTCATTTAATTTTAATTTGTATCAAAGTTGGCTTTAACCAACACCCGACTGTAACTTTCAAGATATCCGTCATCTTTTACGTTCTTTTGACATCTTTGAATTTTCCTTAGAGCGAATTCCTCTCTCTCTCTCTGTTTCTTTAGATTCTACCAGCTTAATGTAGGTTTTGGACGGCTACTAATGACTTTCTACTACTAAATATCGTTAAATTTTTTCCTTGGTCTACATCATTTCATTCTTCACTTCTTCGCCCACCCACCTTCATTTCTTGTCAAAAAGAGTCCACTATTCCTTCCTGAACCTTACTTATCCAACGTTCTTTTTTCAATGAAGTTCCCACTCAACCTCTCGACATTTTCTGACTTTCTCTGACTTCTTCGGTGTTTCCCTAGCAGTAACTTCCTTCTTCCGTCCATCAAATTCAAAACCACAGTTTTCCATTCTTCTCGCAACCCACGTTTGAAAATCGTCAAAAAACCACACTCATTCTCAACAACCAGATTTGATTCTAATTGCCAAGTGTCGCACTAGCGCTTTATAGCATTAAAGTCATCTGATAAATCTACTGAGCCCTCAGGATATCTCCATAAACCACAGCATCGTCGGCAAATAAACGTATCTTACTAGTGTCTACAAAGTCAAAGTCGTTAACGTAAAGTTAGAATAAAAGAGGTCCGATTACACTTACCTGGGGAACACCTGAAGTAACTTCTACTGCATTAGAGCTAACTCCATCTATGACTATTCTTTGTTCCCGACCATTCAAAATTTCTTAAATCTAGTCCAGTATATTTTCATTTATGTCAAATGCTTCTAGTTGTGTGAAAAGTTAACTATGAGGTACTTTACCGAAGGATATTTTAAAATCTAGAAAACCTCGTCCACTTAATTTTTCTTGTAAATATAATTCGTGCTCCCTCTGCTTGCAAAAAACCGCCCTTTTCCTCGGTTTCTATTCTTTCCGTCAAAATTCTCACCCCATGACACCGCAGCTACGACGAACCAAAAGAAGGGGGGCAGATACGTCGCGGCACACATATATTACAGAGACACGGGTGACGTTTTTAGTGCCCCACGTCGTCAGACCGGAACGCGTGACCTTGATGCTCTGAACGTGACCGGGACTCGGCGCTCGGAATGCTCGAATCTCGTCCGCAGGAACTCGCGTGTCGCTGAGAATTCATCGCATTGCTCCATGGAGGGCACGACGGAGCACGTCGTTCATCGAGGAAGAACTAGTATTCGGCAATGACGCCGTCGCTTAATTATTTATGCGCCATTGTGCTCGTTATGTTGTTAGTTAGTTACCGTTGTTATATTATGTTTTCATTATTGTTGATGTCGCCATTTTCTTTCGCTTGAGATGCTTCATTTAGAATATGCTGCTAGTATATGTGATCCTTATGAAATTGGATTGATTGCCGAATTTGATCGTCAACAGCGTACAGGAGCTAGATTTGTAAAACATTGTCATGGGAAACTGATGATTGTATCAAAATTATTGAATAAATTAGAATGGGAATCATTCACGGGGATAAGGTTAAATTATCTTTTGCATAAATTGAAAGGATATCTCTTTAGGAATGATGTAGAAAATGTTTTATAAGGTCCACCGCACTATGGTAGGTGAGATCATTAAATTAAAATAGGGATATTAAGTGTAGAACAGATTTAAGATATCATTTTTCTCACAAACGATATTTCAGGTCAAAATCAATGTAGTGTGTAATCACCTCCTGCCACACACCTTAGTGGTGGCATGAAGAGTACTATGTAATGTAATGGAGCCATAGGAAATTCTCGTTAGCTGTTGTTGGAAGAATGACTTAAATGTCTAGATGGAGTTCGCAACAACCCATGGAAAAGTCGATTCGAAAATTATTGAGAGACAAAACCCTATCTATTTAAAGGTACGAGGTCTGTTCAAAAAGTATCGCGAATTTTGAATTTGCGCGGGTTGCGTATGTTTGATTTTCGATTTTTTTGTGTGGCCTTATGTTGGTACATACATCTCTCAGTTATGCCGAAATTTTCTGCCATTTTGAATGTTCAGTTAATTGTTGGCAACTGTTTTGCTTGGACGTGTTTTGGCTTTGGCTTTTGCCTGTTCCAAAAAATGGATCAAAGAATCTGTATCAAATTTTGTGTGACCCCCCCCAGTGACTTTTTCTTGGACCCGAAACTGAAGAAGCCCATGAAAGGACGACGACGCTACGTTACGAGTGACGAGAAAAAGGCTGTATCGAAGGAGGAGGTGAACAAGATCACAAAAAAATGATTTTTTGAAGTGCTTCGAGGATTGGAAAAAACGTTGACACAAGTGTACAATATCTAATGGGGATTACTTTGAAGGGAACCGAATAGATGTTAATAAATAAATAAATAATTTTTGAAAAAAACACACAAAAGTCGCGATACTTTTTGAACAGACCTCGTGTAACTCGCTTGTGGAGGAGAAATGAATGCTCTTCTGAAGTATGCGACCGTTATCCGCCCTCCATCGGTGCATTCGCCGGGCCAAGGCCGTTTTTCTCAGCGAGAAACACGACGCAGACTCGGGCGGAGACGGGAAATCAATTAGGTGCCCTCACCCGAAATCCTCAACCCCCTCTGGCGACCACCCCGTTCGCTGTGCCAACTGCAATCTCCCAGACTCCTGCACATTGCAAATAGCTCCGTAGCGTTCGATTCCATCGGATATTTGCTTAATTCACCAAACAATTTGGAAACTAATATACATTTGGCCAAGTTGGCCTTTTATATACGATTATTGAACAATGTACCAAAATAAGAAGGATAATCAAAGACACATATCATCTTTTAAATGAGCAAAGCCTTCCGGGAGGATATAGAATCATAATCCTCCAGCTGGAGTGGTCTAGGTGGTTAAATCGTCGCTAAATATAGGGCGTAATAGTTTAATCGAAAGATAAGATTAACGCCACCCCGACCGTTTGTACACATACGCAATTCGTAAACATATGTACTCATTCAGGTCCCCTTCTGGGTTCACAAAGACAGAAGATCATTGGAAGTTACTTAGAGAACTACCATTCTGAATGTTTCTTTCGCATCTGTTATGCATACATATATGTCCATACCTGATATCCTGTTCATATGACAGCTCTATTATTCCTCTTCTTTTGGGAATCTTTTTGACCTCACTTACTCGTGATTTCCTCAGTCATGGCCCTCCATTACTCTCTTTAGCTCCCAAACCAATCACCATTTTCTAATATAGGTGTATCTGTTTGAGGAGTCATTTCTCATTCATTTCCTGTAGACATAAAAAATCAGCGAATCAGGCACATAATCAGAACAAAATTAGAAGCGCCTGTCGCAAATATTAGGAACGATACAGTGTAATGTTTACATGAGATGACACTCAATAAGTCTTGTAAATTTCACGAGATTCCTCCAAGAAGTCCTCTCTCTATACCTAAAAGAAACACAGACACAAAGACGTTTTGCATATCTCTTGTTAGGACTATTGAGAGCATGATAAAAAATACAATAAAATGAAGGCAATAAAAAATTAATTACTTGTGTATGAAATTTTAAAAATAATTCCTAGATAATGAGAATCGCGATTGCATTTCATCGGAAGCGTTTTGATATTACCGTGAGTGTGTTAGTGTGATTTGTTAGTAATTATTAAGAAATGCGATCAAAAAGCTGAAGTCGTCTCAGCCAATTGCTACGGTTGGGTATTTGGGGAAGTATCGGATGCATAACATTTCATATATTAGATGAAGTGATGTTGATTCCGAGATTACCTCGACGTTGATCGGTAGATTGCTCTCTATATGTTTTGATTTCGTCGTTTCGCTGTCTGGAGCACCAGCGAAACTGTTGGCAATAAGGCCAACGGAAGGAAAGAATTTCAATTAGATTCAGTTATTATTGATTAGCGATTCCAATGTTAAATTTGTGCCTTCTTCTATGGCGGTTGAATGTGGAAAAGTTGACTTCTGGACGAATGCGCAACGGGAAGAATCGCTTTCAGTTTATTCAGAGATATTACATTTATTATTATGATAAGGTAATCTACCGGTTAAGGTAGGTTTTGGATGAACACAACTATCAAATAAACATTTTGTGACTCCCCACCTAGCAAACTAATCTATATCAGGTCACTCTTCATCTCGGTGTACTTCTTTCCTCCCTTCATCCCGTCCAACATCCCTATCCTGTTCCTACCCTTACCTCGCTTGCCCAACATTCTTCCCTCTATTACCTTCTTGAAAATCCCACTGCCGCTCAATACGCCTTTCATCCATTTATCCTGCCTCCATAGGATTACTCCCAACAAAACCCTCTCCTCACCCACTATCTCCAGTAATTCCTCATTTGTTTTCCTTTCGGTCCATTTCACCTTTTACATTCTTCTCCACACCCACATTTCAAAAGCCTCCAATCTACGTCTATCCTCCTGCTTCAGCGACCACGTTTCTGTGCCGTGCATAACTACACTCCATATCAAAGATTTTACGAGCCTTTTCTCAAAACCCTTACTCAACGACCCTGTCATCAACTCCCTCCTTGTGAAAGCCTCTTTGCCCAGCGCAATTCTTCTCCTTACGCCCATACTACTTTGACCGCGGTGGTCCGAAACACTTCCGAGATACGTGAACTGTTCTACCTATTCTTTTTTTCCCCTCCTATTTTAATCTTTATCTTAGCCTTTTCCTTTTTGGATAATCGCATAACCTTTGCTTTTTTAATATTGATTCTTATCCCATATCGCTCTCGGTATTTTTTTCTCTCCCTTCGGCTTATTTTCTCCATTCTCCACCACACGTCCCAATATTCCGAAAACCTTCAATATATTCTCGCTCTCAAAGACCAGATTTCTCATCCATATCCATATAAAAAGTGTTAATCTTTTCTTTATACACCGTTCCTGTAATCAATTCTATTATTTTATAACATGTTCTTTTGCTTACGCAATTATCGTCCCCATTTTTCAAATACTGCGCCCATTTTCCTCCAATACACTTCCGAAATACTTGAACTGCTCCACCTACCTGCTCTGGTTTTATTCGCTCCCATAATTTCAAAAGTGTCTTCATTGTTTTAAAATTGACCATTCCTTTAAAACCAAATACTCTCAATTTCATCTCACCGCCAATCTCCTTCTAGATATTTCCTATGTCCGCTTTTTTCTGCCTTCTTCGGACTGTCCCCAGTGCTAACTCCTCCCACCGCATGAAGGACTTAGTCGTCCTCTCCGTTTCTCAATTCTTCTAAAAGAAACACATCTCAAGAGACTCCAATCTACGCTCGTCCCTCGACGACTAGCACCACTAATCTCAATATTATGAAGTCCTTACTGAACTTTTCGTTACGCCTTTACCTTCAGCTTGTCTTTCATCCATTCCCTCCACTTTCCAAATGTCTCATGCGCCGTTTTACGACCGAAATAGACGGAAGTAATTAATCGAAGCTCGTTTTAGTTTCTGCGGAATGCGAACCGGATTGCAGATGGCAAATTTCATACGGAAGAGCGATGCACTCATTCTTTTTTTTTGGCTGGAGTAACGGACGCCATCTCTCGGCTGAGGTCCAACCTCCGAAAGAGCGTTGGTGTGGAAACGTAAACTAACTCGGGGGGAAGGATTGAGGACCACAAGGGCAATTTAATGACCGATGGGTGGGGGGGGGCATGGTAACCTCAGGAATGAACGCCAAACGAAAGACATTTTTGAAAAAAAAAGATAAAAATATGATTACGGTTTATTGGCACCTACGTGAAAGGAAGAATAAAAAGCGGCAACAACAGTTTTAGATAAATACTATAACAAGATAAAGGTCGAAAACAACATTAATGAAAAACTTTCTTCCAAGTTCTATTCTTAACCGCACAAATCCAAGGTATTTGTGTGGTCCAACCTTGAAATTGACGTTGGAGTGAAGTAGATTTTCCGAAAAAAATTGCATATAAGTTGTAATGAATTAGTGTTCTGGATTAAAATGAAGCAATGTGTTAACATGAAAAAAAATCATAATGTCTCATAAAAAATAGAAAAAATACACCAATTCAAATGTCAATGAGTGTATTGGAATTTGTAATTTCATTTTAAAGCATTTATTCCCGTGTGACGTACATAATAATCGAATTGGTTACAATTTTCAAAGGACATTTGTTTTTGAGGAATAAGATAAATTTGTAAAATTCAAAACACCTATGCCAAATGCAATGGGTGACATCATTAAGTACCAATTAAAGAGTAAAGGGATCCCTGAATTGCCGCTTATGTGATGAAACTGGTAGTACAGTGTTAATAATTAATATAATATAGATTTTTTAGATTTTAAATTTAATTTTTTTGATTATAAATAATAATAATAGATTTTTTGTGAAGTTTAAAAAGTTTATCTCATTCCTCACTGTTCACAAGGTTGAGCCCGATAAAACTGAAAGGAGCATAGTATGTTTTGTTTCATCTGGAAGCAAAAACATTTTGAGTTAATATTTTTGTTTTAAAGTGATCCCTCCTAAATCATCTGATCATTTTGACCTCTTTATTTGCCGTATGGGGGCAAAAAGTTCGTTAAAATTTCAGCAGCAAAATTCGTTATCCCTATGGCTATTGATATCGGCTGCCTTGCCGTTAAGTAAGGACAGGACGGAAGTATCGAAATGAGGTCACCAAATGTAGAATGCTATCTTATTGCCATCAATAAAGTCACCTTACGCACCAATCATGATATGCAAACCAACAGTGGAAAAAACAGGGATATTAATTTAATTATCAATTTTTGTATAATAATACTTTTTATTTCTTTATTAGTCGTTATCAAATGTGCATTTTTTCAATGTCACTACTATTTTCCACCTCTCAGAGCTGTACATGAAGAGTAAAGTCCAAATATACATTTTCATTATGAATGTATCTCAGGAACGTTGAATATGCTTCCAGATGTTTTCCACGGTCTCTCAATTCTTTCCCTTCAACTCTCTCTTCAGTCGGGAAACAAAAAGAAAGTCGCACGGAGCCATGTCGGGACTGTAAGGGGGCTGGGGGATCACTCGGGCCAGAAAGTGGTGGTGCTCCGGGCCAGGAAGTTGGTAAAGATGAAGGACGTGTGGCTGGAGGTATGTGGCATGCTACTGGGAGCTCCATCGCGCCGTGTTACAAAGTCAAAAAACACACTTCACGCGGAGGCGTGAAGTGTGTTTTTCGTCTTTTTTGCACTTTGTGTTTTGACTTTGTTCTGTTTCACATCTTTCCGCTGACTGCTCGGAGCAAACTGCCGACCGTCTGCGTTGAAAGGGGAGACCCCACACCACGTTTCCCGACCTCTTTTTTCGCGCTGCCATATTTTGTCGTGGCACAATGAAATCTTACTCAAAACTTTCATAATGGACCATGTATTTACATGTTAGCGCCAGACTATACTTCGAAAAACCGTTAATTTGACCCACTACAAGAGCTCTCATGCATATTCAATAGGAGGGAACAAAAATGAAAATCTTCCCCTCAGGCGTTTGACCTCCATCATACCAAAACATGCCACGAAGAACTGGAAAAGGGAAAGACTCTTTCAACCCACGGACATTTAACGATAGGTCGGGGATGGGTCAGGGGTGTAAGGGGTGAAAGTACAATCAAAGGCAGTTAAAGAGGGGTTTAACATGTACTTCGACTGATTTATTTGCCCTACTCGGTCATTCTGGTAGGGATTTACCATCAAAACATACGAGATAAGTGTAAAATGTATGAATATAAGTAAGACTATTTATTTCCTAGACAATGAACGTGGCAAGTGACATTATTATTATTTGCTATAATCCTATAATAATCCAGCATAAATTCCCCCACTGGGTATGGGAAGAAGAAGTCATTGACCGTGCTTATAGGTATGACGTCTATTTTTCAAATTTCATTTTCATGATCCAAACGTTCAACGAACAGGATTACGAATAACTGACGAGACCTACGTACTGAAACAAACAGTTCTGAATTTATGTAATAAGACCAATTTTGAATTAAATCCTCTTTGTTCTGCGTGTATGAAACATTACAAAATACTTATCCACAAAAAAGTATTGTACTACGGGGTAGTGTTTCCTCGAGTGGAAATCTTGCTTCTGTCGGATTGCTCTGTTGTTTCCGCCTCTCTGTTCCCGCTGCCAGTTTCTCTGTTGGCCAGGTGACAACATTCTGCCGTCCGTTCAAGCGTGTCCTTCGTTACTTAAGCGCTAATCCTTTCTCTGGTCACTCGTAAACCGCCTTCTTTTTAAAACCTTTTCCTTAATCAGCTCATCCACTCATGACTCAGCCAATGTACTTAACATCCAGTGTGATAATGAACGTTCATATAACTTAACCTTATTTTAATTTTTGGCTTTGGCTTCATATATATCTGCCTTATTCATTCACTGTGCCAATTTTAACGCATTCGCATCAGAGCAGTCCGAGAATAGCAAAGTGTTAACAAGTTTCCTGTCCGCTGTAACGTGAAAGTGGGCCCAAACTGATGATATATCGCTTGAAAGAGAATGCAAATTAATGAATTACTGTGACAGTAATTGTTCAAACTGTCGCTCATTACGTGGGACTAGGGAATATGAAAATATATCAATACCAATTCGATATTTTTCGTATTGACGAATGTTAATTTAAAAAATCTAGTTGGTATAAAATTATTGAGATGGTAATGCTGATAATGTTTTTCATATGGTCAAATACACACGTATATGATGTAGATTTTGGATTCAATGTGGCTATATGTACGATAAATACGATGTTAGCGATGGAAGACCTATATTTTCTCAATATGGTCGATAAAACTTGATGCTCTCGATATTACTACTTATGCCAAAAAATATGTCTACGTCGACTCACCACCGAAATTCATTTTATACACGCTCTCTGCATTGGAAAATTAATATCGGAAAGTACTTTTGGTTGATTTTTCCTCTAAGTGTCTGTTTAAAAAAGGCCTGCCTTCATGATGTTAATTTACAGATCAACTAGTTCGATATGAATCATTTTAGGGAACCCACAAATAAAAAGTAAGTTGATAAGTTTTAATTTCTAGGTAATCAACCGGTGAATGTAGTCTTTGGATGGACACGGGCTATCAAACAATTCTCTTTTCTCTCATAAGAAAACACAACCTAACATCTAACTCCACAACAAGGTCTCTCTTTATCTCCATATACTTCCTTCATTCCGTTCAACATCCCTATCCCAAATTCTTACTCCTTCCTCGTTTCCCTTACATTCTCCCCTCTCTATAACAGTTTTCAACATCCCACTGCCAGTCAATATACTTTGGTTCTATTTTTCCTGGCTTCTTATGATATCTCCCAACAATCCCCTCTTCTCTCCTCTCACCCCCCTACCCAGCACTTCCCCATTTATTTTCCTTTCGGTCCATTTCACCTTCCCCACCCTTCTCCACACCCAAATTTAACAAAAGCCTCCAATCTATGCCTATCATCCTGTTTCAATGGCTATGTTTCTGTACCGTACAGATCAGAGTTTTTACTTTACAGAGTCTTTTCTTAACCTCCCTACTCAACGTCCCCGTCATCAACTCCCTCCTCCTTGAGAAAGCCTCCTTGCCTAGCGACTCTCTTCTCCTTACGTCCCTACCACTTTGACCGTATTGGTCCAAAACACTTCCGAGATATGTAAACTGCTCTACCTGCTCTATTCTTTCCCCGCCTATTTTAATATTTAGCTTAGCCTTTTTCTTTCTGGAAAATCGCATAACCTTTGTTTTATTAATATTGATTCTCATCCCATATTTATCGCACTGAACCTCCAATTCACTCAGCAATGCTTGCAACCCCTTGGCTGACTGAAAAACTAATGCTTGGTCATCAGCAAACCTAACCGATTTTACGAATTCCCCTCCGACTTTCATTCCTACCTCCAGTTCTTCCCATGCCTCTTTAATCGCTTCCTCCTTATATATGTTGAACACAACCGGTGATAACGGTCAACCCTACCTTACACCTCTTCCTAAGACTGCACAATCCCACTCTCCTCAAACTATCATTTAAGTGATCATTTGCCTTGTCCTCCATCCTTTCGTTGTGTGATACTGAGAACCACTTATGCTGCGTGGAAAATCAAAATTTTTGTTCTGAATTCCTCAAAGTGGTCTGCCTTTACCTTTTTTTTTTAATAGGAACTAACTCTGATCCGACGGTGTGTCCCAGCTAAATTCCGGCTCGTCAATTTTAAGAATTAGTCCATCAAAATTCTCCCTCCCTCGTTTTATTACACCCTTGAGTAATTGCTTAGGGATGTTGCCTACCTCAACAATTCAAAAACCCAAAAATTGCTTTAGCTATCCTTAATGCTCTATCTATATCGCTATCGAGTATGCCAGCCCCTAATGTATCCCCATCTACATCATTATTTGTCCCCATATATCCATCTGCGTCTAAATCTGCCGGCCTAATATCCTTAACACCTCAATTATTTATTTCACGACCTTGTGATTGACAATATTACTAGATAGGTATGATCTGAAGTCATCGCCTCTTTCATATTTATTTCATATCGGCAATCGACAATGACAAATGAATTTCACCCAGTTCTACGTACATGCGCCCCTATGACCGTGTCTCTTCATCGCTGCCATTCCTCTTCAACTCGTCTAAAATCCCTCTTCTCTGTCTCCCCTCCCCTCTCCCACTATTCCTGCATCACCCCTCTCTGGGATACCGAAGCCCTACCAACGTCCAACTAATACCTTTCAACATATACTCCATCTGACTTCGATTTCCACACAACGACTGCGCCCTCGCCGGGATAAGTACGTAGCGAAACAACCATTAGACCATTGGACGATAATTTTCTCTCATTTGAGTTGAATGTGATTTGTTTTAATTGGGTTTAGTAATTGAATAAGGGTTTATTGTTATTGGGGTGTTGGTCTGAGCTTCGTCAAATTAGGCTAAGGCATATAGAGATGTGAGGATTGTGTCTATTCTACAATATAGCCTAAATGATAGAGTACCATTTCTTAATGTTAAAGTTTTGTTGAGAGAATTCAGAAGGAGACAGAAATAAATGGATGCTTTGCTATCGATTGGCAATGGGATGCTGAAGACTATGATAGAGGGGAGAATGCCAGGAAAACGAGGAAGGAGCAGGAATAGGATAGTGATATTGAACGGACGGACGGGGCTGTTATTTACGGCGTGGAAACATCGTCGTTGAAACAGGATGATGGATGTAGATTGGAGGCTTTTCAGATGTGGGTATGGAGAAGGTGAAGTAAACAGAAAGGAAAAAAAATGAGGAGGTGTTGGGTATGATGAGAGGGGAGGAAAGGGGATTGTTGGGAGAAATCATAAGGAGGCAGAAAAAATGGATGAAGGGCGTATTAATCGGCAGCGGGATGTTGAAGACTGTAATAGAAGGAAAAATGTAAGGAAAACGAGCAAGGAGTAGGAATTGGGGATAGTTATGTTGGATGGAATGAAGGGAGGAAGGAAATATACGGAGATAAAGAGAGACTGTTTGTATAGTAGGATTTTGGGTAGTGTTTTGCTGGAAGAGACAAGATATTTTTTCGGTAGTTTTGTCCATCCAAAATCTATAATAACCCGTAGGTTACCGAAAATAAATATGTATATGTAATTATTTATATATAAAGTATATATAAGAGACGCTTAAAGTTGTGTAGAATGTCAGTTTAGCTTCTGTAGCACGGCAGCGGTGTTCAGCCTGTTTGCCTTTTTAAAAACCTTACCTAGCCGGTAGAATTACATTATAGATTAAAAATTAGTAAACCTTTTTGATAAGTTATTACTCCAGTCAATTTAACATAAACATTTCAATCCTACCAAATATTTCTCGAAAACATTCGCACATTTCTACGATGAGAATTGTCTCATTGCAGCTACGAATGTATCAGTTCCATTTCCCATAGTGAGACAGATGTTAAAGTTGAAGTGCTCTCGATCTTTCTCTCCTTTATCCTCGCACACCAGCCAATACTGTAAATGATTATTTGCAGAAAGAGGAAGGTATTATTCCATCCCTCTTTCCGAAAACATTTTCCATTTTCTACCCCACTCAACTTGTCTTTCCAGAACGCTTCTTATCCATTTCACTTCTTGCGCGTCACTCCTTCCGAAACTTTCATCCCGCTCAAGTATCCACTAGTCGAACAGTTCTTCAGGAATTAACATTATTGAAACGTCAAAACTTCATCGAACAACATCAAGAGTCATTGCCCACCCATGAAACAGAGTGACAACCTACCATGTTTCTCCAACTCCGTCTTCAAGAAGGTCCATTTAATCCGGAAACGACAATGCCTATGATCAACATCCAGCAGCTTCATCATCAAGTGTCGTTCTGTATACCAGTGCTGTCTTTCCTTCCTCCCTCCCTCCCTTTCTACTCACCCCCTTCCTCTCTTCCCTCTTCCCCTCTACTGGCTCTTAAACCCCATCCTCCTTTTCACACCTCTATTAGTTTTGAATTTTCTATGGACAAAACCATGAAATTCACGTGAGGTTTTACGTCAAGTTATACTCTTATTAAATACCTTTACGTAAAAAGTTACAAAATAATATATTGACGATTAACTCCGAGCATCATCAAACACTGCCTTGTCGCAGTAGCCACGTTTCTCTATCAACTGCTGCTTCATTCAGGCTAGCATATGATCTGAAGTTCATTTCTTGCTCCATACTAGTATTCTTGAAGAAAGCAGCTCTAGGACGTCCTCCTGGTTTCTTACCTTATGACTGTTCCTTCAAATATGTTCTCAAGGAATTGCTTATGCCTTAGTGAAGCTAAATGCCCGATTAATTCTGCTCTTCTTTGCCCTATTGTTCTTAAGAGCGATCTCTTTTCTTTCTGTCAACACTTTTTCATTACTTCTACTCTCTACCGAGCTAGTTTTTGATAGTTTCCTCCAAGTCTTCATTTCCATTGCCTCACCTTTCCTTTCTTTCCTGTTTCCCGATTGTCCATGTCTCACATCCATATAACAATACACGCCAAACGAACGTCTTCATAAACTTTGTTCTGGTTTCCATGGTTATATGGTTATATTGACTCGTAAATTCTTCTTATTTTGAAACGATTGCTTTGGCAAGGCTATTCTTCTCTCAATCTCAGTCTCACATTTATTTTTGTAGTTGATAACACTCCCCAGGTAGCAAGTATTTCCAACCTGATCTTAGTTACCTATTTTTATCTCAGTTTTGACAATTTCTTTTCTCTTTTCTATCACTGTTATCTTTATCTAATTCGTGCATATTTTCAATTTCAAACCTTCTAGGTCTCTGGATATTATTTTGAGCACCTTATTCATGTCCATATCAGAGTGTAAGATTATTACTATCGTATCATCAGCAAAGCTGATAATGTGAATTCTTCTTCCATTGACTTTAATACCAACACTCCTTTATTTATTTTCTGCTTTTGATTAATTAATTTGACACCTAGAGCCGCAATTTAAAAAAATCAACAATTTAGATAAAAGATTCAACGCTTAAACTCGTCTGTAATAACCAATTCTGACAGGCATGACGGAAAATCCCTATGTGGTTCAAACTACGAATGAACCGGAGAATTAGCGCGAAGCGCCGCATGGCGACATGTTCGCCTCTTCCGCTGATACTCAGATGCGGTTTTATCAATTTCCTTAGAGTCCCAGAGGAGACCCGCTATCTCTTACCTCCTAGTTTGCCTCCTTCGAAACCCCTTCAGCAGTCTCATGAGTTTTTCACAACTCTTAGCCTCCGTTAGAAAGAATGGTGAACCTCAGGGACAATATTCACGGAATATTTCCTTCAATCATTATTTTTTATTAAATATTCTTTAACCAATAGTAATTCGTCATTCAACTTTAGAGCTTTCTAAAAAGTATTATTTTCCACTAGCGCAGGTTTAGTGTTTTCGTAGACAACGCGTTATTTCGATGGTGTTAGTTTGAAAATCTTAGGAGATTTTTTGGTATGGTATTTACGGCCGCCGTTTAGGATATTTAAAAAGTTTTTTTTAATAAGGTGAATTATTAAAAAAAACGAAGATGTGCGTCATAGAATCCAAAAGACGCATTGTTCATTTCTTTGGAGGAAGACCCTGAGGCGCGAAGTATTGAGAATAAACGCTGTGCATAAATGTGAAAGTCAACCGGGAGTGCCTACGTAACTCCTCCTCCTCTCTCCGTCGGGTGTGTAGCGAAATGTAAGACGTTTCAAGTGATAGAAAAAAAGAAGGAAACAAACTGCACTCTGTGGGTGAAAGTGGGTGGCGTGCCAACTCAGGAATAGGTGCGAACTCGTCATGCAGCTGTGACTCACATCACCGAGTCCCTCCTCTCCCTTCTCCAGGGGGCGGGGGAATAAGGGAGTGAGGAGTATGCGGTGACTTGAATGGGAAGACGAATGTCACGGGGTAATGCCGCTCTCTCTCTCTCTCTCCCAGCAGTCCGCGGCCCGATCAACCGTCACGACTGCGAAATTGCCGGCCGACGCCACTTTCTCGACCTTCCGCGATATGCGGACGACGCGCCACCGCCATCTCTTGGCGTGATAGGAAATCTCCAACGCACGCCTCCGCCAAAAACCGCAAATCGATTGCAAACTTTAAAATTGACCGCGACGTTGGCACGTGTGTATGTATGTGTGTGTGCGCGTACATATGTGTGTGTATATATTTTTATTCATTCACAAGGTACATAAGTATACTTTATCCACCTGAACAGCAATATAACTCGGGATGGAAGAAGTTCGACCGACATCAAACGAAGAATAGCTCGAGAAAAGAAGGGGTTCGTGAAGAAGTAGCAAATAAGATGTACAAAGAATACGTCAGGTTGCAAGGAAGGAAGCAGTTCGCAAAGAAGTTCGTACGGAGCATGGCACTCTACAGATCAGATGCGTACCGAGTGTGAGAACGTTTAGACACCAAGATTGTGACTCTAGCCTTACCCACCGTCAATCTAGGCCGAAACTTAATTTACTTTCTTGACATCCCTGATAAATTAAGCATTAGTTTATATTCTTCGGAACAAAGGCTGATCACAGTTCGCTGTCAGCTCATATACAAAAATACTCGTTCAAATACATCACATACATGTACCGCCGTATACCTTGCAAAAATAGTTGCACTTGAACCATTCATCAAATTATACGTGTAGTCTTTAAGTTAATTTAGCATTTTCGGCTTCCAATGTTCGATTTTGTTTTGATAGCGAAAATTGTATGAGGGAAGAACGAGTACTTGAATCTGTGTCTCTGAAGGTGTCTTTCTATCTATCTCTCTCTTATTTCATCCAAAGTGGTCGAATCTATCGATCTAATAATTGGTGCAACGCCAATTCCTTTCGTGTAAAAAAAAACTCAAGTCCCATACACCTTTCTAACAGCTTCGATCTCTTTGAGAATCAAGTGGTTCCCAACCTGATTCCTTCAGCGCACTTGTCTCGATGCAATTTTTTACAAACCTAATGGATATTATTTGTCTTATCTAATTATACAATTCAACATGTTCTCAAATATAGATATTTGCCGCGTATTCCAAGTGTGGGCCAACAACCCCTGTTTCTTGCTTCCTCAAAGAGAATAAACGTTTTGGACGGAATAGTGGCTAGTTTAAACGCAATAATAACGTAAGGAAGAAATTACATACGCCAGAATAGAGGCAGGAAGAGTAAGCGATGCGCGATTGATTGAGAAATACATGATTTAGAGTGGATGTTTGGAACGTGAAAAACCAAACTTAGCAGGTAGGCACTTTTAATGTGCAGACTGTCATTGATTAAATGGCCTTTATAGTATAGAATGATCAAATATATTGAAACACAAATACAGAAATATGGGCAACAGAGAATGGTTATATACCTCTCCGTTACACTTAAGTAGTTATAAATTCACGAAAAGTAGTATGACGATATTTGACGATAACTGACATTAATTATTTACCTTACTTTTAAGTGTTACTTAACAGCTTGCTAGAAATTTATTCAACGTTGGGGGAAGCATATCAAAATACGAAACGTAAAAAAATGAACAGTTTTCAAAGTTTACGTAAACCGTTTAAACCGTACGTTTTCAAAGGTTAGTTGAACCCGTTATTTTTAAGTTTTTACGGTACAAAAATACTGTGAGGTGTGGGGAGAGAGACTAAATGACTGCAGAATCCGGAGGAAACTGGAAGAGGCCAAATATCTTGCCTATTTGCAATATCCGGGAGCTACCATACGGTCTGTAATGAAGCTCTACAAATTTTCACTGGGATACAGCCGATAACATTCTCAATAGAGGAAATAAGAATGGAGTCACGCATCAGGCAGATGGAAGAGGTCACTCTAGGAGATGCAACTTTGTCTCCAACTGAGAAATGGAGCAGGAACAGGAGCGCATTGCCTGGAGAATTGGGAACGGGAATGGGAAACATTAGAAAAGGGGAAAACAACCAGACAATTCCTACCTAGTGTGAAGGAAAGAATGAAGATCAACTTACAAGGGAATTATGCAAATTTGAACAGGACAGGGGGAGTTTAGACCATACCTCAAAGAAAATAGGGAAAAAAAGGAGGGGACGTGTGATTGCATGATGGAGGAGGACGCGGCGATACACAGAGAGTCCTTTATTGCCCAATTTATGCCGAGAAAAGACGCGAACTGGAAGCCATCCTTGGATATTTGCATAACGTCCAACAAATTGGGAAATACTATCTACACGAGGAACCGATTAGGAAAATATTGGATAGATTTATCAACAACAGACAAGGTGGGAATGGGGAGAGCGACGGAAAGGAATGGCATGTAACTCATACTTTGTATTTTGTGAAAATTAACGAAATTGAATTGGGGGTTTAAAAATAAGGTACCCCGAAAAAATGAAAACAATAAATCACCCGATTCTAATCGAACGGGCAAAATTATTATTATTTGTATAAAAATACCCATGATTATTATCTGGTAATCTACCATTTGCGAAAAGTGACTATGCACTGGCAATTTTGAAACCTTTTTACTATCAAGAAATTCAATTTCAAAATTGATTATATGGTAGTATCTTGGACGAACTATTATAAGTACGGATAGTTTGTTAGTCTAATGTTGTAATAAGGCTTTGATTACACAATCTTAACACCCCTACATTTCTTAGCCTCTCCCAATAAGGCAGCCCAACATACAACTCGGCAACTAAGTCCTTGTTCAACTCCGTATACATCCTTCTTCCCTTCATTCCGTCCATAAACCCTATCCTATTCCTGCCCCTTCCTCGTCTGCCTAAAAGTCTCCCCTTTATCACAGTCTTCAATATGCCACTGCCAATCAATATGCTTTTCATCCATTTTTCCTGTCTCTTTATGATCTCTCCCAACAATCCTCTCTCCTCCCCTACCATACATAACACCTCCTCGTTTGTTTTCCTTTCAGTTCACTTCACCTTCTCCATCCTTCACATCCGCATTTCAAAAGCCTCCAATCTACGTATACCATTCTGCTTCATATACCATGTTTCGGTATTGCTTCTTTAAATTTTATTAATTTATGCCACGCTATACGTCTCAATATGTGATATTTCGAGCTAGGATCAATTTAAAAAAAGAGCATAATTGAATATGCCGTTGAATGGCGCATAATGACCTTTAAGCATTAATAGCTGTCGTGCACGGCTTCGCGGTAAATTGAAAAAAACAAGGAGATATTCTCTTCGGAAGTCTTAATGCCTGACACAATCCTTTCCTCTGTCATCTCTCGGGGTAATTCGCATCCTAGGGTTAATCATTTTTCCGTATGCATTAGTGTATGGCCCACAAATCAGGGTAAAGGGACCCACCCTGTCATGCGGATGGCGCGGCTGGAGTTGGAAAAGGTTAAACTCTTTTTTCCGCATTCGGAAACAAATCGATCGCGTAGTGGATTTTCCCACAAAGACGGGCCCCCCTCTCCTCACACCCCACCCACCCCGGGGGGTTCTTCCGCGTGGCGGCGGGATAGACCGTGCCCCCAGAGCTACGAGATTGTTTGGGCGCCGCGAAATTTGCGATTTTTTCCTCTTTCTCTGCCTCCCCGTTATCGGCACCTGCGGCGCACCACCCCTCTCGCCCTCCGCCCCACAATTCCGTGCATTTAACAGGGTGGTCGATGCCCTTGGGTGACTTCTAGCTCGCCAAAGAAATTTTCTCAAGCATACGAGTGAATTTAAAGAGCAGATTTAATGCTCTAGCGCAAGTCTTCGTTTGAGAACAAATATTTGATTCCCCATACAACTGGATTTTCTACTTAACTTATCCTTGAAGAATTATTAGCTCATAGTTGATTGATTTGATTACTGAAAAAATAACGGTATTTTTTCGAAAATTGACCCGAATTAAAATCCTGGTAGTTAATCTAGAAGTAATATCGAGATTTTTTGCAAATCTCTAGCCTGGGAAAAAAGTGGGCATGTGTACAAATCTTCGCCAGGGTTTCATCACAGGGACTGTTGCCAAATGTACGATTTAAAATACGTGCAACTTGATAAACAGGCATGTATCACTTTAAATAGGAGCTCACATGTAATGCCAGATGGAATGAAATTAATTATGAGTGTTGCCAATTGTTAACGGCTGACAAAACCCATAATCAACGATAAATAGGCATGTTATTCTGACTTTGCAGAAAGCGGGAGGTGCTTGGAGTTAGAAGCGGTGCAGCGAAACATTATGACAAATAATATAAGACTGAGGAAAGAGTTTGAAATGTTTTGGAAAAACAAGACTGATCAGAATTTGAAAGATTAATGCGCTGTCTCGACACATTATTGTAAGAAAAAACCAAAATCAAGTAAGGTACACGAAAACCGAGGGCAATGATTTCGAATGGAGACTGTAATGAGGCTATTAAGAAAGAAGAACATCAAAGGGAAAAGGGAGCTCTTGGGAGGGGAAAAGAGTTTGCGTCACGTGAAAGAAACTCGATTGAGTTCAGAACAGTTTGCCAATGGTTGGAAGCGAGAGACATTGTGGTATACGGATCTGAAACTTGGACAATGAGAAAGGAAGAACAGAGAAATCTGGTGGAATTTTGAAATGAGATTTTTGGAATAGAGTTGCGAAAATTAAACGGACGGGCAGGGTGAGGGAGGGAGAGGAGAGGAGCCCGCTAAGGAAGATAAGGGAGAGGAAAATATCTTAATTGGGCCACCCGCAGCATGGGGAGTGTTTACATGGGAGGGAAGAATGATGGGGGAGGGAGGGAAGTGGTAGAAGAAATAGACATGAAGAAAAGGAAGAAGATGCAAGGAGGAAAAGACACACAGGGCATAGGAAAGTAGAGACCGTCCAGTCGGTATCTGCCACAGGAAAAATTTTTAGAAGTAGGAGAAGAAATAGGCTTGGAAGAAGTATACATACAAAAGAATAAGTATGAGATTAACAACAAAACGTATCGACTAAGAGTAGGAAAAAAGTATAGTTGATTGAATGCAGAATAACCCCTGGTTCGCATGTAAAACAAAATCGGACTCAATTTCTTAAGTACACTTGTACGAGTACAAGTACGTGTACAGCGAGTACATATGAACTTTTTAAATATAGTCAGCATCTGGGAAGTGTTTTGGACCAACACGGTCAAAATAGTAGGGACGTAAGGAGAAGAATTGCGCTAGGCAAGGAGGCTTTCTCAAGGAGGAGGAAGTTGATGACGAGGGCGTTGAGTAGGGAGGTTAAGAAAATACTCATAAAAACTTTGATATGGAGTCTAGTGTACGGTGCGGATACATGGCCATCAAAGCTGGATGATAGAAGTAGTAGATTTAGAGGCTTTTTTTATTGTGGGTGTGAATAAGGATGGAGAAGGTGATATGGACCGAAAGGAAAACAAATGAGGAAGTACTAGGTATGATGGGGGAGGAGAGGAGATCGTTGGGAGAAATCATAAGGAGGCAGGGAAGATGAATGAAGAGTATTTTGATTGGCAATGTGATATTGGAAAGGTGGATCCAGAGAGTTTTGATGGTTGAAGGTAATATTGAAGATTGTGGTATATAGAGGAGAGAACGGTAGTCAAGCTAGGTAGGGGTAGGGAAAGAAGACAGGCATGTTAGACAAAATGAAGGGAAGAAGGAAGAATGCAGACTTAAAGAATTTTTTATTGTTGCGCGAACTGTCAGAATACTTTGTTAGGCAAGACTAAGCAAGATATGAAGCGGTGTTCAGTCTATGTCCACCCAAAACCTATGCTAAACGGTATACTAACTTAATAATATTATAAGCCCCATGGTGATTACCTTCCTAGTGTTGCCGTCATTTTCAACGGAGGGACTTCATTTAAACTGAGCTCTGATTAGAGCTTCCCTCACAATCAGCTGCAATCCATGGACACATTTTCGATGGACTTGACGATTAAAATGGCGTGTAAATTAACTGTGTTGCAGTTAACCTTATTTCGCATTATCTATTGTGTCTTTTAGAAAATTTGCAGATATTAACCCGCAATAACAATATCTTTCGTCCGATGGACAAAATATCGGCTCGTCAAAAGTGAATTTGTTACTCGGGAAGAAATAAATAATAAATTCTTTCTGTGGCAGTCGTAAACAATTATATTGTATCGTCAAATCATTGCGTTATTTGCCTCATTCACTGTTTGCGTGATCGGCCGTAATTAATGAAATTCCAGGTACTTTTCCCCATGTGATTTAAAGCCAGCAATCCTCGTTATTCTTATTTTGAATACGGTCGTAAAAATTTCAATGAAATTGGGCGACTCTGTCGTTTTCGCGCGCGAAAACTCGATTATGTTAATTCTCCAATTTAAGAATATTCATTGTTGAAGGCAATGCTTAGATTTCAAAAGAACAATGATCGTTTCGTTCTTATTGTATATATAAATGGAGGACATCCATTTTGGAGACACTAAAGCAAGAAGAAACGCAAAGTTTGGAAAAAAGTATTACTAGTTAAAGAGAAGTGACTCCAATCAAACTTTTAAGAACCCCAAGGATTTTTTTTATGTTAAGTTATTTAAACAAAAATTCGAAACTAAATTTTTGTATTAAAATCCACTATTAGCGACTCTAACAAAATAACAAATCTTGATAATTTACCTCCGTTTGGATGTAAATTCTTAATTTATTTGTTCGCGAAGTTTCTCCGAGTCCATAATGGGGGATCAACACCCTTGGTGAGTGGGGAAGGGGATGGGGTGAGGCTCATTGTAACACTATGACATAAGGGGGCATAGAGGAAAAGTTTAACCACCCATGATATTCCTGCTGGCCAGAGTCGGATGCAGGAATATGAGGGGAGGTGTGGTCACGACTCTGAGACATACAGGGTCTGTTAAAAAAGTATCGCGAATTTTGAATTTCCGCGGGTTAAGTATATTTTATTTTCGATTTTTTTGTGCCATTATGTTGGTACTCATGTCTCTCACTTATACCGAAAATTTCGACCATTTTGAATGTTCAATTAATTGTTCACAGCTGTTTTGCTTGGACGTGTTTTGGCTTGTCTACGATTTTTGCCTGTTCCAAAAAATGGCATACGACTGTGGCATATGGAGAAGCTACCTTGGATCGAAGCAACGTTTATCGGTGGTACAAAATGTTCTCAGAGGGCCGAGAAAATGTGAACGACGAAGCCTGAGCACGTCAACAACAGACCAAAATAATATTCGTGGTCAATAATTATTTTGCATCATATACTATAGCTATATGTTTACTTTTGAGTCCCGTAGTCTTTATCCTTAAATAAACACTTCCAAATAAAAAATATTTATACTAGTTAGTGAGGGACAGTTAAAGTATGGTTAGGTCAATTGCTAAAAATGGCTAACCTACTACTAAACCTTACATGGCGTATGAAATTCATTCATCGACAGGGTATTAAGGGGGACCAGTTCCTTATTCCCTGTCCCATCTTTGATTTCTCAGGAAGATCTGGCACTGCAGTAAATATCACACAGCTTATGTGAAGCTAAGGGTGCCCAGACACATATCCCTGGGAATCGAACCCCGCCCCTCCAGTCAGTAAACCTAGTGCTTAACCTCCTGTGCAGTCATGTACCCCTTTCTACCACTAAAAATGAAATGCAAACCTATCATGACACCTTTTTTTATTTTTTGTTGAAAAAAGGGTAATTGTACAGGAAAAACAACGAAGACTAACATTAAAATAAATTATAAAATGGAGTCTGACACTCTCATCAATCCCTTATGAAATATGCTTAAGCTAGTTAAAGCTTGGGTAAAATTCAGGAGTATAACTCAATACATATTGCTATTAAATATTATTTTGGTGTTACGATGGCTACAGACGAATACACACACGTATAACTTTCTTGCAGGTCAACAAGTCAAAGGTATAACAATGGGATGCTAGATATTGCATGAAGAATCGAAGAGGTTGGTTCCCTAATGGCACAAACACTTGAGATCACATCGACACCACTACGTTTCACATAATGTGGCAAACATGAAAAAATAATACAAACATCAAATTTTACCTGTGCTGCAGACCAAATCTATTTACAGGGTAACATGCATGTAATTCATGATTTGGCTGGCTTACATTGAGCCCGTAAATACACAAGTACACCTGCAAGAGCACCATAATTTAATATAAACTTGGAATAGCTGATGACACATCCATTAATGCACGGCTTATGTGCAAAAAATTCTTTGGCTTCATGTATACTGTTAGTGTGATTCCATTCCCTCATTGGCTTAAGATGACCTTCAATAGATTATCGGCTTCAGTTGGCCTTCATTATTTGAATACGGTGGACCTGGAATTAATTTAGAAAATAACTTAAATATTTAAGAATTTAATTTTATGCAAAATGGCACCTCATGCATTGCTTTTGATTTCTATATTTACTTATTGACATAGCAAAGTGTTTATCAGCCATGACTATAATTTGATTCTAAGGTTTGTTTTAATTCTTGAAATGTTAAATTTCAAGAAAGACATTCCTCTCTGCCTTGGGTCAAAAAAGAATGATTACCATTTTTTATTGCTTGGAGAATAGAGGGGAGATTTATGACAAATCATGGCATATAATATTTAAATGACAACTGACCCCTTAAAAGCACAGTAAACCTTCATTTTCAGGTTTCAGGGAAGCAATGAATCCAATGTTATGCAGGAATACACTTTCTCAGATTATCCCAATAAATATTAACTAATTTTTAATGAGAATCAAAATTCATACCTATGCTACACAGCTATCCATTTGCACATATATGTAGAGATATATTTCCCAAAAATAACATAAGAACAGGTAATTCTTGGGGCCCTTTTCAGTGACAGGAGATTTATTTGGAAATAGGGTTGCTTATTTGAATAATAAAGCATGCATTTTCAAAATGAGGCAATGATATTTTTTTAATCTGAACAACATAATCATGCATGAATATTTAAACTCTTTGGTAAAAATTCTAGCCTTAAATTGGTCACTTACAGATGGACTATCTAGATTTAGCTAAAGTGACATGATCTATGAGTCTTCAATGTGATATTTTAAGAAATTAACAATAATTAGATGAAAATAGTGAATGATATTGTGAGAATTAAGACAGAAACCTTCTAGATTTAATCGAGTCCAACAATATCCAACTAAAGTTAGTTGAACATATTCATGGTCTGTGAATATGGCATAAGGTTTTACTTTCGGCCAGATTTTGGCATGAATCATCCTAGATTCTAACAGTATCTGACTAAATTAATACAGCATCCTGATATGTCTAATGAAATCTAGCTGGATGTAGCATTTCCACTATGGCCCCATGATCCCTCTTGAAGATGACCCATCCTGTGGGATATTTGCATGGTCCCACTAAATTCTTACCAAATGCTTCTAGATACCTACTATATCTAGCTGGATCAAAATAAAAGTTACTTTATATTACAGCTTGAATTTTTATCCTGGCAGAAAACAAAGATGCTCTTCAATGAATGATCAATAAACAACATTTGTACTGTAAAAAATAAACTAATTAGGTTTTATTGTGGAAGTGTAAAGTTTCTTTTTACCCTCATTAATTAGGTCCTGGTTTATTAGAGGGTGTTGAAACTTATAAAAGCCAGGACACTTATTCAAAATTTAAAGGAAATATGTTCTCAATTCAAACATATTAAAATCTCAACTGAAGTACTTGGTTGGTAAATGGTAGAGGGCACTTAGGATTTTGTGTGTATCATGAGGTGGAAGGTGTCGATAAAACTTTTAAAATTGCCCTTCTCCTCCAATAAGGTTCCCTCTCCAAATTCTGACCACTCTGATATCAGTAGACTCCCATATATTATGATCTTCCTTTGACTAACTGATGCTTCACTCAATCCTAGAGCAGGAATCTAATGAATTCTTCATGCAACACATGTTATTACAAGAACAACATGTTCATACATGTTTTCCTTGTTTCCTAAGTCATAGGATCTTCAGAAAAAGATGATCTGGGGAAACCATTTGATGGAAAATGAGTGAAATGCTTCCTATCTCACATCAGCCCAAAGGCCAAAGCAAAAAAAAAAAAAACAAGGAACGCATCTATCTTTCTGTTGCTATGAGGCATGATTTAAAATTAGTTATAATTGATTTACGTTTTAATATGGCAGAAATGATTTGGTTTTAAAAAATGTCAATTAATAAAATGTAATTCCCAAATTTAACAGGACCTGGAATCTTATGTCATATTATTTTGATGAAAAGCATATTTTTCATTAATTTATTTACTTTCTTATCATAAGATCTGGGTTGCGGTAGTCCAGGGGGTGGAGAGTTGGACTACTGACCGGAGAGTCCTGGGTTCGATTCCCGGGCAAGGCACTCTGGGCACCTGCAGCTCCACCCAAGCTATGTGATTTTTTGGGTACCAGATCTTCCTGGGAACCCATAACCAGTACAGGGAAAGGAACTGACCCCCTTACCCTGATGTGTGAATATTCATGCGCCGTCAGGCTTAGTACATGGGTGAGCTCTACCATCACCTACTAAACCGACCTTCGGGTTGAAACAATGAGCACAACAAATCAATCAAACAAAAAATCATCAAACAATGAAATTCGATATTAGCTGCTTGTAATGAATACTTTTTTACATGCTTAATAGTCGGAAATGATGTTTGGAAATTATTTTTGGTTTTAAGTGGTCTTTTACCACACTTTTGATGGTATGATCTGACCCTGCAGTGGTGAAATACAAGTAACAGAGTCTACTGAAGTGCAGGAATGCAACATTTGATGTGTGGTTGTGTATTTGGATACTTTAACCGGAGTGTTAAATACTAGAAGGACCAGGCCCAAAACTTTGGTCATCTGACTTTTTGTTTCTCTCACTGTTTCTTCCATAAATGATACTGAATCACATCTCCTAAATGAATTTTAAAAATTCAGATTGACCCCCTATGTTGTGGTATTAAGCTGACAAATGTTTTATGCCATTTTAGTACAATCACTGTCCCGAGTTGACTGATCACTGAACAGTGTTAGCTCCATTTGTCATCAGTGTTAAAGATCTCCGACCCACCTCTCAAGCCATTGGTGTTGACGTGGTGTCCTCCTTCATCCTCAGGGAGGAAGTGCTCATGCCCCTGCGGCCAGTACCAAGTGTCCCGCCATTTGACCCTCCCCCACCACCCCTGTTGTGCTGCATCAGATTGAGGGGTGGCAGGTTAGGGTTCTCTATGCGGGTTGGAGAGGACACCTTTGGCCTCCTGAGGAAACAATCGCACTGGGATGTGAATCAGGCCCTCCATGCCACTGATCCTGCATCATAACTCAAAGGGGAATACTCTCTCAACTACTCTGAGGATTCCTTCAAGAAATGCAAAGGTATGCAGGAAATTCCTTGACAGTTACGTTAACGGAGTCATCTAATGATAATGCAATAATTTCACAATGCAAAAATTGAATTTGTCTCTTTATTCACTGTGAAAATTCCTGCATTTCAATGCAAATCAGCAGCTTTTTTCATTGAAGTAACCATCTTCTCTTTTACACATTCTTTGAATTTGTCAAAGCAAAACCTTTGCCTTTAAATGTTAGTTTTAATCTCATGGATTGTGAGACATTGTACCTATTCCACAATGAAAATCAAACCAAAAACATAATGCGATAAATAAATAGCTGATGATTGGCTACTCTAAAATTCTTTCGTATTTCCATAAGGTTCCAATGATGAATGAATTTTTATACATTCATGGGATGTAAGGAAAATTCATGATGACAAGTTTCAAGGGGAATGATTTCCATGATTCAAAAAGAGCACTTGGAAAAGTAAAGCAAACCAAAACTTGGAGTGAATGCTTCTGAACTTCATTTTGAATCGTGTGATGGAACTGGATGACAGTGATTATTAAGTCTGTAATTGACTTCCAATTAGATTAATGAAGAAATCTAGAGAGGATACGTGCTTTTGTCATTCTTCTAGAAAATAAAATTGGACCAAATCCTGAGCAAAGTAATTTTTTCTTGGTCAAGAAATTTTCCTATACATGACTGCATTTTGTTTGTGCCTCAATATCCATGGCCACCTTTGACCTGATGATCCCTTAGTGTTGGTCAAAGACCAGAAGAATTATTACAGATCTCCATAACATGATACAATATCATTATTAGTGCAATAAATTAGGAAAATGCTATCACAATTCTTCAAATTTCAAGCTAAGATGTTTAATGGGGTTGCCGTTTAACCGTCTTTCCATGCCAAGGAGAGACAGGGTTTGAGTCCAAATTGGGTGCCATCTTGGAGAGAGTACCTAAAGTAGAGAAGATGGGACGTTAAATTACATGATCCATAGGCTTCTCTCATTACCAAGAGTAGGCTAATGCTGATTCGAGTTCTCTCTCCATCCATCTTCCCCTTTCCATTGAAAAATCTACCTCAAAGATTAGCCACACCTATCCCTAATAGCAAAAATGACTTCAGCTGACATTCACCTCTATATTATGCCTACTACTTTCTTACTAAGAAAATCAAGACCATGTGATTCATGTTACCCCCAATAGTCATCAAAGATGGTTTCAATATCTAATCATATTTTACTACACTGGGAGGAAATTAAAATTTTCTGATGAAGTGGCCAGCTAGGGATGAGAAAGCTTAGACCAAAACATTCTGAATGATGGTACAGCACACTCCAGAAAGCCACCGATACCAATCAGAAATGAACTACAGAACAGGATAAGATTGCATCACCGGAAAACTATCAGCAGCAGTGATAGCAATTTAAATGTGTATATTATTTCACTCTCTGGACATCCTTGCTAAAATATTCACAACTAACATGCATTTATGGTTCATTTAATTTTTCGTTCATGTTTCAAAATTAAAAAAAAAGGACAAAATTAAAAATTGGGTACCATATCCTCAAATTAAAAAAACAAAACTCTGGTGCTTTACCTATATCAATTTTAGCCTACAATTTAATGGCTACACTATAAAAAGGTTTCTACTGTTGTATTAAGCTGAAACCAGTCCCATTTTGACACTTTTACCTCTATAAGTGTTAAAAACATGCAATCTCATGGCTAAAAATACAAAATTTTCAATAATTTACCTTATATTTCTCCTGTGTTCCAGATTTGGTGTGTGCGTTGGTGTCGGTTCAAGGTCACTGAGGGGATAGCTCTCGGGTGGTTCCAGGGGAATGTCATCAGAGTCAATAAATCCAGAATTGTCAAAGCTCAGCTTTTGCTGGTGGCCGATCATTCCTCCTCCCCCGCCTCCAGGTTCATTTCTGACGGATGGGGCGGCATAAATAATTGTTGCATATTCCTGGAATGATAAGAGGGATGGTTTTGGGTTATTAATGAATTCAACTCCCAATGGTAAATGCAGAAAGTTAAGTCTCAACCTAATGTTACAACAATTTTTTAATCGCAGCAATCAATGAATTGTGTGATGTTCATACAATGCTCTCTTCAGCATTGATTAATTGATATCTGCACACTGTCTCGATATTCAATATTATCATTGGCTTGAATAGACAGCAGTGTCACTAGCAATCCTGCCTGTATATTTTGTTTGAAGGAGCTCTGAGGATGATAGCAGGATTGCTAGTGCCACTGTTGCCTATTTGAGCCAGTGTTTATGGTAAAAACCGGGAAATATGCAGAGATCTGATTGGATGATATTAGTTAAAGAAATACCCAGAAATATCCTCTTTGAGTACATTTGAGCTGAATATACCTACCCCAAAAATGGTATGCACCATTATTTAATTCGTGTCAGCTTCATGGGTTTACCTATGCTTACTGCATTTATTCTTTTGAAAATGTAACACATCTCCCACCCTTTAACTTTCGGCAATGAAATACATGTTTGCCATAATATTTGCCAAATTAAGACATTTTTGGTGGATAATGTGAACAAACTGTACAGAGTAGATTACTTAATAATAATAAAAATAAATAAATAGAGAGGAAAGTAAATGTATTTTTCTACAGTTGCATATCCTGTGTCTATTCAAAACTTACCTTACCTTGTAAAATACTGATAACAAATTAAAATAATTGCAAAAATTCACAAGGAAAATGTCATATGATATGCCATAAACATATATATATATATATATATATATATATTATTTTGAATTCCAAAACAATCAGTATATTTGATTTTGCCTCTGATAAAAGTAATCATTTGTAGTCAGCATCAGCATTAGGTAATTGGCAAGTGTCTTATTTTGCTACTAGGATGTAATGGTTATGTATAATTAGATTCTCTATGCAAATATTGTATATTATAAATGCCTGTAAGGTAAGGATCACCTTAAAATTTAATGTGTTTTAATGTGTATCATTCCTTGCTAGGATCCACGGTAAAGAAGTGAGTCCAGGAAGGAATCATGGGAACTCACCGGGGACATGTCCGTCTGGGTGTTGCGAAGGTCCTCTGTGGCCCCATAGAGGGGCCGAATGGAGCCATTTATTGGTGCAGTCACAGGTGGCTCCGGTGACATCATTGGTGGTGCCGGGGGTGGTGGGTGGGATGGTGGGGGAGGTGGGATGCCAATGGGGTGGTGTATGTGGTGGTTGTTTGGCATGTAGCCTGGCATCATCCGGCCTTGCGGCTGCATCATCTGGACACCATGCGGCGGTTGGCTACGCATCAGGTTGGGAATCGGCGGGAGCACAGGGGTCCCACGATCCACTGCAAAGTGTGCTGCCGTGCCCCTGGGAGTGAGTGCAGCCCACAGAACGCTGGGAAATGTTCAGAGAAATAAAGGTTAGTTATCATTATTATTCCTGGTGTTCTTAGAAAGAGTTGTATGAGTATGACTGAGAAAAATGCTGGAGAGGAAACAGATAAACTCCTTTTTATGGGAATGAAATTGAAGCAAGAGGGCATGAAGTGTATAAGTTGGTGTAGTGTACATAGAAAAAGTGAAATAGATGGATATGAAAAACAAATTAAGAGGTTATAGGTATGATTGCGGAAGAGAAAAGCTATTTGGGAAAAAATCCATGGAGGAAAGAAATGTGTTTGTTATACCTGAAATCTATTTATTGAACAATGATATGTTGAAGATTGAGACACCAAGAGGAGAAAACCTTGCTTGAAATACAGAAAATAAAACCAAATAAGCATGTTGGACAGAATATAGGAGAGGAGAGATAGACAGTGAGTTGATTAAAAAATCTTAGAAGTTTAGCAGAGTTTAGTCTTTGGTTTATACAAAAATCTACATTAGCTAATGGACTAATTCTAACAATTACCATTTATGCATGTATAATGTAATTGAAGGTATATAATTAAACTGGAGGATTTATCTTAAAAAATTCATAAATTAAAGTAGAAGCATTAGGCTTTTGTGATGTAGAAATAATAATGCTCCTACCCATGACTGGAAAATGGTCCTCATATAAAATCTAAGGATTTTAAGGTTTAAGGTATCTGAAGCACTTATTACTTGAGCATAATATAACACATTATTTTTTAATGATACATTTTTAAGTCTTCTCTTTAATTGGTAGCAATGGAAGGTCGTCCTAGTTCAATCATAATGATGCCATTAATTAGTGAATTCTATGGTCTCAGGCTCAACTTTGTGGAGGTTCATGTTCGTTTTAAATGAATATACTTTGTAACTTCCACACAATTCTACAACATAAAAAAACATACCATTAATTAATTTTAAGCTGAATACTTTCAAGATGTCCTCTTTTTTATGCCGACAGTGGATGGTAATTAAGTTTCAAATGTAAACAAACACGATTTGGGTGGAAAATAAAATTGTTCTAATAGCTGATTATTTCATCTGGTAGACAAATCAAGCATTAACATGTCATGAAACCATACAATTCAATTTTTACATGCATTCATTCCACCCCAGTGCAAATCAAATGGCTGTGATAATTCCCCACATGCTCCAAAAAGTAATAATTGTGGTTGAAAAATCCGATGAAGTGTGGATGGTATGGTTATAAAATAATTCCAGTTCAAACAATCCAAGGAATGGGATGATTGCTGTCAGGGTTGCTAAATTCACTCTTTTCACTTCCCAATGCCAAAAATTGAAATAAATTGTTCATAAATTCATCTTAACATCCTGTTCTTTTAAAAGACCTTACAATCTTGGGAGGTTGCCGTGCTAACCTAACTGGTAGTTGCACTGTGAACTTCACACACGTGTGTGGACACTAACAGAAGTCTCTGCTAAAGTTTATGTCGCAAAAAAATTCTGCAGCAGTTTCACTAAAATTTGTAAGAAAAGAAACTCTTTTCTTACAAAAGTCAGATCAAGTGATGTTCTCTTGTTATGGCTGGCCAACTTCATAAATAGCACTTACATTATTTCCCACTGACTGCTTTAAAATTCTGTTCATCAAATGCTGGTGGAGTAAGAAATAAAACAAAACAGTTTAGTGTGACCAAAATCTAGAAAAATACACATAAGCCAATGGCAAATTACACACAGGTATGTAGGTGTATTTCTTTCATTCCTTAGTAACCAGTCATTTTGGCAGAAATTCTTATAGTATATTTCTTAATGCAAAATAGTCTTTCAACACAAGGAAACTGAATTGTGTATTACATGTATTTTCCACATAGCATATATTTAGCATCCATCTCCAAACATGTTCACTGGGTTTTGCAAGGTTATATCCCTGTAAGAATTGTGTATTAAGCAATTAAAAATGGAAGAAACATGGCTGCAAGCCCGATAATCAAGAAGGTCTAGAGGATTAACTAATCATCATGTGTTCAGTCCTTCCAATTCAGTGTTTGGTTTTAGTCTTGGATCCCATTATATTGATATATTAAGGGTATAATAGACAATCTTTAGTGAATAAAGGTATTTCAGTGAAACAAAACATATATTAATAACTTAATTAAAGAAAAAATGTGTATTTTTCCTAATAATAATTAAAATTGTCTCACTTTCGTAATTATAGTGGTCTATATGATGCACATCAGACATGTCACAATAAAAAATTTGATATAATAAGCAAAAGTCAGAAATAATCTAGTGAAAACCTAATAGAATAATGATAAAACTATTCTCAAGATGAACATTATAATAAAACATTTTATTTGTCCTGTGATCAAGTTGTTACAACTGTTACACTTGATGTAGGACATGCCAGGATAAAGTAGCAAAATACATGCAATGGACACAAGACACATCAGGCATTATTAAGAAATTCCGCAATATCCATTGACTATTTAATCAAATTATGATTATATCTCTATCTTTTCTTCCTGGCTTGCTCTAATAACATATATGCCCCTGGGAATCTGATAAGTCACTATTGAATTGGTCATCAGATTTTCAAGGGTCCAAACAATCTGTGCATAATACATACTGATGTCTGAGATGAGATTCAAACCTGAAAATATTATTATGTTGATGGGTATTTTTGTTAGTGCCCAGACTTGGCCAGGAGGCTTGAATCAGGGGTTAATTTTGTTAAAATAATGTTTTTTCTAACAGAGGAATGGATTTAAATTGAAATACACACTTTATATCCCTTGGGATTGATATGAAGTAAAAATGGTCACTGGCAAGTTAGGTAGGTAGGTGCTTTTTAATTAGTAGATGCTCTGACAACAATCAATCAATTTGCACCATTAAAAACCTATTAAATACTCTGTGGCCAAATGTTTTAACGTCTTTTTAAAATTAATGTTTGACTTGAACCTCCAGTTAGAGCCATATCTAAGTTGTATGATCACAAGTTTAGGTCAAAACTGATTGTAAAATTAGTTAATATCTGAAATATGGTTTTACTATGGTTAAAATGGTCACCTGTAATTAAGAGAAGTCTTATTTGTCTATAGAATCAGATTTGTCACAAATCTCTGAGTTAAGTAAACTCTCACATTAACTGAAGATAGGCTTAATGAGATGTCACAAACAGAGCCCGTATGTCCTTAACCAATGAATATATCCATTCAAATATTATATAAAATTTAAATATTATAATATCATAGAATGTTAAAAAAATGCCAATTCTTTTATCAATCTAACAACATTGCTAATCTTCTCAGGGTTATCTCCAAAAACTATGGCATAGGTACACCTTGATGTTCAGTATTTTGTGCACATATCGATATTAATTACACTAGGTAAGAAGATTCCTCATACTCAATGGAGATTTGCTATCAGGGCATGAGGGCGATACATTAACTTCCAAAATTAGATGCAAGTGCATCAATGCTCAATGCTCAATCCTTGCAAGGGTGGTTTCGACCTCTTTCCTCTGACTACTCCTGCAAGAAGTGGACCTTACTAATGTATAAGGCTTAATCAAACAAGTTGATCAATCTTTAATAACCTCCACCATCCCAGGACTATGGTTTTCAACATACCGGCTTGTTCCATGGTGTCCATTTGGATACATGATGGGTTCGCAGGTTGACATTCCGCCACCCCTACCGATGGTTGCTCCGATTGGTGTTCCTTGGCCACATCCTCCCATCATGGTGCACCCCCCTCCACCCACCATCCCGATCCCTCCGCTGCACATCATGGCTTTTGACTTGGAGCCAGTAGACGTTGAAGAAGAGGTTGTCGAGGAAGAGCCATCGATCGGAATGGACCCTTTGGTGTTCCGCTCACTTTGCAGATTTCAAGAAGTACAGAAACATTAGACAAAGCATACACAGACTTTTGCACAGTAATATCTATTGAGGTATTGGTTTCTGGAATTATTTCAAACAGTTAAACTACTTATTTTGAACACAAAATATGTACCAATCACATATTTTTCGCATAAAAAAGTTCTGTTGGTCAATCAGTTTAAAAACAGCTGAGAATTAGGTCTAGTTTACAGAGTGACAAGACAAATTCAGTTCATGGAAATCAATCATATCTTATGAATTAGTCATATCTAATCAAAGACATGAGGAATCATTTTGGTAATGGACACTGATTGTTTAACAGTACTTAAATTCAAGAGCATTAACCAGCTAGTCACCCATTGACAACTCCATTTCAACACCAGAGAAATGGAAAGCTATGATGAATAAATAGGTACTGACAGATACTGAGATGGAACCCATATCATTAACTATAAGATAATTTTCGAATGAAAGAAGATTTTAAAGATACTAGAAACACTTTTGATGGACTACTATGACAGAAATATAATGCGTCACCTCTAAAGGACAGGTAACAAGAATGCAAATGAAAAATGCATGGAAATTTGAAAACAAAATGAACAAAGGAATCAGACAAGGATGCAACCTCTAGCCGGCACTATTCAATGCATTAGTAGAAGAGGTAATAACATTAGAAGCACAAGAATTGTGCAATGAAGGAGTGGAATTGAATGGGGAAGAAATTAACATGCAAATTAACATGTTCACAGATGGTATTTCAGTAGTAGCAGGAATACAAGAGGACTTTCAAGGAAGTCCAAATGCTATGGACCAAGTATTTATACTATAGGAAATACAGATAATCTAAGTCTTCTGGGATTTACTCTGCATTGGTCCATATTTCTGGGACAACAGTTTTGCCGGCATTGCATTGCCGGCGGTGTCTTCGGGTCAGAAACATGGACCAATGCAGTGTAAACCTCAGAATACTTAGATCATCAATATCTGCACACTGCAAAAGCCTTCAAAAGGAATACTATATAAGAAATATAATCTGAGCATCAACAAGAAGTAAACTAACATCCTTGGTCTTAGAAGAGAGAAGTTGAAGGCAGATATAACAAATCAAGGAGTGAAACTAGAACAACTGAATAGAGAAGAATGGAGGGCTGCAATAAACCAATCTTAGAATTGAAATACCGATGATGGCAATGTTAAATTTTGGAGCAGTTTACCAACATACTTCAGAACAAACCATTTCATAGCATTGTTTAAAGGAAAGGTGGGAAGTCTGCATGCAGCTTCACAGAGAATTTCCACATAGCAAAGTGAAATTCTGTCCCTCATATCTATTAACTTACTCTCTGCACTTGAGTATCAGCAATGCCAGTAGAGCTCCAATGAGAAGCATCCCTATGCATGATGAGATCAATATGAGGAACCAGGTGTCATCTATCACTGGACCTGGAGAAATAGTAGGAGAATTGGATATATTAAGTATTTATATGGATAAAACGAAGTGGTTCTCCATAGAAATGTAAATTTAAAAAAATATCTATGGGTCGAGAGAATTCAAAATATTATTTAACATTTTCTTGCCAAATTTGCCAAGTTTGCCCATGCCAGGTTGAAATCTTCACAAGGGAAAATGAAATCGATATTTGCTATCCCACATTTTGAAATTTCATTAGTTAATGCAGGGAATACTATTATATTTAACACTTTGATATTTAAATATAAGGTATTTTAAAAGTAAGAGGCACTGATACTATTGCTTTAATTTCAATGAAGACTGTTGAATATGACTACACTTAATTTAGTATTAATTTTAAATATATAATTGTAGCTCTGTAAAATACTTTTATTTTATTATATTTATGTTAGTAATGAAAGTTAATATGAAGATTTATTTAAAGTAAATTTTTAAAACATGTTTTAAAATAGTTTGACTCAATAAAAGACCCACCTAGAATACCAAATAATGGAAAAGTAAGACATTGGTAGAAACTGGATGCATTAACATTACTCACAAAATGGTGAGTTTTCACAAGAAATCCCAGTTTCATGAGTATGACTGACCCACACATAAAATAATGCATTGGATTTCATTATAGTATCTCCTCAAATGTACTTTGATGGATAGATTTTAGTTTTTTATTTTTTCAGAATAGATGCATTTATTAATTATTCCTTTTCCTAGGAAGACTTAAAATTCTGTCATTTTTCCCTGTAATTATTGTGTTCACATGCCATTTTCTTCACTTCTAAATGACCTGCCAAGTTGAAGTACTCATGTAGGGAATGCCGCATAAAGTGCTCATTTAGAAGATTTTAATGAGGGTTCCATTTATATTTATCACAATGCCCACTTGAATATAGTGCAGTCACTTTTTACCACATCCCAGCTATATGCTTCTTTTAAAAAAGATGTGTATTAATGAATTATATATAAAAAAATATATTTATATCTAAACATTGATGAAGACATTTAAACAAAGAAACACAAAAAAGGAGATGTTTCGATGGCAAGATCGTCATCATCAGGCCATGCTGTCGAAACGTCAAAACTACATATAAGAGAGTCCTTTTTTGTGTTTGTATGTCAAATGTCTTTTCAATGTTTTTAGATATTTGTTTACCCCCAAAGAGTATCCAGTTTCGAAGATATATATATAAACACACACACATACGAAAAAAATATATATAGTCCATATGTGTATATATATAATCTTAAATATTTCTATTTTTTATACAAACACTCGGATAATAAATATTCCACACACAGAAACATAAATGAAGGAATGATTCTGATGATGACGGCGGTGCCGTCGAAACGTCAATATCTACTGTAAGTGTCCTTCATTTATGTTTCTGTGTGTGGAATATTTATTATCCGAGTGTTTGTGCGTCGCCGGAGAGCGCCAATTTCAAGGATATAATATATATAATATACATATATATATATATATGATGTATATATCTATATATATATATATGTAGATGATTTCTTCGAAGTAACACGAAAGTGTTGAATATAAAACTACGGACTCGAACTCCGTCTTCTTCGGAAGATGAGATAGGACTGATTACTGATATATACATTCACTTCAAGGACTTAATTATCAATTCCCTAGCGCTTTTCATTTGTTTGCAAGTTTTTCATTGGGGATACAGCAATATTTTTGAAGAATGCTTATAAATAAGCACTTTTCCTTAGACATACATTAATGCAAGTGTGCATTTATGTTGTGCTGTTATATGTACCAAGCGATATTTCTGTCTTTCTTTCAAAATGATTTGATTAAGTTCCACAAGAACAAGTCTGTACCATAAAAAAAATTAATAACGGCACATAAAATTGACAGCAAAATGTGGCTAAAAAAATAGGGCACGAAATAATATTCTCTCTCATGTTGATGACACTTAATTTTAAAAGCGAGGCTAAATACAATCCTGCCGATAGACAAGAAAAGAATAAGTATCCCTGTAAGTATGCAACATGCATAACACAAATGCATTCATGTTGCCTAACTTGGTTTTATCAGGCGAACTGGAATTCCAACAGCTGCTCTCAGCATCATTTCACATTCATTATTTCCACCTTTCATATTTCATATGAAAGGTGGAAATATGTTCATATGTCATCATCCGCTGACCATTCTTCTTTCTTCCAGAATATCGGTCACTACTTCTTCTGACTCAAATACGAATAATCATACTTTCCAGCCACAAGCATATTTTAATAATTCCGACACATTCGGCGCCAACACTTAACAAACTCCTATGTTTTCACGAGTAAATATATTAGAATTCCCCCTGAAAAGTTTGCAGTACTCCGTTTAAAAAATATTTTAATTGGATAAAATCCCGTTATTAAAATACGGTATTAATGATTACGATTATAATTCAGTGAACATGGTGGATAAACAATAAAAACAGGGTCGTATTTAAACTCTTTTCTGTTTTTGTTTGAGATTGTTTTAAGCAACGGACATCTTTACCGATTTTTTCTGTTCAGCTTTTTACGAGGGGTGGCTGAAAAGTATGGTCTCCAAATTTTTAGTAAAACAAATAACCATTTATTTTATATTATATGTACATCATTTTAAAGATTGATCAATTATCCATTTTTCTACATAATCGCCATTTCGGTCGATGCATTTTTCTACACGCTGTGACAGTTTTTGTATTCCCATGTCTTGTTTGTATCTCATGTCATGATACGTGTAAAATCATTTTTTTAAACTGAAAATCGCAGCCTTTCATTGTCAAGTCGAGAACTTTTCATCTTACCCTCGTATGTGAGAAGAAGAGAAGGTTAATGAATGATTTGAGAGAGAGAAGAGAGTGGATAGGCCGAAGGTCGAGAGACTTTCAACACAAGGTATATTTAGATTCTCAGAAGAAAAGGGGAGGAGTATGAAGCAATGTAAGAGTTTTATCGCGACATCACATAGGGAATTACCAAGTCACAAAATTACATGTATTGTATATATGTGTAAAGTATCGGTAGCAATATTTTCCTGAGGTGTGCGTAAAGTTCTGAACTCGGGACCGTCGGTTAAGAGTGCGCATGATTGCAGATCATATTGGCATTAATACGATGAGACTGCGCATACCATTACCACTGAAAGTTTGGAGATGCGAAAGATCTGTGCTCAACTCATCCTGAAGGTCTATGAACAGACGACCAATATCAAAGTCGAGTGCCTGCTTGCGAAGACCTTCTGCAATGGCATCGCGACGATTCCCCAACTCCCTTAGAGTGTCAAATTTGCACCAGTAGACTATTTCCTGTTCCCAAAAAAAGAAGTGAAATCTTCCCTTAAAGGACACCACCGATATAACCACATGATACGATCCGAAGTGCCGTAAAAGAAGCTTGCACTCGTATCCTTAAGAGTACCCTTATCCAAAATCCGCCTACCAGGGAGCCTTCGAGTCGTAGAAAAACCGCTGGCAAAAGTGTGTCGACGTTCAAGGGGCGTAATTTGCAGAACTTTGAGGTATTTTATAACAATTTCTGAAGCAAATCTATTTTCCGAAAGTTTTCCCGATACTTTTTATACAAGCCATGTATATCAGTATATTCAACCACAGAGACAGATAGAGAGAGATGGATAGGCACCGCCACAGACACAGATTCAAGCACTCATTCTTCCATCACACGGTACACGCAATCATTAAAAAATCGAATGCAGTCACTCGAATATATCCGCCTAGAGACAAACATTTAATTTTTTAGTCAATTTTTGCATGATGTATAAAGACACGCATTTGCTTATGTGTATAAGTGGTTTTGGATTATTATTAGGTAATCTACCGATTAAGGTAGGCTTTTGGATGGACACAACTATCAAATAAACATTTTGTAACTCCACACCTGCCAACCTAATCTATATCAGGTTCCCTCTTCCCTCTTCATCTCTGTGTATTTCTTTCCTCCCTTCATCCCGTCCAACATCCCTATCCTGTTCCTGCCCTTTCTTCGTTTGCCCAACATTCTCCCCTCTATTACCTTCTTCAACATTCCACTACCGCTCAATACGCCTTTCATCCATTTTTCCTGCCTCCATAGGATTTCTCTCAACAAACCTCTCTCCTCACCCACCATCTCCAGTACTTCCTCATTTGTTTTCCTTTCGGTCCATTTCACCTTCTCCATTCTTCTCCACACCCACATTTCAAAATCCTCGTGGTTTTGGATATGAGCCAACAAATAAATTGCTTAGTATCAGGCGTGTTGTGGTGGAATTCGAACATAATAATGAAACATATCAGTTTCGATGGACTACATCATCTTTGTGTATTCATCGTGTATGCAAGCGAATGTAGGAAATATTTGTCAAGCAGATGTGACCGGTTCTCTGACACTACCTGCCACACACCCTTGCGTCGGCTTGCGATGTATTGTGCAGTTTGTACATGTAGATAAATCTGATAGAGGTGAAATAGGTATGCCTGCCAGGAGAGGACAGTTAGGAAGTAATCAGTGAAAAGGTTTCAAGTTTTCCTTTCGTAACTTAGTCCCAGGGTTTTATTTACAATACCCACCCCGAACGAGAACGTCGAGAAGGGTGCTTTACGCACGATTGCAATTTCTGAACAAGTCATGAACTCCTAGCGTCCCTCTTTCCAACTATACCCCGATCTACAGTCAGTCATCTGAGAGGGATCGGCGCGCGTTGGCGGAGAGGGTGGATGGAAGGGGGAGGCCATTCCCCAGGGCGATCTAGGGATCCCCGTATCGAGAAGGGGAGAAGAGGGGGAGGTCCTGGAGCGGAGGGGAGTGGTGATGGCGGGGACTCCAGCTCTTTCCCCTCGGGCGTCGTACGCTTTTGGGAGAGGGAGGGCCCGACTATGACGGGGAAGAGGGAGATAGGGGCGTTTCCTGGTGTTCCCTACATGCGAACTTCTTCGGACATTCGGCGTAGGGTTGAAGCATCAGAGAAGTAAGATTCAAATGAGATAAATATTCAGAAAGTTTTAATTTTTTCGTATTAAGCACTGAAATGTATATCATAAAACTTTAGAGGGCGAACCCATTCACAGTTCAATTGGTACATGTTCGGAGGATGTGGCGAAGAAGGTTGAAGATGAAGAGAAATACTTGTTATGCTTAACGATCAGAAAGAAGACTGCGCTGCTCAGTCAGTCTGAATTCCCTCTGTCGCAAATGGGTTTGCTGACGATATCGATGGAGAGCTATAGATACACAGAGCATTTCTGCGTGGAGCAGAAACGTGGGATGATGGAATGAGAGAAGGACTGACGCATTTTTTATTGTGTGAATGAAGGAGAATGGAGGGAAGAAATTGGATGAATAGAGTGATGAATGAAGAGAGGTTTTACATCGTTGGAGAGAGAAGGGAAGGTAATTAGAGATGGAAAAATATCCTGGTCGGCTACTTCCTAAGACGGGAGGGCAGCCGTGGGGAGGCTAAGTAGGAGAACAAGAGGAATGGTATAGGGCGAACTGAGAGCACGACGGAATGGATGGAGAAGTTTGAAAAGCTTCGGCGAGAAGACCACAGAGGACGTCAGGAGGACTTGTCCGAAGACAAGACTATTTCATGAGAAGGATTGTGATACATTGTATTTATTTATTAATTTAGACATTGCTCTCCATCATCACCCTACATTCCCTACTCATCCTAGCGTAATTATTTAATTCTTCAAATCATTCTATTTCAATCACGGCAGAATTCTAAACGACACATCGGCATTTCGTTAATAATCTGATATTAAATTTCTCTATCTTCTCATTATTAACCACGAATATTTTAAATTTGCTCCCCGGGGGGACATCTGCCACATTTGACGGACTGCGGACGTTTCCTTTTGAATCAAAGAAAAATTCGGAAGACTTGTTAGTGATTTGTTTAATTTTCAAAATCTATAGTTGTGCTGGCCAACGCCTCGTTGCCTCGAGGGCTGTACGGAGATTAATTTACGTTTTGATAATATGTGAACCTAGAGAAAAGAAAAAGTTTTATTATATTCTTTTAAAATGCACATTCTCAAACTATTTTTCTTCATGGTCGCCATTCAAATTGAGGCATTTATCATAACGATGCAGAAACTTTTCAATTCTGTCTATGAAGAAAATTTCCGTCAGGTTTCCTGGGAGAACTGGTGTGTCTCTATTTCATAGATTGCCTTTTTATTTCACGATTGACATGTTCTAACCATATCTCTTCATCAGTTATGACCCGGTCTAACAGTGTATTACCATCTTTATCATAGACTTTGAGAAAAGTAGGCGATACAGCAAGACGCTGTTTTGTGTGGTCTTCCGTCAACATTTAAGCACCTATCTGGCACAAAGCATGATATACTCAAGCTTCCCCGCTGCAATTTAATGCACTAGGCTTCGTAAAATTTAAATAAAATGAAGCGAAACATCCGTAATCGTCAATCGAAGATTTTCACGAATTTTCTCTTTGATTTCCACCGTCAGTTAATCTGTCCAAAGACTAAGCCGACCACTGCGGACTTCGTCGTGAACAATGATGCGGCCATTTCTAAACTGAATGCACCACTGCGTCACTCCACTTTAACTCATTATTCTGTCTTTATATACTTCACAAAGCTGCCTATGAATTACATTTTGCTTGTGGTATTTTGCCAGTAAAACCCTAATCACTGATAGTAATTCATTACTCGCGGGATTTTCTATTGCAGCGCACAATTTGACAGTTGCCAGTGAGCAAAGAAGAACCCACAGTCTGAACACTGCCACAGTAAGATGCGCGCTAAGTGTAGGTGTGTGTATATATACGAGTGTGTGTGTATATATATATTCAAATACGAAGTCCCGCCATATTTCGTATTTGAATGTGTATCTGGCCAATGTGGCTCATCTCTTCTTCTGGCTATGCGTGCCACGAAACGTACTGTTCCTGTTCTATATGATACTATATGCTTTCTAACCAACTGTCCCCTCTTCTTGTGTGTATTGTCTATTTCTCCTTTGGTGGGTGGAACAGCTCCCTAAAGCCTTCCTTTGGCAAATGATTCGGAGCACTTGGGCGTCTTAAAAACATCGCAGATCTCAAGGTAAATTAAGTTTCCTCGGTGGTGTAATTGGTAGCACATCCGCCCGGCAAGTGGAAGATCCGGTGTTCAAAGCCCAGTCAAGGAAACATTTTTACTTTCGTGATCTGCTCAAAAACCGCCTTCCCCACATGTCCTGTGTTCGCCTCTTATGTGTTTTCCTATCCCCTTTCCTTATACCTATTTCTATGTTTGAATGAATATATATATATATATTCATTCAAAATTTTCATACAATTTTATATATATATATTTATATATATATATTAGGTAATCTACCGTTTAAGGTAGGTTTTTGGATGGATACAATAATCAAATAAACATTTTGTGACTCCCCACCTAGCAAACTAATCTATATCAGGTCCCTCTTCATCACGGTGTACTTCTGTCCTCCCTTCATCCCGTCCAACATCCCTATCCTTTTCCTGCGCTTACCTCGCTTGCCCAAAATTCTCCCCTCTATTACCCTCTTCAACATTCCACTACCGTTCAATACGCCTTTCATCAATTTTTCCTGTCTCCATAGGATTTCTCTCAACAAACCCCTCTCCTCACCCACCATCTCCAGTACTTCCTCATTTGTTTTCCTTTCGGTCCATTTCACCTTCTCCATTCTTCTCCACACCCACATTTCAAAAGCCTCCAATCTACGTCTATCCTCCTGCTTCAGTGACCACGTTTCCGCGCCGTACATAGCTACGCTCCATGTCAGAGTTTTTACGAGTCTTGTCTTAACATCCCTACTCAACGTCCCCGTCATCAACTCTCTCCTCCTTGAGAAAGCCTCCTTGCCTAGAGCAATTCTTCTCCTTACGTCCCTACCACTTTGACCGTATTAGTCCAAATCACTCCCGAGATATGTAAACTGTTCCACCTGCTCTATTTTTTCCCCGCCTATTTTAATATTTAGCTTAGCCTTTTTCTTTCTGGAAAATCGCACAACCTTTGTTTTATTAATATTGACTCTCATCCCATATTTATCGCACTGAACCTCCAATTTACTCAGCAATGCTTGCAACCCCATGGCTTACTGAGCAACTAATGCTTGGTCATCAGCAAACCTAACCGATTTTACGATTTCCCCCTCCGACTTTCATTCCTGCTTCCAGTTCTTCCCATGCCTCTTTAATCATTTCCTCCACATATACGTTGAACAGCACCGGTGACAATGGGCAACCCTGCCTTACCCCTCTTCCTAACACTAGGCATCGGGACACTCCGTTACCCACTCGCACCTGGGCAGTCTGAGACATGTACAGGTTGCGGATCAGTCTTCTGTCTCTCCAATCCATTCCTATGTTCTGCAATACACGCATTAATTTTTCCCAATTCACTCTATCAAACGCTTTTTCGAAATCTACAAAACAGGCAAAAACGTCCTGATTGTATTTTATATTCCTCTCGATTAGTGATCTCATTACTGCAATGGTATCACGCGTACCTCTTCCCTTCCTAAACCCAAACTGATCATCCCCTAAGTAATCATTTGCCTTACTCTCTGTCATATATATATATATATATATATATATATATATATATATGTGTGTGTGTGTGTGTGTGTGTGTGTGTGTGTGTGTGTGTGTGTGTGTGTGTGTGTGTGTGGTGGTTTAGGCCACCGAAAATTATAAACCCAGTGAGTTTCTCTTTTTTGTGTTTCTGCGTTTTTGTCTCTGTTTACTAGTACTAATTCCATTTGCATTATATATATATATACATAATTTAAACGGATAAACGAGATAGCTCTAGATAGTCCTCTCCCACCTCACTTAGGACTTCCTCGTTTATTTTCTTTCGGTGCACTCCACCTTCTCCATCCTTTTAGACACCTTCTTTAGTGAAAGCCTCTTTGCCTAGTGCAAATCTTCTCCTTATGTCCCTACTGCTTTGACCATTTATGTACAAAACACTTCCAAGATACTTTAACTGTTCCACCTGCTCTAGCTTTGCCCTCCTATTTTTATATTAACCTTATTCTTTCTCTTTCTGGAAAACCGCATAACCTCTCTTTTATTTACTGTAGGGACAAAGAAAATAAAATCACAATTTTATTAACTGACCAAACATGAAGTGGAGATTGTGTTGTTTCCTCCGAGAGGTGTGTGACCGAGGGACTGACCTTGCCGGGGCAGCTCCACGTACTCGACCCCTCCTCCCCCAGACGTCCAGTCGCACAGCAGGCTGCACTGCGTCGTATCGTTTCCCAGCACCGAGGCCACGAGCTCCTCGAGGTCGTTGGCGGTGCCCTGGCGCGACCATCCCCCGGCAAGCAGGTGGCCATCGGCGGCGCTTCCGTTTGCGGCGACGGAGGGCGAGTTGGTGGGGTTGGCGGCGGCGGGGGAGCGCTGCAGGAAAGAGGGCAGCGGGGGCGGCGGGATGGCCAGGATGAAGTCCGGCGGGGGGCCCGCCGACAGCTCGCCGCACTCGGTGCAGAAGGAGGAGGGGCGGGAGGGGGGCGTGAAGGAGGGGGCGGAGCCGTTTGCCGCGCCGGGGAACAAGAGAAGGCTGTAGCCCGCCATCCTCACGGGCGCGTCCCTTCCGATGGAGCCTGGACGCCCTGCAACGACACACGGAGGAGTTGTCACATTTCAAACAATGAAGGGAAAAATTCATTGAAAAGGAGGTCATTTCAAATCAATCCTAATCGCTTTCCAGTCATAATTGATGTATTATCAAAATGAGATCATCTAAATGTACAAGTACATAGATATATGAGCTGGAAACATAACAGAAGTAAAGAAAACTGAAGGGAAAATCCTGTAAAAGGAAGACCAATAGACAGCTGAAAATAGGACAAATTAATAAGTGCGTCGCGACTTACTTACTATTTCTGCGAATCTGAATTAATATTCGATATTACTGGTTTGATAAACGTATTTTATCACACTTACAGTTACATTAATACACTATTTAGCCAGTTTTGAAAAAAATGGCCAATACAATCATTTGACCAATACTCTTGACAAATCTGAGTTGATATTTGTAATTTGTGACCCCAAAAACGTAGTTGGGGCATCCGCATATATCTTATCTTTCCGATCCTTTGAAATTCCCACCCTTAGCCGCCATCTTTAATTCCCCTCCCAGAATTCCCTACCTGCCCCTTCCCCTCCTTTTTTTCCCTCCCCGTACACCATTCCGCGCCCAAGACCTTTCAGTCTAACCTGAGGAATGCCTCGGAGTAGGCCGAAAGTTCAAACAATCTACAATGTGAGCGTTCTTTTACGTGATATCTATTTTATTCTGTGTTCTATTGTGCCGTCCAAGTGTTATATTACTCTCATGATAACTTCCACATTATCGATATATACATATCGACGTGAAAGTCCTTCAAAAAGTCCGAGGTGTGTCCAATCCATTTAGTTTTCTCCAAGACTCTTATCTTGGACATGCCTTCGCGAAATGTTGTCCTTTTGACACCTCATTTATTAAGTTAGCCGACTTTAAAAGTTCCCCTTTCATCAGATCTTTCAAAAATACGACCCGTGGTTTTGCAATCTGATGATTAATGCTTAATCTTCGGGAGCGCATCGTGCATGAAACAGATTAAGTTAACAGTACCAAACACTCACACGATACGGTCGGCTGTTCCAGGCAATCAAGAATTCTAATAACGACAACTTTGTCCCGACGTATTACTTATTGAAACGTCATCCTCTCGTTTATTGAATCTTCCCGTCGGTGGGAATTGGGGAATTGAAAATTAATCTCGAGCTGTCAAGGAGCCGATTCCTTAGGGGTGTGGAGTGCATTTAGTACGCATGTACATGTATGTATATCGAGGAACAGATCTCAACTAACCTGCGCGCTGATTGTCGTGGCCGACGCTATAGGGGTTGGGGGAGAGCAGATATAAGAGGGTGAAGAGGGGATGGAAGAGGGTGGTGGTCCCCATCCACCCCCTCCTGGGACCCTGGGGGGCGGGGAGGGGACCACTTCAATAGCTCCCATGCGGATCGAAGCATATGTGCACATATATACACACACAGTCTGCAAGTCCATACATAGGCGTTCAGTATCGGAACGAAGGGTGACAAGGGGAGAGAATTTTAGGATAACAGAAGGTTGGTCCCTAGAAGGGGTTCTTTGTGAGGGTACAACCCTATACGCAAACTCCCCTTCCATTTAAAGGATGGGTAAGGGGAGTGTGATGATGTTTAGGGGTGTGTGCGTATGTCCTGAGGGTAAGTTTGGTGAATCACCCAGAATGCAGTAGTAGCCATGACTCACATACCCAACAACGGAACGAGAAAGTTGGAAACACTCCAATGCCTCTTTATTTTAATAAGAGTCTTTTCCGTAAAATAAGGCCTCCGGTTTATTCCCACGTAGAAAAGCAAGTTAATTGGCAATGTATTGTACATTGGTGGAATTACTGGACTTAATAACTATTTATCGATGTAAAAATCGTTGCGATCGAAGCAGATTCGAAGGTACTGTGGTATTTTTGGTACACCCTTGTCATTGAACTCTCCAGCCGCGTCGCGCAGATGGCGCTCGTCTTTCAACTCTTATTTTCCCTCGTTATTTTTTTAATTTTAGGTGGAATGGATTGAATAGACATCACTAACGTAATGGAATTCAATTCGACGAACTTCTCTTGAGGACAGCGCAGGAGTTCTTCGGAAAAGAAGCAGAATCCGACATTGCTGCTATTGGAAGAATATCAGGGATGCAAGTCCGGTCTTGGGATAGCCAAAAGTGATCCATTTCCAGTCTTGATCTCCCATTAGCCCTTCAGCCAATGAAGAAGCCGAGGAGATGCTGATACCGTCGAGCAACAGAGCCGCCATGAGAGAACAAAGACGACACCAATACGTCTTAGAAGACGAAAACCGTCTGGGAAGACGACAGGGACGCCTCAGCACAGAAGAGGACGTTGCAAAGAAGGGTGTTTAATGTTGAAGCAAACGGTAACTACGGCGGTATGAATATTATGGGAAGAATCGATGGTAAGAGTACGGCTGGGGTTGATTTTTCCCATAATAAGGGTGTTTAATTTGATTCAACAAGATTAAAGTAATTAGTGATACTTTCACTTGCACCATCTCCGTGTAGAGTAACCTCCTATGCACTGATACACTTGTACTGGAGATGCACTGCGGACATTATTACATAAGTACTATTTATTTATCAGCAGAAGGAAAATGGTTAGTATAGGCTTTTAGTGAACCCAAAGAAAAAGCTCTCCCACAATCCTGACCACAGCTTTACTTTCGATTTTACGGTTTGTTGGCAGTATTTCCTGTTCTTTAGGGTTCATGGCCTTCTTCTGAGGGCTCCGTCCCATGAACTGTCGGTAAATGCAGTGATTTGGTCGATATACCTAAATACTTAGCAGTAGTCTGCCGGTTTAGGGTAGGTTTTCAATGTACCCTGGCACTACTGTGCTCCTAATCCTTAAGTAACACTTGGCAAAATATCCTCAAACCCCGTGCTAAATATCTTAAGACAAAAACTCACTCTTCAGCTCATCACACCTTCTGCTTCCCCTTAAATCCATCCAAAATACCTATCATTCCTCCCTTCTTTCATCTCCCAGCATCTTTCTCTCTATCATGCCACACTCATTAAATGAAGAACACAGTGTACAAGGTGCGTTCCAAAAGTAATTCAATTTAATTTCCCACGCAGCTTCTATTGGTTCAAGTGGGATAAAATTACTTGAAATAGGTGAAGATGACACTAAGCTTTGCCGAGAAATTGTTCTCAGTGCTCTTCGAGCTGTGGAAGTGGCAGAACGTCAGTTATTGTAGACCTCTGCACGCCGACCGTGTCACTAATGAATTGGAATCGACGATCGAGCGGCGACATGCGTATATCTACAGCATCCAGTTGCCCTAACTTCTTCGAATGTCTCCCAACAGCCGCTTCACTTCCCCTACCATACCTAAGATTTCTTCCTTTGTTTGCCTTTCTTAATTTATGTTTTATTATTTGTTTATCATTTGTTTTGGTCTATGAAACAGTCTCCCACTTCTCGTACTTCAAAGATTTGCCGATTTACTCCAACATAGGTCGGTTCTTTGCCCCATTCCCACTGACCACAATCCCAACATTGTCTTAAGTGCGCCTCGAAGTCCAATTATGTAAGTCCAACATCTTCCTCATTCCGTCCGCCAAACCTGGCTTTTATTCGATTCTCTTAAAGATTTCCTCGTTGGTCGTTCTCGCCATCATTGAAATCTTCAACAATTTTCGATTACACTACGTTTAAAAGTCTTCGCCATCTTTCTCTCTATCATCCAGTGTCTTTCTCTCTCATTCACACAGGACCACGTTGCACTAGATGTGTCCATCGGATGTCTCTAAAAATGTATGTTGGAGCAAGTATACACTGCATAAGTTACTAGAAAGACGCATTTAAATCAAACAGAATAATGCAGCTATCTCATGTTTTCGTAAAAATTGACCCAAGTAGCAGTAGGGACGCAAGGAAAAAATTGGTACAAAGCAAAGAAGCTTTCACAAGGAGTAGGAAAATGATAAGGAGGACGTTGAGTAAGGGTGTTAAGAAAAGGCTCTTAAAAACCTTGATATGGAGCGTGGTTACGTACGGCGGGGAAACGTGGTCACTAAAGCAGGATGATAGTCGTAGATTGGAGGCTTTTGAAATGTGGGTGTGGAGTAAAATGGAGAAGGTGAAGTTGACCGAAAGGGAAACAAATGAGGAAGTGCTGGGTATGCTGGGGTAGGAGAGGGGATTATTGGGAGACACGAATGATGAATGCAGAGCATATTGATTGAAAGTGGGATGTTGAAGACTGTAATAGAGGGGAGAATGTTAGGCAAAAGAGGTAGGGGCAGGGATAGGATAGGTATGTTGAACGGAGTGAAGAGAGGGAGGAAGTACTCGGAGATGAAGAGTCTGTAGTCCAGTATGTGCATTTGTGATGCTAAATGCATTTGGAACGAAGAATTATCTCTTATATACGAATACGAGTAATTAGCTTTCGTAGTATACGCAGTGATTATTTGGGGAGGCTATCGATTGATGAAGTCATACGCGCCTTGTTTGGAATGGATGTGTCATTTGCCAGAGGGAGGATTTTCAAGAAATGGGGGAAGGGTGGAGGAAAATCCGGCTTCGGCATTAGTCCAACTGTTGCACTTACATTCAAGGAATATTAGGCCGAGAGCGAACAAATTCTATTCTAAAATCCATATTGAGATTTTCCTCATGAAAATTTTTTCGCTATTTTTTTCTATAATTTTGCGGGACCATTTTCCGACCAATGACACAGGACAGGTTGGATAATTGTTTTATAAATTGTCTCTTCTCAATGCTGTGAATATTTCTTGTCCTAAGGGTGGAGATTAGGACAAAGCACCAGGCCTTGTTTTTTTGAGCATGGACGCCCGGAGAGTTTCGCATCATGTCTTCGCCAACCTCTTAAGTTATTTCTCCCCTCGGTATGTCAATTTAAATAATCATCCATGTTTCCATCCTACTGGGGAGAGTTAAAAATCTTTAACCTCGCTATTTCTTCAATACATTTCTTCTCATTCAATACAAGACTTGTTGTGCCTGACCTATAAAGGGGAGTCTCTTAAAGAATAGTAATACTCTTCAGGAACTGCTTACTTCTCACGTGTAAACTTGTTGGAGTGTCAGAAATGAATCACCAACTTTCATTCATTGATGCATTTAAATGTTACTTCTCTTAACTACTCAAAAGGTGAATGAGAGAACACTGTTCCACTGTTGGAAATGTAGCCGCCATGTTTACACTATTGTTGCTTTCTGCCATCACTCTGCTAACTGTGGGGCACTCATCGAACCTTGGCTGTCATGGTTGCCAACCAACAGGACAGTGGAACACTATTTTTATATTCTAGTGCACTTTCAAGGGTATCACCTGATTCACCCTCGTCATTTGGAGAGTTCATCCGAAAAGGACACTCATTTGACGTTGGCATACAAGCTGAAGACAAAAATAATTTCACCACACTGTTGATTATCGATTGGAAAGAGCATGTTCCTCTGAAAAGAATAATGTACTGCCGAAGCCTTTGGGTTTCAAGACCTTAACTACTTCTACACTGGAAATAACTATCACTCAGATAGAGTGTCGAACCCTTATTATTTAGCCCGAGTTTAATCAATCAAGAGGTATTCATTGAAAAAATATAAAGTTCACCTAAAAATCTCAGAAGTAATAAAAATGAAACTTGCTACCAACCGAAAATAATCCTTTTAGTCCAATCGATGAACCACGGTTAATGCCACGTTATATACTAGAAATTCAGTGAATACTATACCCAGGGTCATCATAGTTTATCATAAAAATTGCTACCGAATGCTTAACTTTAGTAAACAAAATTATAGGTAATAATCAGCGTGGGAAAATCTTTTGGAAAAAGTACATACAAATATAAAATTTTCAAGACCATAACTCTGAGGTCTCGTATAACTACCCAGGCGACAATTATCATTCAGCATAAATGAGTATCGAATCCTTATTATTTGGATAGAGTTTAATAGGATCAATAAATAAATATTTAATTAATATTGGTCGTTACTGCAATCCTCCATTCCTCTCTATTTTTACTCTGCGATTCCCTCTTTTTTTTAGGTAATCTACCGGTTAAGGTAGGTTTTTTGGATGGACACAACTATCAAATAAATATTTCGCAACTCCAAACAAAACCCAATCCAGCAACCTACTCTATGTCAGGTCCCTCTTCATCTCTTGTGTACTTCTTTCCTCCCTTCATCCCGTCCAACATCCCTATCCTGGTCCTGCCCTTTCCTCGCTTGCCCAACATTTTCCCCTTCATTACCTTCTTCAACATCCCACTGCCGCTCAATACACCTTTCATCCATCTTTCCTGCCTCCATAGGATTTCTCCCAAAAAAAACCCCTCTCCTCACCCACCATCTCCAGTACTTCCTCATTTGTTTTCCTTTCGGTCCATTTCACCTTCTCCATTCTTCTCCACACCCACATTTCAAAAGCCTCCAATCTACGTCTATCCTCCTGCTTCAGTGACCACGTTTCCGCACCGTACATAGCTACGCTCCATATCAGAGTTTTTACGAGTCTTGTCTTCACATCCCTACTCAACGTCCCCGTCATCAACTCCCTCCTCCTTGAGAAAGCCTCCTTGCCTAGCGCAATTCTTCTCCTTACGTCCCTACTACTTTGGTGTTGGTCCAAAACACTCCCGAGATATTTAAACTGTTCTACCTGCTCTATTTTTTCCCCGCCTATTTTAATATTTAGCTTAGCCTTTTTCTTTCTGGAAAATCGCATAACCTTTGTTTTATTAATATTGATTCTCATCCCATATCTATCGCACTCAACCTCCAATTCACTCAGAAATGCTTGCAACCCCTTGATTTCCTCTTACTCCCCGATATACTATTCTCTGTTTTATACCTTCTTATCGATTTGTTTCCTATTTTTGCTTGTCTCTTTGTCTTCCTTTTTCGAGATCTTCCCATTGATTTTCAAACCCTTGTACTCTTACGTTCCTTAGTAATCCATTGTTATTAAAGGTGGGCCCAAACTCCATCTATATTTTCCTTCTTTGACTTAAAGAGTTCTCTCCACAGATGGCTCTCTTTCCTCTTCTGGAGATATAGTTCCTCGTTCCTCCCCGTGTCCGTGCATTAATCAAGAAATTCCACCTCACTCACTGTCCTCCGTCTGAGTCGATCAGATCGAGGCCTCGCTAGAGAGGGGGATCGTCACCCGGGGTGTCCTCGTCGGCGCGACCCCGTCTCCGCGGGGAGAGGGGGGTGGAGGGGGAAGGGTCCCCCCCCTCACAGCAGGGGGTCTTGCATGGGTGCTTGCGTGCCTCACTGGCTGTGCACCACTCCCGTCGATGGCTCGGTTAACCCGAGCGTATGACGAAGAGAGGAGACGGGGGAGGGAGGGGAGGGGTGACGGACGGAGATCTACCCAAGTGTGAACGGCAGGAGGGGTGAGAATAACCTCGGGGGAGGACGGGGGCAGCGTGAAGGAGAGAACCCTGTCCCCGACCAGGGAACTAGGGAGCGAGCGTAGACAGATTGCCTTTGCTGAAAACAATGCCCGAAAACCATTTTTTGCATAAAAATCACTCTAGACTTCCAAAATCCTTAAATATAAATCTTTGGTCATCATTGGGCTAGATTTTTCTCGTCAGAGATGCGAACAGGATTCGCTCGAAAAAAATATGAGACTATTTTAAAACGCTGATTGATAAGATCCTATTTTAACTCATCGCGTAAGAAAATGGCGAACACTATTCATTACTACGGAGAAACAGATATTGTCTGGGGACGGCACTAAGAGAATAATCTTTTATTTGATCATAGAAATTTTAAATTTCGTCTTATGTCTTCTAGCAAGCAGAATCGACGTCTCAAAGCGCATGAAAAATTACCGTAAAATCTTAACAGTTACTCGTTCAAGGGAACCTATTACATGTCTTCATGGACTTCAGAATTACCCGTGTATAATTGAGAAAACTCTGGCCCTGACCAGAAGGAAACGTTAGGAAAGGAGGCTATCGTTTATTTTTGATAACGTACCGATTTAAAATTGTGAGATGATAGCCCAAGTCAAGTGACTGGGGTGGTGTATTGCCTGAAGATGTAGATTTCGCGATGCCCAAAAAAACAATTTACATATTCACCTCAAGTACAATTCTGAGCGACACAAACCTGTCTTATTCCTTTCTCTCGAAATTTTGACTGTAAACATCTTTATAATGTGTGAAATTTGCTCTAGACAGGAAAAGGAAAGAGATATGGGGAGGAATTGGGAGTGTGGGAGTGAGAAAGGTCGCACAGGGGGAACGCGTGTGTTCGATCAATAGATCCTAGTCCTTGGTTTGGCAGTTCAATCTCGGCTCTCCCATTTGGCGCAAATATTCGCTCGTTATACCCCCGTAAGGGTATCTATTACACAGTGATTGTCTTCCTTTCCATCACGGCCTCCATTGCTCAACGTACACAGGTATTTACACCTTCATCGAATAGTTCACACTTCTTTTGATATTTGTCCAGAAAATTTCTGGTGATTCTTGCAAAGTTAGTTTTCCCTCATAAACGCATGGTGGAATATGAAAGACTTCCACCAAATTACGCCTGATACAGTCTTGCATTCCACTATGCTTGGGGAATGTGAAGACAATACGTAAGGACGAGAAAATTCAGGCTGTAGCAAATTGATCGGAGGGAAATTGTTAGCAGGGGTGTGTGCCTTTGATCACCACCGGAACAAAGGGCACAGCCGGCCTAGTATCCCATATTGGTCTGTACCGGAAGTGATATTGCAAATGCAATAATTTGTATTGCATGATTAAACCAGGAAAAGTACATCAATTATATATCAAGTGCATTTGAACTTATTACGTAGGGTAATTATTCATCCATCATCGTTTACGACGCACATAATACGGTTCAAAACATCTCCACCCCCCTACCCTGGCTGATGCCAGGGTATACCCGGAATATCCTGACCCTCCACTGACAGCTACACCACTAAGGAGTAAGGATTTCCGTTAGGGATGCGCTGGAATATCCCTTAGGATACGAGATTGTTAAAAGCCAACTTAGATAATTTTTAACTTCAAAAGACGGAGATATCAAAAGTAGTTATCCAGCACTCGATGCGATTCGCAATATTATTGCGATTCTTTCGGCCATGTTGTTTTCATTATGGTAAGTCGTGTTTTTGAGTATCCAAGCGCTCAAATATTTATTTATTCTGGGCATTTTCGTATCTCTTAGTTTTAGATTTTAAATGAAACTATGAAAATTCTACGATTAATAGAGTAAAATAACCCTCTTGGCAGTGTTACATAAATACATAGAGAAACTGCAAGCTACCAATAGGGTGTGTAGCAGGGGGTGTTTACACACCAGACTACTGTTGACGAATTTCAAGAAACTGCGGGAGATGTCGCAACATTAACGTTTAACGGAGTCATTCGCTAATATGCATTTCATTGCAACAATTTCAGAGCGTAAAAATCATTCGCCTTGACCGGGATTCGAACCTGGATCCCACGATGTCCGGCGGAATGCTTTAACCAGTTAAGCTACCGAGGAGTCCTGTTAAAAACTGAATTTTTTGGGTTTTTAAAGGAACAAGATGTTGTGACACTGTATGTTCGGCATTTCGTCCCAAAAAGCCCAAAAAAAATTCAGAGTTTAACAAGATTCCTCGGTAGCTTAACTGGTTAAAGCACTCGGCCGGACATGGACGGATCCGGGTTCGAATTCCGGTCAAGGCGAATGATTTTTACGCTCTGAAATTGTTACAATGAAATACTTTTGACTAAAAAAAGTTTAAGTATCTCCAAAAGCGCGTTCGGAAAACATTATTCTGAATCCTTATCGTTCGTGGGAAAAATAGAATTTTAAATCTATCTATCTCTACATTTAATCTCTCTCATTTTTTGAACAAGATCTCTCCTACCGTAATGCAATGGGGCTAATAACACATTTTCAACATCATTGACGTTACATTACATTGTAAGTTGCAGGCAATATTTGCCTACCAGCGAGGCTATTCATTTATTTCGAAATGATGCATCTATATTCATCTCAACCAATCACAAACTTCCTCTCATTAATGGATCGATGGTTGGAGTTTGTTTCGTCAATGATCGGTTGCAGCGTTTATTATTTACCGGAGCAGCCGGGTTAAGATTATGGGCTAAGGTCATGGTAATCCCAGAAGTTTTCTGCATAAAAATGGGGTTCTATTTAAAGCACTCAAACAGCTACTTATTTTTCCTCTTACTCCAATTTTTTACACGACCTATACTCTTCGCGTCGTCCGAAATTCCGATTCCCTTCCTCACTCTTCCTAGCTTAAATAACATTCTCCCATTCCATCAACCCTTGTAGTTTGCAAATTCTTTTCAATATCACCTGCATCCGCTGTTATTCGCCTTCTTCGGATTTCTCCCTATCCCTCCCTTCTTATATTCCAAGCAACTACCTCCAGGAACCTTCGTATTATCATAGTGTAAGATTTTTGAGACTTTGGTCTTCCTTTCTCCATCCAAATTATTCTTTCAATTGCCATACAGCCAAACAAATTCACTCATCCACTCTCCTTCATTTTGTCAAAAGTAATCACCCCATGCCACACACAATAGCGGTTGCTTTCAGGTTACTGTATAATGTAAGACATCTAGTGTCGGAAATACAATACGCCATGCTCCATACTAAAATATTCTGTAATCCTCAAGTATTTACTCTGAATTCCTTTCGTGAATATTTCTCTTAACTTTACACAAATCATTTCGTTCCTTTTGATTATTCTTCTGATGTCTCAAACAACTTGCCTCTTTCCCCCCGCAACGCATTCTTAGTATCCTGATGTCTTACATTTCAACCCGCAGTAGATTGAAGGCCTTTGAAATGTGGGCGTGGAGAGGAATGGAGAAAATAAAACGGAAAATGAAAAGAAAAACCAGTTAGTGTCCAGTTAGTTATTGTCAGTGTGTCGAGTTGGTTAGGACTCAGGAGCAAAGTTGTTTAAACTTGATGAATAGAATGGTTTCAGGCGTCACTTTGTGGAAGCGATTCATATCGGAAAAGAAATACTTAGTTATTCCACATATATTTTATTATACACGACCACGGTGTCGACTTACTAAGCCATCATCAGGCATTTGATGATGACTTAGATCCGGAATAACTAAGCATTTCTTTTCCAATAGTTTTTACTGGCAGGGTTCATCAAAACCCATCTGAGGCTTGTAAATTACTGCTAATAACACATACTCTTTATGTTTAACTTAGCCTTTTGCATTTATAAGATGGAAATTATGAGTAAGTTTGGATTTTCAAGATTATTTTTGGCAGCATTCTACCGAGTAAGGTAGATTTTCAATAGACTCCAGCAGTACACTGTTAACAATGCTCTCTACTTCAAAGCTCTAAATAGAACAAAGCAAAATATCCCTAATCCCCATGCTACGTGTTTCAAAAACTCATTCTTCAGCCCTTCATGCCAACTCCACTTCCTTAAATTCTATTTCAATGTCCAATTTGTCTATTATCTACCTCCTTCCCGCTTTTCCAGCCTTCTCTCCTGCATATGTCACCGTCTTCACCATTCATTCAATCGCCTCTCGATTTCTCCTGCATCTACTTCTCCTGCCTTCTTCTCCCAACGGCCGTCTCTCTCCTTACGCCCTTTTGTTTTCCTCTCCGTTCATTTTAATTCGTCAATTTCCTTCACCATCTAATTCTCAAATCCCTCCAATGTAAGTTGTCCTCTGACATAAACGAACCATATTCCGAACCTTATTGGACGTAGTGTAGTGCCAGGGCCCATCAAAAGTTCACCCTAAGCCGGTAGACTACTGCTAATAAAACATACTTGTATGTTTTCCTTAGAATTCAGATTTCTAGCATAATAATCACGATTAATTGCGGATTGGAGGAACATTATTGGGAGTATTCTACCGAGTAGGGTACGTTTAGATTCAAGCACTACGCAGTCAATACGTATTGCTCCATATTAACCTTTCCACACATTATATATGTATGCTATATATAACACTTCTGTGAACGACTCACCGATGTGAATAATAATGTATATGAAGTCAGCACTAGTGGACAAAGACAAAGGCAAAGAATCACACAAAAAAAGAGAAGGAACTCACTAGTTTTCGAATTTTAGGTGGTCCAAGCCACCTTTCTCAAAGAAGAGAAGGACAGAACTGAGCTCAGTTATTTCCTTATCTTTCATGACCTAATATACGTTATATATCCATAGATATATACACATTTTTTTGTATGATATATATATATACATATCATACTAGGCTGTCTCGAAAGTTAACTCCGTTTTGATCCATTTAACTCCGTTTAGTGTAGAAGTAGTGGAGGGAGCTTCCTCCACTACTCCTTACTTAATGGTCGCTGTAGTGACGCAAACAATTTGTCAGTACACTTCGCACTGCAGTGGTTGGAATGTCACGCCGCTTGTCTTTTTTTTACAAACAGCGATTCAAAATTAACAATATCATTGATTTTCCCACCAAATGTGAAGTCCAATCAGATTTAAGGTTTTGATCGATAGAAAAACTTCAAAGCTGTTGGCATTCATTGGGCCCAAATGTGATTAGTGACAAAAGAGTTGTGGTCGTCAGTGTTGTCGTTCGTTTTAAGATTGAACACAAACGTCCATGATGATGACAGAAGTGGTTGCCTGTCTACGATGAACAATGAACTACTCCGGACAATTGACGAAAGGTTCGTGAAAAACCGGCGTTTTGCAATTTACGATATATTTAGAAAGATTTTCACAGATTTCTAGAAATCACACGACAGGAAACACGACTGAATGGTTAGGCTGCTGCATTGTTTTGTCCTTGTCTCGACAGAGGAACTCCAAGATTCCGCCATCGGTTGGCAGCGATCTCAAGCGGCTGAATTAATTATGTGCGGAAGGAATTCGGAAACAAGTTCAGAGATATGACAAACGTTTAAATCTGTTTGACGATATATATATATATATATATATATATATATATATATATATATACATACATATACATAAATATATTTATCTTTGACATTAACGCTCTCCGGCGACGTACAAACACACAGATACAAAATATTCAACACACAGAAATATAAAGGAAGGACACTCACAGTATGTATTTGACGTTTCGACGGCTCGACTATATATATATATATATAATTGATTGTTTAGCCCAACTAACGTTAACTTTATTATTTAAAAGATACGGAAACTAATTTTTCAATGCGTTCGTCGTTAAAATGCTGAAATCAAATCAAGGTCCCATAATGACGATCGCGCATCGCACCGTCGTCGAAATTGCAGACCGTCGGCCATTTGAAGTTCCTTCCGAAGGCGTTCAACAAGCATAGGTGTCATTTCGAAGGGAGGGTGGAAATGGGTGGGAGGGATGGGACTCCCAGGACACGCGTGTGCGCAGGCAGTCCCCTGCACGCACCCATTGCACTGTAGGCACGCAGAATAGTCCTGCCCCCCCCCTTCAGACCGCCTGTGGTAAGCCCCCCCTTATACCTGACGAAACCTCAAAAGAGTGCTGGAATCACGGGGAGACGGGAACCCGACACGACCACCGGAAGCGCGGTGCACGCCCAAAAACCACATCACGGGAATTATGACGCGATTCCGAACCAAGATCAAATAATGAACGTGGAACTGTACCTGAGGACAGTACACCCACACACGATAAACTTAGTGGTGTATCCAAAATATTAGAGGAGTTAGGCTGGGAATAACTCAATGGAGCGAAGGTCAAATTACAGATTGAATCCCCAGGATATATTAGATAAATGATTTTAAAAAGGTATTATTGCCCCCATTGTACTACGGTAGGAGATCATATAAAAAAATAGAAAGATTAAGCGTAGAACAGATAGATTTATGATTTAATTTTTTTCAACGAATGATGAGTTATCAGAATATCTGTACGTGAACGCGCTATGAGGGGAAAAGTATTTCGAGTCAAAAGTGGTCTGGTATGTGAACACCCCCTGCCATTCACCCTAGCAGTGTTTTGCAAGGTACATGTGCGCATGAATGAATGATAGTCGCAATATTGGTCAATAATTTTTAGAAATATTTCAAAAAGCTTGTTTATATTCTCTTCGTGACAAAAACGGCCTCCTATTTGAATTTAACGAACAGGAGTATGGATATATAGGCTAATATTAATACATGCGTGCGACGCAAGAAACAACTGAGGTATTGGAACGCGTATTAGGCTGAACGAGCATTTGTATGCATAGTGTTAGACGCCATGGCACGCAGCACCAAGGCGTTGCAAATGGTTCGGAATAATATACTTCGGGCTTGATGGAGAATCGTGGAGAAACAGTTGACCCCAAGGTTTCAGAAATGAGGGGACTATCTATTATTTTGGAATTATAAAAAAATCCGAAAGGTTGAAATAAAGATTAAATATATATAAACGATGTATAAAGACAGGAGAGACTAGATAAGGAAAAATGAACACAAACTGAACGACGATAAATTTCTTAGCCTCACCCAACACAAACCAGTCTGACACATAAACACTACGATAGACAGGAATAGAGAAACAGAAAAATAAGTAAGAGAGGGCACGTATGAAGCTAGAATTGACAAGAGAAATCAATGTACAGAAACTAATTGCAGGGAATATTAGATCCCTTAATTAATTTTAAAAATTCACGGTCGAATAACTAAAAACATATTAAAACGCAAAATGAAGAAACAAATAGCAAGATGGGAAATTGGAATTGTTGAAAAAAAAACTGTCCCTGGTTTTACGAAAAATACTCCAACACTGCAATGAATGAACACGTTTCTATAGAATACACAACGAAACCGTAACATCCACATAGGAATATAGAATTTTAAAAAATACGATCCATTGTTTCAGCCACAAAAAATAAACGGTGGCATTTAAAAAAAACATCAGCAAGACAGGCAATGTAATCGTAGGAGGATCTAGGAGAGAAGATAGCTGTAACTTATTTCATAAACAAAATCCACCTAAGCATAGATTTCATAAAAAATACAAAATGGAGACGAAAACAGCAAGATAGATGGATGCAAGAGGAAAGATATCAGACAAATATTTTGCAAGTCCGTCAAAAAATCATAGAAAACGGACTATCAAGTAAGCAACGACCACGCAGGGCTTCAGAATAGAAGAAAAAGGAGAATATGTTTTTAGAGGAGCAAATAAAGCAAGATTAAATGGATGAGCAGAGGAAATCTGAAATAAGAAAAAATGCAGTAACCCACCCATTAAGGATGGATGAAAGTTGGGAGGGGTTGAGAAGAGTCATTGGATATTGTATTGTAATGTAATAGGGGATGAAACTGTTATTAGCAGGGCTTCACACACACTCACCTCAAGGGGAGGTTGCCAATTCCCTCCTTCCTGACCCCTTCGCCGCCACTACAAGCTTCTGAGACGAGGAAAACTCCCGCTTTTTCCTCCCCGTTGTGGTTGCAAACCGTTTAATTTCACCCTTCTCCAAGAACACCTTCACACGATCACAAACACATAACGCACAGACGGAAACACAGAAGAGGTAGGACGAGGTTCGCCCATCGCCTCTCCTCCTACGGAAGAAGGAGATTGATAGAAATAGAGGGAGAGAGAGAGGAAGAGAGGGAAAGGGAGGAATAATACAGGAAAACACGGAGCAGGGAAGGAAAACACTCGGCCAACCGTGTCTGCGGAGAGACGCGGATTTCGTTCGCCCTGGTTTGTTTGTCGATAGTCGTGTCTGCAGGCCGGGGCGGTTCCCTTTTCGCCCGCTAGAGGGTGTTGGCGCATGCGGCGGGCATGTTTCCCTTACGGGCCATGATCGACTATGAGAATTAACGAGGCACGACGACACTAGGACGTAACATTAGCACAGAATAAACGCTGTTGTCGTCACTCGGTGGAATTTAAAGATTTCAATTTTTCGTCTTCACGGGTCGGAAAGGAATGTAAGTTATTAAAAGTTGTGTATAGGTGGTGCGGTAAGGATCTCGGTTCATTGTTGAATCGGAATGAATTGTTAGTACGCGCCAGAAAATCGTTACAAAGCGAAAGATTGTTATTTATCAATTGTTTATAGATTGCGATGGGTTTGTTTTGGCGTGGGGGATTGTTGGAAAGTTTATTTGGCATTTTCATTTCGTATATAGTCTAATTTAACAGCTATTATTAATGTAAAACCAACAATTAGTCCCTTATGATTACAAACACATCCTATTATTTGTGTTGTATCGGTTTTTGCCATAAAAGGCAAAATCGTTTGCGCTAACTTAATAAATGTTTTACAAATCTTAAACAGTTAAATTCCTTTCGCCTTCCTGTATGAGAATATGCATGGGCGAAGTAGCGACCGCTGACGATGACACAGGGTTTTTTTTAATCCCCTGCCAATCATCCTCCTCCCCTACGGTGAGGAGTGTATGTAATTATAAAAGCTTAAGAAACCCCTCGTTATTTGCGATTCTTCTTCTTTCAACCAATGCCGTCATAGAATCATACAAATAAAAAACCTCGGCAAGCACAGAGCAGTTCCCCTTCCCAACTTCCCATAATCCTTAGCCCCATAACCCCTCCTCCACTCTTCTCCAACGTTCCCCTACTCCCTAGTACCCCTGCCGCTCAGGGTGCGTGGCGGTGGTAGGGGGTGGGGTTCAGGGTGGAGGGAACAACTTAGAGCTACCAACCCAACGGAAATGTGATACTCCTTGCATACGTACACATGCTACCATTAAAATCCACCGCTAGGATGTATTTAAGGGTTTACTAGGGTGCACCAGGGATTAGATATCAAAATAAAATGCTAGTAATGAATGGGGAAGTTGAATAATTCAAACGATGCAAAGGAAATTGTGAACAGTCTACATACAGTATTTAAGTTAAAAAATAGTGACCCAAGCGTGCGATACAAGCAATGCGACGCCAGGGTCAAAACAATAGAAGAGTTAAATACCCTATACTGGTTTAAACGCTTTGTCTTTTAAATTAAGTCCTGGGTAGCACGATCGCTTTTTTGTCATTTTAAAATGAAAAAAGAGCTGACATACTGATTAAAAATATTAAGAAATGAACAAATTAGTTTCTTTGGCAACATGCCGCAAGTATTTTGGGATCCTTGGGAGAAAATCTGTCAAAAAGAATTAGATAGATACCAGAGAAAATCCTCCAGATTCGTGAAAAATTGTTATAATAAGAACACAAGTGTGACAGGTCTCTTATGGGATTTAGGCTGGGAGCCACTTGAAATTCAAGAAGAGAAATAGGGGGGCTTAGAAAGATTCAGAACCAGCGAGTTTAACGATGACACAAAAGGAATAATAATGGCCCCACACTATTTAGGTAGATCAGACCACAAAGATAAAATAAGGGAGATAAGATTCCAATTCAGATAGATTCAAATACTCATTCTGCCCCAGAACAATCAGGAACCATAATAGTAAGAAACCGATGTTACTTTAGAAATATAAAAAAACATTTAAGTTGCAAGTCGGGACAAAATGAAACATTGCAATGATGTTAGGTGTATCTGAAGGTGCGTATGCGTATGTTAGTATGATAGTAAGTTGTTTGCATGTGTGTGGGGTGTAGGGGTTCTTGCATGAATGTATACCATGTTAGGTTTGTGGTCTATGAATTTTTGGCTTTTGCATGCGGTTTTTTTTCTTTCTAAATTACGGGTGGTGCCCTAACACCCCCCGCCACACGCCCTTGGGGCGGCTTGCGGGGTATTGAATAAATGTATTTAAAAATTGTTTTCTTAGCTTCTTCGCTGGCAGTTATTCTGAAACCTTGATGTGTATTCCTAAGGAAAAAATAAATTTTACCAGATAACTTTGACTTGAAAATTTAAAGCAAATTGGCGTGCCACTGACTAAATTCCTAAAAAATTAGGATCATTCTTAAAGGTATGCTCTTGTAGCGTATGGATTGGTAACGTATTTCCAGAATTTTATTCGTACATAATTTACTTAAATCGGCAAGGATTGACTTATTTCCGTTCTGTTTGCTCTATAATTGTAATTAGTTTTTAACAGTTTTTTACGGTTGTGACATTCTTGTCGTGGGAAGAAAAATTGTAGAAATGGTGAAAAAAACACGAGAGGCGCTGAAAATACTACGTAAGCTGAATGAGCATAAAACGGATAGGCCTGGAGATTAATTGAAGTCCTCGAAGTTTGGATGGCGGATGGCTTCCTATATTGAACATCGACAAGGGGAAGATAACTAGCACCGTGGAGTATGATAGTTACGAACTCCTTCAGCATAAAATTCTGCCACCTAAGATGATGGCATCTTGAAGATCCTCTGTCGAGACAAACACAAAAAATTCTTTTCAGTCCTAGTTTCAATGCAACAGAGTCGTAAAAATCTGTGGAAAGATTTCTAATTATTTTAGCTATCGAAAAATGCCGGTTTTCACGAACTTTTTCGTCAATTTTCCGCTGCAGTTCATTGTTCATCACAGACAGACGACCACTTATGTCATCATCATGGATATTTGCGTTCACTATTTAACGAACGACAACACTGACGAACACAACTATTGTCACTTACCACATTTTGATCCTTCAGAGCAATAATTTCCCAATGAATATCAGCAGCTTTGAAGTTTTTCCATCAATTAAAGCCTTATTACTGAACGAACTTCACATTTGGCGGGAATCCCAATTGCATTGTTCATTTTGACTCGCTATTGTAAACGAACGACAATCGGCGCGCGTCCTTTCAACCACTGGAGTTCGAGCCGTACTGACTTACTGTGTGCTTCAATACAGCGACCATTCCGCTCTTTCCACTAATTCTCACACGGCACGAAAACGGAGGTTACTTTCTGAACAACCCTCGCATTACACACAATAAACTAAATATTTTAATGTCATTGTTCATTGGGAAATTTGAAAGGCTTCGAGTAAATTTTCATTTTGTTCACGTTGTCATATGAAAATAGAACGCGTCAGTTCGCATATGACATCGTAGTAGTGCCAAATACGCGAGATAACCTGAAGAGCATCTTCAAAAACTAAAAAGAAAGCCATGTCGACTCCTTCTACATACTTTACTTCCAAACCCGAATGGAATCAAACTTAGTTTGTTTCTCAGGAATAGGATAAGACCACCTTGTTCGGTTTAGCGCCGTAATCCACATTCCTTCTCACCCTCCTACCCTTGGTTGTCCCTAATCCTGACACAATGAGAAAAGTCAGGGAGTAATTCAAGGAGAGGGTGGAGATGTCTAGGAGCAAGAAAGGGTTCACGCGGGGTGGAAGGAAAATTCGAGTGACCTAGCACTTCTTTGAAGGAGGGTGTGGGAGATGAGGGAGAAAACCAAAATAAATCAATACTATGAAAATCCGTTGAATTAGAAAAGCGAACCAATCCCTTTGGACTATTTCACACTTACTTTACGCTATGCGTGCCATGAAACGTACTGTTCCTATTCTCTATGACACTATATGCTTTCTAAACAACTGTCCCCTCTTCTTGTATGCATTGTCTATTTATCCTTTGGTGGGTGGAACAGCTCCCTAAAAGCCTTCATTTGGCAAATGATTCGGAGCACTTGGGCGTTTTAAAAACATCGCAGATCTCAGCAGGTTTCCTTGGTGGTGTAATCGGTAGCACATCCGCCCGGCAAGTGGAAGGTCCGGTGTTCAAATCCCGGCTAAGGAAATATTTTTATATTCGTGATCTGCTCAAAAACCGCCTTCCCCACATGTCCTGTGTTCGCCTTTTATGTGTTTTCCTTTCCACTTTCCTTATACCTATTTCTATGTTTGAATGAATATTTGTGCGCCGTATGGCGGGACTTCATATTTGAATACATATATATATATATACACATACATATATATACATATATATACACGTTTATATATATGTATTAAAGATAAGTGTAGGTGCTGGACTGGGACAATAACAATATCTTATATGTATCAGGTGAACTTTTACCTGCTCGCCCTACATTATATCCTCCTTCACTTTTTCACACTCCCTGTCTGCCTTCATCTGCCGTCCACACAAGAAAGCCTGTGGTCTTTTCATTCCTCTCCCTCAATTGCCAAACATTCAACCCTCCCAACACACGCTTACTAATCACACTTCCTCATTCATACCCTTCACCCACATTTTCCGTCCACGGATTATCCCTGACAACTTCCCTCTTTTCTTCTTAACCACATTTAGACGAAACGTCATCGTTATGTCCCACTCTGTACAGTTCATTTGACCAGTTATTCTCCGTGACAATATCTCAAAATCTTCTCAATCTGCTCTCATCCTATTGCCTCAAATATCGGAATTTTGAGAGGTATCGTGTCAGCACTCCACAATTAATAATTACTTGTAATCTGTCACCATTCGGCATCAAGAGAATATTTCGATCGGAAATCTTATCGACATAAAATTGGAAAAAAATCGACACATTGAGGGAAAAAAAAGTGCGATATCAGAAAAATCCTTCGAAGATTCGTAGACGTGTTTCAGCGGAGTGGAAATGATATTTTTCGCCTGGTATTCTTGAAGAATTATTCGCGAGTGAAAGGGAGCTAGATCGAAGTCACACCAGCTGTTGCCGAAGGTCAAGAAAAAAGATGAAAAGAAACGATCTCCTCCAAATATTCAATTATTCGCAATCTGTTGGTCTTGGGAGAAGGCTTTGGTTTCGGGCACCCCGTCGGGAGATGACCCGCAGAGACTTCTTCTTGAAGACGCCGGGTGGGAAGAAGAGAAGAAGGAATGAGAAGAAGGTGGTGGAAGGGTGGGTCTCTCCTTTTCTTGGCTAAGGGAGTCTTCGGAGGATTTTGCCAATGGAACGCGTGAAAGGAACTCCGCAACGATTGGAATTCACAGGGCTTCTCATATTACAGACGTGATCTTCCCTTTCAAAGGTTTTTTTTTCTTGGAGGGAACTGGTGATGAGAAAGAGATGGACGCACATTCGAGAAGAGACAATTTTTCCTCGGAAGGGTCAGAGGTCAAATTATCTCGGCGAGGTCAAGAAGGTACCCAAAATCCAAGATGATCCTCTGTCCACCAATGGATTTTGTAATTATTATAAGGTAATCTACCGGTTAAGGTAGGGTTTTGGATGGACACAACTTTCAAATAAATATCTTGTGACTCCCAACAAAACACAATCCAGGGACCTACTCTACGCCAGGTCCCTCTTCATCTCCGCGTACTTCTTTCCTCCCTTCATCCCGCCCGATATCCCGATCCTGTTCCTGTCCTCTCCTCGTTTGACTAACATTCTCCCCTCTATTACCTTCTTCAACATTCCACTACCGCTCAATACTCCTTTCATCCATTTTTCCTGCCTCCATAAAATTTCTCCCAACAAACCCGTTTCTTCACCCACCATCTCCCGTACTTCCTCATTCACTTTCCTTTCGGTTCATTTCACCTTCTCCATTCTTCTCCACACCCACATTTCAAAAGCCTCCGCTCCATATCAGAGTTTTTACGAGTCTTTTCTTAACCTCCCTACTCAACGTCCCCGTCATCAACTCCCTCCTCCTTGAGAAAGCTTCCTTGCCTAGCGCAATTCTTTTCTTTACGTCCCTACTACTTTGGCCGTATTGGTCCAAAACACTTCCAAGATACGTAAACTGTTCTACCTATTCTATTTTCCTCCCCCCATTTTAATGTTAAGCTTAGCCTTTTTCTTTATGGAAAATTGCATAACCTTTGTTTTCGTAATATTGATTCTCATTCCATATCTATCGCACTGAACCTCCTCCGACTTTCATTCCTACCTCCAGTTCTCTCCATGCCTCTTTAATCATTTCCTCCACATATACGTTGAACAGCACCGGTGACAATGGGCAACCCTGTCTTACCCCTCTTCCTAACACTGCCCATCCGGATTCTCCGTTCCCCACTCGCACCTGAGCAGTCTGAGACCTGTACAGGTTGCGGATCAGTCTCCTGTCCCTCCAATCCATTCCTATTTTCTGCAAGACACGCATTAATTTTTCCCAATTCACTCTATCAAACGCTTTTTCGAAATCTACGAAACAGACAAATACGTCCTGATTGCATTCTATATTCCTCTCGATTAGTGATCACATTACTGCAATGGCATCACGGGTACCTCTTTCTTTCCTAAACCCAAACTGATCATCCCCTAAGTAATCATTTGCCTTACTCTCTATCCTTTTGCTGATGATCCTGAGAATAACTTTGGCTGCGTTGGATATCAAACTTATTGTTCTGTAATCCTCACATGATATAGCCTTTACCTTTTTCGGAATAGGAACTAACGCTGATTTCACAAAATATTCCGGCCAGATTCCTTCCTCATAGATACGACGAATCAGTCCATATAGGGCCTTCTTCCCACATTTTCCTAAACATTTCAACAGTTCCACAGGAATGTTGTCCACCCCCACGGCCTTTTTTGCTTTCATCTCCTGTAATGCCCTTTCTTTTTCATCGTCGAGTATGCCTGGACCTAAGCTATCTTCTTCTACGTCATGTTCCTTTTCTATGTCTAACCTTGTCGGCCTAAGTTCTTTACCATACAGTGTTTCTATATATTCCTTCCATCTCTCTTAGATTTTTCCTGGTTCAACTATTATCTTACCCCGTTTATCTTTAACTGTTAGCACAAATCTTGCCTTCTTACTTCCCGATAATAACTTAACCTTGCTGTATAGAGCACCAATTTCACCCTTCTTCTGTAAACTTTCCATATCCTCGCATTGCGTTTTTCACCATTCTTCCTTTGCTTTATTTGTGGGCCTTCTCAATTTATTGTTTAACTCTTTGTACTCATTTTGCCTAACTCTGTGTTTACATTCTTCCATCTTCTTCTCTCATCCATCTTGGCAATCATCTCATCCGTTACCCATGGTTTCCTTATCCTTTTCCCGTTAACAGTTCCTATAGTGTCTTTCGCGGCTTCCGATATCCCTTGCTTGATACATTCCCATTTTTCTTCGATAGTACTCAGGTCTTTACCGGCATCCATCATTTTCTCTACAGCCTGCTGATACTCCTTCCTCGTCAATCCATATAATGTTTCTACATTCCATTTCCTAACCCGCCGCCCTTGCCTTATCTTCTTGAAACGGACGTTACATTTCATAACAACTAAATTGTGGTCACAGTCCACATTCGCTCCTGTGAAACTGAGCGAATTTATAACACTGTTCCTAAACCTGTGCCTGACCATTATATAATCTAACTGATACCTTTGTGAGTCACCTGGTTTTTTCCATGTATACCTACGCCTTTTGTGGTGTCTAAACCATGCGTTGTTGATGACTCAGCCCTATCTCCTGCAGAATTCAGTTGCTTTCTCCCCGCGTTCATTCCTCGTGCCTAACCCATAGTCCCCCACCTCACCACCATCTCTTCCTTCGCCTACCGTCGCATTCCAATCCCCCATCACTATCAAATGTTTCCCTGCAGGAACACTCGCGATGATATCCTCTAACTCATCATACATCCTATCAACTTCTTCCACCTTGTGATTGCTCGGTGGCATGCATACCTGAACAATGACCAAGTTCGTCGGTTCTGCTTTAATCTCTACGAGTAAAATTCTATCTGTTGCTTGCTCTATGTTGACTACGCTTCTTCCTACCCCTTTATTTAAAATTACGGCAACCCCTCGTTGGCTCTCGTCCCCGCCGCTGTATATCACTCTATAATTGTCACTCCAGTAATCCCCGCTGTCTTTCCATCTCACCTCGCAAAGACCTAAAACATCTATATTACCTGTTTCCATTTCTCGTTTAATATTCTCTAATTTGCATGTCCTCAACATTGTCCTGACGTTCCATGTTCCTATTCTAACTACTTTCGTCTTCTTCTGCGTCTTCCTTCCTGCTGCTGTTATTTCTCCCCTGCAAGGATTTCGTGGAAGCCTTGCCTCCCCCACTGCCGAGCACGACACACGGCCTCTTGGACCGAGTCCCGCAGTTTCCATGATCAATTTATCTATGTTGTCCATCATTATTTTCTTGGGAATAATACCTGAGGTGGTTTCCCGTTGCCTTCCTCAATAGTATTTTTAACGTGACATCATCACTTAATGGCCGCCCCACTTGGGTCAGACGCCTTTGCAGCCGCCTCCCTGAGGAACAGACGTTGCGTGGACTACTTTCTTCTGGCTCCTAACCTGCGACCTATGGAGTGGCATGGGTGACCATACCAGGAGCAATTATTATTACTCCCACCAGCACAGCTCTAGGGGTCATGGGAACACACAAGCCCTTCCACCACGACAAGGTTATAGTCCATCGGAGGGTATATACTATAGCTATTGGAGGGTATATATATATATATATATACTATATATATACCTGTATATACTAGTATATACAGGTATATGTATGTGTATATTTAAATATATGAATATATATCTGTATATATATGTAAATAAAAATATCTGTATATATATCTATATACATATATATATATAAACTTAGACAGCAACACACAATATGGGAAGACTTAAAAGGAACGTTCACACGCTATTTCTTCATAATTTCGACAATTAGTACTCACGAGAGCAATATAACTTTTGGACGGCACATTGGAACACAGAATAAAACAGATAACACGTAAAAGGACACACTGTAGATGATTTAAGCTTTCGGCCTACTCCGAGGCCTTCTTCAGAGTCTGACCTGAAGAAGGCCTCGGAGTAGGCCGAAAGCTTAAATCATCTACAGTGTGAGTGTCCTTTTACGTGTTATCTGTTTTATTCTGTGTTCTATTGTGCCGTCCAAAAGATATGTATATATATATATATATATATGTTCCTTTATGTGTGTTACTTTCCCCTTTCCTTATCTCTATTTCTATGTGAGTGAATATTTGTTCGCCGTATGGAGGAAATCGTGTTTGAGTGTGTTTGTGTGTATATATATATATATACATATGATATATGTAACTTAGTATATGGGAGTTAATTCCTCTTGAGAAAGATGGTTGCACCACCGAACCGAAAATTCGAGACCCAGTGAGTCCCTCTTTAATGTGTTTCTGTTTGTTTCGACTAGTCCATTTACATTATTGTGAACATCCGTGGGATTTTCACAAAAGTGTTATACATACATACATACATACATATATATATATATATATATATATATATATATATATATATATATATATATATATATATATATATATATATATATATATATATCAAATTATTTAATCGATTTGTGCAGTAAAATGGAATAAATACATTTAAAATGGGGCGTATCTTTCTTTTCCGTTCTTAAACGAGGCAACGCCGACCACGAAATCGAGAAATTGGGGAAAAGAAATTTTCTCCGTCCAAATTTGGCGCGAGAAAACATTCGTTTGTCCGTATTCATCACTTCGATATGTTGGTGGGACTGCCTCCCCCATCCACCCACCGCACTCGCGAACTCCCGGTGTAAATACATGTATATAGAGAAAGAGAGTGGCTGAAGGGGGAGGGGAGGGCGACGCAACAATTGCGCGACGCGCATGCCCGCCAAATCAAAGACACCCTCGCCGTCACAGCTCTATTGATTTCCCCCGCGAGAGGGCGAGGTGGTGCCGGCAAAGACCGAGGTTGGCGCTGCTGCAAGAGGCGGACGGGGGAAGGGGGCGATATCAGATTAATCAGTGAAGTGGAAAGGGTAAGGGGTCGAGAGGGTGCTCTTATGGTGCTTATTGCGAAAACATTGTCGAGATTATTGTTGGTTTTCTCAATTGAAGTCTGATTTTGGATGGAGACCTCCTATACTAGAGTACAGCTCATTTCATTGCCTCTCCTAACAAAACACAACCTGACATCCACCAGTTCAACAAACCCATTTCAAAATCCGCATACCTCTTTCCTCCCTTTATTCCGTACAAAATCCCTATCCTATAGTATTCCTGCCCTTTCCTCGCTTGCCTAAAATTCTCCCCTCTATTACAGTCTTCAACATCCCATTGCTGATCAATATGCTTTGCATACATCCTTCTTCTGTCTCCTTATGATTACTCCCAACAATCTCCCCTATCCTTCTCTTTCACCATCCCGGGCACTTTTTCGTCTCTTTTTCCTTTCTCTCCACTTCACCTTCTCCATCCTTCTCCACCCCCACCTCACTAAAGCCTCCAATTTACACCTATCATCCAGCTTGAATGAACACGTTTCCGCGCCGTACATAACCACGCTCCATATGAAAGTTTTGTCGAGGCTTTTCTTAGCATCCATATTCAACTTAATCTTAAGGCTCCCGCAACGTCTTTCTGATGAATGTTTCATGCGACTTCCTGGTTTTACCATCATGTAAGTGGGTTTGTTCGGCAACAGTTTAGCCCCCAGTCCGGGAGACATCTTCAGGCCGAAGTGACCTTCGTTGCATTTTGGTCGTTATAGGATACATATACAGGAGACACTGGCTGACTCGGAGTGCTCTGATTGGTTGTTTCTTGGCGGTAAGGTGGACTTACCATTTTCCACGTCAAAGTTAGTGTGTAGCCGTCCTCACGGTAGAAATTATTTTGAATTTTTATTATTTCTATCGCTTTTCTCATGAGTTTCGGGAATTGGCGTTTTCATTTTTCTTTAGTGCTTAGATCGTTTCGTATCTCAGGGGAGTGATTTGGCGTCTGAGATGTCATAGGCACGTTGAAATATTGTACTGACCAGTGACCTCTTCTGGGTGGGATAGTGGTGTAGTGTCCGGAATTTAGGAATCGCTTGAAACAGTTTTCACGCTGGTGGAAAACTGCGGCGTCTATACGAAGATGTGTAGCGCCACTTTCGACCCTCAAGTGTGCGCTTGACCTCAGAGCGAGAAGGTTCAAGTCGCAGTCCTCGAGAATAAACCTTTTTGAGGCTTTCGGAGACCTCAATTGCCGTCGCCCCATTCACTCGCTCCGGGCAAGACGAGCTGAGGTTCGGAAGGTATTCGCCACAAAGAGAATGCTCCCGACCCCCCCTCTCCCACCCTTGGGCACCATCCATTCAAGTCTCCGGGAACTGGCAATAAACCCAGTTGTTCTGAAATGTTCACAAAAGCGAGAGAAATCCAAAGGGAGTTTTATCTACTGAACGTTTCAATAACTGTGCTCTTAGCGTTAGTTTTCCCATTGAAGCTCCTTCAAAATGGTATGTTTTACTTGGGGTTTTATGAAATACTCTGTGATGTCTGCAGTGAAAAAAATACAGTTTACAAAGGTTTATGGAGTTTTCGAGAAAGAGAAAGTTTGAGTTAGACGTTAAAATAAGGGGGAGGGGTAAAAAAATAGAGCAGGTGGAACAGTTTACGTATCTCGGGAGTGTTTTATGGACCATAATGGTCATCGCAGTAAGGACAGAAGTAGAATAGTAGGCATGGAGGTTTTCACGAGGAGAAGGGAATTGATGACTGGAACATTGAGTAAAGATGTTGAGCAAAGTCTAGTGAAAACTTAGACATTAAGAGTAGTTATGTGCGGCGCGGAAACGTGGTCACTGAAGCATGGGGATGGACGTACATTGGAGGCATTTGAAATGTGGTTCTGGAGGAGGATGGAGAAGGTGAAGGGAACAGAATAGAAAACAAATGAGGAGGTGCTCCAGTATAATATATAATCTCCAAATATCCTCCACCACTTATTGTGCCATCTTCAAATGTCACCTAGCAACGTCCTAGCCACTTCCGCCATATTGAAAAGCATATCCAAAATTTTTCTCTTTACCCAACATATTTTCTCCACTATTCTCAACACCCACATCTAGTAGAAGAAAAAGTACTCTGACTCCTGGTATGGCAACTAAAGATTCAATTAAATATATCAGTAATTATATAGTCTAGCCTTGGATGGATCAGAAACCAGGATTTGCGACAAAATTTCGTGACATCTTGTCACAAAGACCAGGTTTCTGATCCATATAGGGTGATAACAATTTAGCATTGAAGACTTTTTAGAGAGAATTTTTTTAGTTTTTGGGTGGCGATCAGAAAGGAGAATACAATTGAGACAGGTAGGAGACGAAAAAGGCGAGAAAGTTGCCAGATGATAGTCGGAGAAAGCAGAAAACAAAGGGTAGAAGAAATATTGAGAAGTGGCAAGATGTTTGAGGTCTTAATGAAAAGAAGACTTCTGGATAAGTGGGGAGGAAGAAGGTAGGAAAATATAAGAGGTTTCTGGACAGCATGAAGGCGGTTTGAATTTACGAAGAAATGAAGGTGGAGGAATTGGCATGGGAATCAAAAGGACCACGCGAATACGTTATGTGTATTGCTGGTTTTCAAAGAACCGGCTGGGCAATAACCGTCCGCTAATTTTCAACGTGACATGTCCCTATGCCTCCTACCTCCCTCCCAAGCGGATGACTCAAAAGCTACTGTTGCGCAACTGCCTGTAATTCTATTGGACTACTATTTTCATTATTGATCTCCTATCACCGGCCCGGAACCACTCTGATTGTCACGCGGCAAGCACTGGGGTGATTGCGGTTTTAGTCTGTTCCATTGGTTAACAGTCCGCTGCTATGAGATGTTTGAACTCGGAGGTTTATTTATTTTCCGAGATGCGTTCCATTTCAGAGGGGACGGTTGGTGTGACGCAATGGCGTATCTGCGTATTTTCTCGGGACCTATAATTTGTGTGTGTTGCCCAACAAGCCATCTACTTATATGACTTGGGGTCATTACTACTTTGAGGAGAGAAGTTAAAATGGAAATAGTCATCATGTTTAAGCCGTCGCAGCGATTGGGTTGAAGTGATTTGGGCTTCTACTCCGATACGACTGGTTTGATTGGACGAATTAACTCGCAGTACCACTTCAACATCAGATACAGCAGTACACTGTGGGTAATTGTATTGGATTGGACGTTATTCATAGCGAGCTTCATTGTTTTGAAAAAGCGTGGGACAGGATTTTGATCAAAGGTACGTTTGTCGAAGAAATAATTATTTGGCTGTGATTTAACACGTAGTTAATCAATAGGATAGGATAAAATATTGTTTTTAGAAATAAGACGAGCTAAAAAAAGTATAATTACTCTAAGCTTTGTTCATTTCGATGTTTGGGAAAAAATTCGCCAACCAGTTATTACGCAGTGTTGTTATGTACGGCGCGGAAACGTGGTCACCGATGCAGGAGGATGGGCGTAGATTGGAGGCTATTGTAGAAATGTGGGTGTAGAGAAAGATAGAGAAGGTGAAGTGGGTAGAAAGAAAAACAAATGATGAAGTGTTGGGCATGGCGACAGAAAATATAGATGTTAATTACATTAATTGGCAATGGCAAATGTTGAAGACAGTGATAGAGGGGAAAATGTTGGGCAAGCTAAGAAAGGGCAGGAATTGGATAGGGGTGTTAGACCGGATGAAGGGAGTAAGGAAGGAAATTCATATGCAGAATTGAAGAGAGAGTTAACGGGTTTTGTCAGAATTAGGGTTTCCAAATTTCCGACATTTTGCAACCTCCGGGAATCAAGAACGGTAATCGTATTTCCCGAGAATCCTCAAGGTTTCCTGAAATAATCTTTTTTCATTTAATTTTAATTTATAAAATGTAATAATGACTGTAACAGTAAATGCTAACAAACAGAAAAGGCGTAGAGAAGGTAGGCCAACCGGGTTCCTGGTCCCGACAGAGTATTTCAGAGATTTTTAGGTAGTATCGAATTCCTGTGGTGGCTTTATTTTTCTGAGACATCCCGATCCCGTCTTTGGGGTGCCACGTGGAGAAATCACCTCAATTTGAGTACACCGTCCGTCAGATGGGATGCTAAATTGTGTGTCCCCATGGCGCCTTTCGTTTTTTTAGATAAGGGCGACTCCTGATTTCTCTTCACCCTCCCCTACCCCATTCCCTGAACATCTGACCTTTGCCACAATGACTCCAACCTAACTCTAATGGCGAATACGTCCTCGACTGTCCCTAACAGTCACTACCACTGCTGAAAGAACTACAAAAACAAGAAATACAATCAACCTTGAAAGGGCGCCGATTTGACTCCATTGCGGACATTAAAACTACTTGTACGGCGGACCTGTAGAGGATCCCTAAGGCGGCTTACGAGGCAGCGTTCGAGAGCTGGAAGACACGTTGGCAAAGGTATGTCGTCAGCCAAGGGATGTACTTTCAGGGCGACAAGTTCGATTAAGATGTCGAAATAAACAAGTTGTAAAATCAGTCCTATCTTTTTTTATCACACCTTGTTTTAAGGTTATTGCCTAATCCGCGCTATTCCCACCGTTTCTTTCAAAATTCTTAGATTCCATTTGGAATTACGACTGGAAAAGTTGGCGCCAAAACGAAAAACTGAGTTGCGACTTAAAGGAAGACCAGAGAGGAATTTACTCCACGCAGACATGAGTGCCCTAACGCAATTATGTACAAAACCACTGGGTAGAAAGTACTAGAACAGCAATCCAATTAAATATCAAATAGGGAATGACCCCTCTACCTTATTACGCTGTTAATACGCGCGTATTACAATCATGACGAAGGTAAGTATAACGCGAGCTGTGGCCTACCACATACAAAGCCATCCTTCGCGTTGATTAGTGCGGTCTCCATGAAAATTATTCGCATACATTTGAAAAAGATGCGACGTAATTCGGTTCTGACATTTTTTAAAAGTGTAATTAAACATACCTCTCTCTTCATAGCACGGGAGCTGGTGATTGCGAATCGGTCATATTTTTCGGATCTCGGAATTTGCGAACCAGACATAAATATATGACCGATTCGCAATTTTTTGTGCAAATTTGCGGGCCCGGTTTCCTGAATCGGCACACCATTATCGTCTTAAAATGGTCAAAACGGGGTCTTGGCATCCCCATTGATTACTCGGCCAAGTTTAAGACGCAAAGAATATGTCCGATTCGCAAATATTTCATCCACCCCCACCCCCGGGGGGGAAAGACAACTGGGGTAACTTGTAAGACTTGCCTCTTTTGTACTCTGCTAGGTATCCTCGTTAAACGTGAGCAAATATTACAAGTGTAAATATCAGGTTCACAGCATACCACCAGCTCCCGTACTATCAGCAGTGGTCCAGGATTGTCGCGAAACCTTAACGGACGCTTCCTTAGGGAAATCATAGTAACCTTATCAGAATACTTCCCCGTACTATCTCCCCCACGTATCCATCTCTCTCCCTCTAAGCCTCCCTCCCTCAATTTCACTCCCCTCTCGTCAATAACTCCTCCAACTTCTGCCTATTACTACACTCCACTAAAATCCCTTCCCCCTTCGCGAGAGATCACTTTTATGAGAAAAACTTTCCGTTCCCTAAGCACCATGAGGACGCCCTTTGAGGGAGATTGGCGGGAAAGGGGTGGGGAAGAGAGGAAAGTTTAGATGGAGTAAGAGAGATGAGGAAGAGAACAATAAATTAGTTTTTTTATGGGGCGGATATCCCCCGGAAGTGCAATCCCATGAGTGAACTCACTGAACATGACTTGGAGGAATGTATTTGAAGTCTTAAACTTTTAGAAATTCGATATTTTTTACTTTAAGAATTTACGGTTTAAAGTAGGTTTTCAATTGGCTTCAGACTAAACATGGCTAAATTTCGTTTATTCGTCTAAAGAGATACGACCTGATTCCCGACAATACATTAAAACCTTATTGTATTCCGAATACTTCCTTCCGCCCCCTTCATTAGGTCCAACATGCCCACTACCCTATTCCTACCCCTTCCTCGTTTGTCCAACATTTTCTCACACACACACACGCACGCGCACATGAACACACACACACACATATATATATATATATATATATATATATATATATATATATATAACACACACACATTCAAACACGAAATCCCGCCATATGGCGAACACATATTCATTCACATGGAAATAGATATAAGGAAAAAGGAATAGGTACACATATATATAAAGGACGAACACAGGAGAGGTGGGAAAGGCGGAATCAGGCAAATGATAAGCATAAAAATATTTCCTTGAGCGGGACTTGAACACCGGATCTTTCGACTCTTGATCTGCTCGATTCCGCCTTTCCCACCTCTCCTGTGTTCGGCATGTTTTGTGTTCCTATCCCTTCTCCTTATATTTATTTCCATGCGAATATATATTATTAAGTAATCTACCGGTGAAGGTAGGTTTTTGGATGGACACAACTATCAAATAAACATTTTGTGACTCCCCACCTAGCAAACTAATCTATATCAGGTCACTCTTCATCTCTGTGTACTTCTTTCCTCCCTTCATCCCGTCCAACATCCCTATCCTGTTCCTGCCCTTACCTCGCTTGCCCAACATTCTCCCCTCTATTACCCTCTTCAACATTCCACTACCGCTCAATACGCCTTTCATCCATCTTTCCTGCCTCCATACGATTTCTCTCAACAAATCCCTCTCCTCCCCCACCATCTCTAGTACTTCCTCGTTTGTTTTATATATACATATAATCATACGTATAAATTTATATATTAATAATGGTAATTTACTGGTAAAGATAGGTATTGGGCGGACACAAGCTACTAACGGCACAGAGAAAATCCCCTTAACCATAGGTAACACAACCTGATATCCAACATTATAATAAGCACCCTTCAATTCCGCGGCCCTCCATTCTTCTCCATTTATTGTAATGATTCCCTCTTACCCCCTGAGAGGTTCTCTGTTCTTAATTTCTTATCATTATGTTTCCTATATACCTGTCTCATGGTCTTCCTTAAAGGAATCTTCCCTTCAATTAACTTCCCTTCTATTATTATGTTTCTAATTAATCCATTGTGCCTCGAGGTGTGCCCTTTCTCCATCGAGTTCTTCTTCTTTGCCGTAGGGTACTATCCTTATATCCTTATGGTCCTCTTCCCTTTTCTTACTCATCTATACATACTTACTCAATCCTCCCCATGTCTGTGCATTTAATCTTCAGCATTCTCTTCTTCAGCACCACGTTTCGGAGGTTTCTTCTATTATTTGCATTTTCCACTTTTCCAATGTTCCATATATCCGATCCTTAGAGTGTCACACTCCGTAAGAAACGTTTTGACGACCTGCTTTCTTTTTTGCGACCTCAGGTGTTCTTCGATCAGAATAGTCGTCTCTTCTTCTTCATGAACGCCTTCTTCCCTTGAGATATATTCTTGGCTTGATTTTGGTCAAACTTCTTCCATCTTAATTATACGGCTACCCAGGTTGTTGAAGAATAATACTATTTGTTCCAGTTTTACTTCTAAAACGATGTCGGCTTTTCTTATCCACACACGAAGATTTCGGTTTTATTCTTTTGAGGCTCATGCGTATTATATTTCCGATGTTATTGGTCCAGAGGAGGATTCAGAGTTGCTTGCAGATCCTGTCGCGTCTATGCAAATGTTGTGATGACATCTGCGAACTTGATTATGTTAATGTCTTCGTCATTCATCTCCATTCCTTTGGTTCCCAACTCTTCCGCTTCTTCTATTTGCTCTTCTATATAGATGTACATTGAATAGTTCTAACAAAAGGTTGGGTACCTAACTCATTTGTTTATTTTGGCGTCTTTTTTTTCCTCCTGTTTTTAATTTACATATTTTTTGCCTGATTGGGGTGATGGACTTTTATTCTGGTAACTTTATCCATAAAAATCCTTCAAGTTGCTTAAAACGAGTTTCTTGATACAAAAAATGTCTTAAATATTATTTTTTAAATGCCTAATAGTATTTACATTCATACATGTTTAACAGAATCATATCAGATCATATATAATCAGATCATTCATGAAGATTTTACAGAATTAAAGAGTTAAAAACAGTAAATAAGAAAGGATTTTTTCCATACGCTGTGGTTATATAAATGTGGAAGTTAATACGAACGTAGGGTTCCTCTGTTTTTCGCGTTTTTGACTCTCGTACTTAGGGGTTAAATTTTATGCTACCATATCATATGATATAACGCTTTTATTTCAATAATTTCATACATACATACATCTATTATTTTTAAGCCCTCTTACTTTATGACTTCTTAGCCATTCTAAATAAAAAATAAATGGCCATAGTATAAAACGACAGTTATCGATCCAAATGTTGGTTTGATATGTTAGGTTAGACGTCACCCAATACTGAAAACCCTATACGGCTTGGTGAATTCAGACTTCAACAGGGTATTAATAAGAGTGGTGGGGACCGGTTCCTTATTCCCGCCATCACCTGTGGTTTCCCAGGGAGGGAGAGAATAAGTAGGAGCTGGGGAAGACGGAGACTTCTCCAAAAGTTTCCCGCCAACTAAGTTTCAATCCTCAAGAGAGCAATACTTCTCTTGTTTTCCCCGTCGCTAGGCACCACCGACGACGCCGTCAACAAACTCCCCTCCCCCCTTCCTTCCGTTTCAATCCATCGCCCAACCAATCCGAAACCCTCTTATTCCTTAGTCTCCTCTCTTGTCGCTCGTGGACGAAACTTCTATCCCTTTCCTCCGAGAGAAACCCTTATCATTATCCTGTTCGCTCCTTAATCGGAGCGACGCTATTCCCCTCCTCTACGCTCCTCCCAACTTAAACAGCCATGATTGCAAGTGTGTGGAGTAGGAAGGAAGCAGGAGTGCCCTAGGGTTTGTCGTAATACACTTGGATCCGTACAAGGTTTCGAGAGAAAGCAAGGGTATATGAGAAAGGGGTGAGATCCGCCACTCTCTCCCTTCTTCGCTAAAAAAAATCATCCAAAAAACGAACAAATAAAACGCGATAAAAAAACTATGTCTTTCCATTACTGTAACTTCCACCCTTTCCTGATGTAAAAAAATATACGAAAATATATATGAAAATATCGGAAGGATTCACGTGTTATAATTTTTTTAAGATGAAATCGACGCAAATTGAGCAAAATATCTTGGAAGGACAAAAGAAGGAAGTCTTCGGAAAGGAGAGGGATCTCCAAAACGCAGTACCGGAGGAATAAACTCACCAAGGAGTAAAATTTCCGCAATTCGAATAATTTTTCTTTTTGAAACTTTTTCAATGGCAAAGTTAAAGTTCCACTTTCGCAACTTGAGGTGCGTAATCAACGTCTTCCCTCCATTTTATTCTTCGTCTACAGAATGTCAGACAATTCCCGCGGGGCTACCCAAACTTTAACCCTAGAATAGAAGCGTGGTTGAGAACTAGAATAAAACTATGAGATCTACATATCTGAATTTAGGCTCGGTCTGCATGAAAAAATCAAGGGGTTTAGTTATTAGGGATAATCCTGCCTTTTTTAAATAAAACGATGATTTCTCATCGAGAATTTTATTTCAAAGGGACGTCTGAAAGATTGTCACTCATTTACATCTGAATAAGATTCAGACATTTGCCTACGATTTTGGTCAATCTTGGTAATTTTCTTTCACAAGTGATTAAACTTTTAAATAAAAGAAATAGGAATCGCGTTATTTCGAAAGTACTGATTCGAAAAATCGTGATGAATTTTATTTTATGTCATGTTTTTTTGTTAAAAAATGTTATTTTTTATTTTATTTATTACTACATAGTACCCTGCAAGCCACCGGTGATTGCATACCAGACTACTTTTGAGCCAAAATACTATTCCCCTCCCCCCTACCGCGGTCGGACAACGTTATTCTGATCCCTTATCGATCGTGAGAAAAATGCATCTTAAATCTATCCGCTCTACACTCGATTTCTTTAAATTTATTGACATGAATTTATGGCCACCCGTAGTATGCTGGGGCTAATAACACATTTTCAACACCACCGCTAAAGAGACATCCTTCCAATTCATATGCAAGAGATTTAATCTGTAATTTAACTTCGCTCAATTGAGTGATTCCTAACCTAGCTCCTCTAATAATTTTGATACGCTACAAAGTTTATCATTACAACATTTTGCAAATGTAGCTTATATCTACGCCGCACGCGGTTCAGTTCCTAAATCAGTCCAACATCATGAGGATCCCATACATTAGCAGCGTATTTCAAATGACTCGTAACTAGCGAAAGATAAGGTTTCACTCACATAATAAAAATCTCGAACATTTTCATGTCACTCAAAACTGTATTTTAATCATCCTCAAATATAATTGAATCATAAAGTGTCGCGTTTTCCAAATCTAGAAGTTAGTTTACTAGTCTTTGTACAAGAAAGCACATGAGAAGTCTCCTGGTGCAAATATTAGTGGAGCACTTGTAAACTGTCTTAATTGCTATAACTAATTCAAAAGATTAATGTAACGTTTAAAAATGTATTGAGAGGAAAAATCAACTCTTACTTTTGAGAAACGGGACCCGACAGTTTTCGATTAAATCTTCATTCACCAAAAAGAATGATGCTTTCAAAACAACTGAATTTCTAAATAAACATCAACAGTCATTGTTGTTCCTTAACGACCGCTGTTCCAATCCTTCAATAGATGGCATCGGCTGCTATTACAATTCCAAGTCCTCCGTATGGCCATTATTAAGTGATATTACCTAACTTTGGGAGTACTAGCACTACACCAGGACTATTACTCAAATCTTGGGAGTTGTCACGGTGGATATGTGGAGGATTCTGTTATACTACCGAAGTCATTAGATATCTCGCTCGAACTTACACCGATAGATCGCTGAATCGAAAAAAATCGATAAACATCAGACTTGTAATTTTCAATATGGACTATCTTGCATCTTCTCGACTCCAGTCACCGGAGTAGTTTCGATTAAAGATAAGCATGTTCAATAATTTTCATCTCATAAATACAAAAGAGTGCGTATATTTTCAGATTCAACCCTCTCAACCGAATATAATTCATTCTCCGACCTTGAATTGGAATGGCACCGAAGCCCTTTCCCATTGAATTATTAAAGAGGATAATTTATCTTAGCGGTCGATTCAATTGGGGAAATGAGGATGCGCTCCGTTTTCAGCATGACTCGGACGCGCACTTTGCCGAAATCTTTATAGGGGCGAGGAAAAGGGAAAAAATTAATGTCTGCGGCCGGCTATTTTGGGGAATTGAGGCTAAGAAGTGCCGAAATTTATGACGCCCAGTTGGAAGTGTAAATACTCGAAGAGAAAATTGAGAGGTCTTTTTTTAAATTAAAAAGAAATGGATGCGTGTTCGAGGGCCTGGGATGGTCTGGCTGAGGACCAAAACGAAAAAATAATTTCATCGGGCCTTTTTTTCAGAATTCGAAGAGGTGCACATACATATATTTATGTTCGTGAATGTATATATTTTTATACATACATACATATATATTAAATATATTCATTCACATGGAAATAAATATAAGAAAAAAGGGATAGGAACGCATATAAAAGACAAATATGTATATGTATGTACACACACGCACATATATATATATATATTATATTTATATATACATGTATATAACGCAAACGAAAGTGGCACAATAAAGCAAGCAAGCACATCTGGGGCACCCATTCAGCGTGGTCTTCGCTGCCAGGACTTCCCAGGCCGTCGCTTGCCTAAGTGGCCAGCGCTTTTTTCCCCAGAGATGTATTGGGCTTTCGCACCAAAATTATGAGACAATTTCGCAGCGCGCACATTCTTTTTTATTTTCATTGGAGGGATTTTCCCGGAATGTCTTTCCGCAGAAAAGAAATTTTCGCAGTTCCCACGGATGGTGGTCGGTAAAAAACAAAAAGAGATATATTTGTCTAATCCTGCACGTGACAAGCTTTCCTCTCGGTGATAAATTTCCCTGATGGCTATCGCGGTGGAGAATTAGCTGGCCAATCAGAAATTCGCAGTATCTAAACCTATTCAGAAAAAAATAATTAATGTGTTATCGTATTTTTAAGGTCGATTATTAGGTATTCACGGCACGGAATTACCAAATCGCATTACCATTGATATAACAACATTAAATTAATATTGTGTAATAAAATGTTGCTGAGTTGAATTAGTTTCCTTTAAGTAAGCATATTAAGAAATGGCTCGTTGAAAATTTGATATGGAGAGTGGTTATTTACGGCCCGGAAACGTGGTATTTGTAACAGGATGATAGACGTAGATTGGAGGCTTTCGACATGTGGGTGTGAAGAAGGTGAAGTGGACAGAAAGGAAAACAAATGAGGAAGTGCTGGGTATGGTGGGGGAGGAGAGGGGTTTGTTGAGAGAAATCAAAAAAAGCCAGGCAGTAATGGATGCAGAGAGCATTTTGATTGGCAATGGAATGTCGGTAATTGAAATATATAGAGGAGAGAATTTTAGGCAAAGGAGGAAGGGGCGGGAGGAATATGATGTTGGAGAGAATGAAGGGAAGAAGGAAGTACGCGGAACTTAGGAGGAAAAGTTGGATGCTAGGTCGTTCTTTGTCAAGAGAGGTAAAGGCAGTTATTGTCTTTTAGATGTGCCCTACCAAAACCTACCTTATATGGCAGATTGCCAAATAATAGAGAGACGTGGTTATCTTGTGGGTAGAGCATACGAATATTAAAATATGTCTCTTCTCAAAATTCGTCTTTTGGGGGATACATCGAATCTATTTGTATTACTTCAGCCATGATTTATGCTGAGGAATTTCATACACATGTTTACTTTTTCCAAGTGATATTATAAAAAGTTATTCCCACGCTGATTATTACCTATTTATTTTACTAAAGTTAAGTTTTCGGTGGCAATTTTTATTGTTAACTGAGTTGGTCATCAGTATGGTAATCTTTGAATTACTGGTACATATCGTGGCATCAACCGTGGCTGAATGATTGGAGTAAAGGATTAATTTCGGTTGGCAGCAAATTTTATTTTTATTACTTCAGAGATTTTTAGGTGAACTTTATATTTTTTCAATGAATACCTCCTGATTGATTAAGCTCGGGCTAAATAATAAGGGTTTGACACTCTATTATCCTGAGTGATAGTTATTTCCAGTGTAAAAGTAGTTAAGGTCTTGAAACCCAAAGGCTTCGGCAGTACTTAATTATTTTCAGAGGAACATATCCTTTTCAATCGATGATCCACAGTTTGGTGAACGTATTTTTGTCTTCAACTTGTATGCCACCATCAGAGGAGTGTCCTTTTCGGATGAACTCCCCTAATTACGAGGGAGAATCAAGTGAAATCATTGAAAGTGCACTACAATATCAAAATGGTGTTCCACTGTCCTGGTAGTTGACAATCATGACAGCCAAGGTTTGATGAGTGTCCCACAGTTGGCAGCATGATGCAAGCAACAATATGGTGCAAAAATAGTGTAAACATGGCAGCTACATTTCCAACAGAGGAACAGTGTTCTCTCAGTTGCTTTTTGATTAGTTAAGAGGAGAAACATTTAAATCCATTGGTGAATGAAAGTTGATGATTAATTTATGACACTCCAAGTTTACACGTGAGAACTAAGTGGTTCCTGAAGAGTATTACTATTCTTTAAGAGATTCCCCTTGACCAGGTCAGTCAAAGCAAGTCTTGACACCAGTGACCTTTGTAGCAGTTAAATGCATAGCTTCTCTGGAGGTATGTTCAACTTTCAAAGTACTTGAACATTCCTATTCCACACCAGGGAGAGTACAAATGGAAGTAATATAGCTGAAAATCTTTTGTATTGAAGAAATAATGACGTTAAAGATTTTTGACTCTGCCCAGTAGGATGGAAACATGGATGATTACGAACTTGACAAACCGAGGGGAGAAGTAACTTAAGAGGTTGGTGAAGACATGATGCAAAACTCTCTGGGGGTCCATGCTCAAAAAACAAGGCTTGGTACATTGCTCTCATTTCAATCATTAGGACAAGAAATATTCATGTTTTCAAGAAGATACAATTTATAAAACAATCATCCAACCTGTCCTGTGTCATTGGTTGGAAAAATGGTCCTACACATAAAAAAATAGCAAAAACACTTTCATGAGGAAAATCTCAACATGGATATTAGAATAGAATTTGTTTGAACTCGTACTAATGTTCCTTGAATTTTAGTGAAACAAGGTGAGGTTATGTCAAGATTACATGTTGTACATATTTCATTATCATCAGTATTTCAATTCTAAGATTACTTGACTACATCCCTCCAGTTCTCTATTCTTAACTTTTGTATTTAAGAAATAATGAGGTTAAAATATATTTAGGTTTCAATGTTTTAATTTGACTCTCCATAGTAATAAGTGCAGATATTTCAAGTCAAAGTGTACCTCATGTGCAAGCAGGAGATGGTGTACAATAATTTAATTTGTACGGGGTATATGAGACAACAGATTGACTCACACCACCCTTCATCAGATTTCGACCAATGAATTTGGGATGAGGAAAATCTGTGCAAAAATGGTTCCAAAAAATCTATCGCAAGACCAAAAGGACCAGTAGTTTTCGGCCAGTAGAAAGATTCCTGTGGCTTCCTCCTTATTCACCAGACTTGACCCTTTGTGACTTTTTTCTCTTCCCAAAGTTGAAATATCACCTCAAAAGAACTCATTTTTATAAATTTGAAAACATTCAAACGACTGTAACCAACCAGCTGAAGGGTATTCCAGTATCGGAGTTCCAGCACTACTAAGTTTTAGCACTAATGTATTTATGTTTTAATAGCATAATCGCTATTTGTGATAAAGCAATTTTACCAAATGCCTTTGAAATTGTGGTATTTCAATAAGAGCATTTTACATGTGATCAGCAACAGCAATTGAGATTGCTGTTTAAAAAAAAAAAACAAGAAATTTTTTAAAAAGGTTGGTGGCACTCAAGTGACTGCTGTTGACCAGTCCTTGTATTTAGACTTTTTCACATATTATGCATTGTAAATTAATCAATAGAAAATGTTTTGATAAGAGCCACGTTAAAATAATGAAATTTAACTTTTTGAATTATTATGGGTGATGATGGTTTAAAGTATGGGCAACAGGCTAAAAAGGAATTGAAAATTACATATATTTCTGATATAATAAACAAATTTGATAACTTTATATTCAATTAATTGTGAAGATGATGGGTAAATGTAAATGCCAACAGTTCACTTAGAAATAGTAGCGATGAAATTGTATTTCAAACACATGTTTTGGAATGTTACATTGCTGAGGATTCCAGCTAGAAACACTGATACGAGAGGATTGCATATTCTAACAAATATAAAACTAGTTGGTACTTTGATGACCAGGTTTTTCTCATAAAATGAGAGTTTTTTCATTAACTATCCAAAAATTTGTATTGAATCATGTTATTTCCAAAGAAAGTGATTATTAATCAGAGTATTCTTTATTTATATCATAATATTTATTTCAAAAATTGAATGGGAAACAAAGTAAAGATCGCTTTTCTAACACAAAGACTGAGGAGAGTAATTTTGAGTTAATTGCAATTACCGATTCAGAAAAACTTCGCAGTATGACCCTCTCCTATTTATATATATTTTAAAATAGAAAATGTAAAGCATATTTCATCATTTAGTATTTTTTAAATGTATCATTTAATATGTATATTATTTTTATGATCACTGTTATTCTGTTGTTTTAGGCAGTTATGGACGGGCACAGTCTAAACAATAGAACATTTCTCTTCCTCTCCCAGCAAAACACAACCTGTCACTCCACGCACTATGGCAGATAATTTCAAGTCCACATATTTACTTCCTTTCTCCCTTCATCCATCTAACATATCTATCCTATTCCTTTCTTCCCCTCTCCCACTTGGCTAGCATTCTCCCCTCTATATATTACAGTCTTCAGTATCTCATCAGCAATCAGAATGCTCTCCACATCCATTATTTCCTACCTCTTTTTCAATTTTACCAAAAATTCTGTCTCCTCCCCTTTCACCATAACGAGCACCTCCTTCTTTGTTTTCCTTTCTTGCCATTTCAACTTTTCCATCCTTTTCTATACGCACATTTCAAAAGCCTCCAAACTATTCCTCTTATCTTGCTACATTTTCCCCATGTTTCTGCACTGTACATAAGCATACAAAGTTTTCACTAACCTTTTCTTAACATCCCTGTTGTCCCTGCTCCAATATGTATACATAAATATAAGTATAAACCCTGGTTAAAATATTGACTAAATATAGAAACACAAAGAAAGGACACTCACGAATATGGTTGATATTTTGATGGTTAAGTTTTCATCTTCAGAATCTGGTTCTGAGGATGAAAGCTTATTTTCATCAACTTCATTGCGGAGAGTCTCAACCTCAGTCTTTAGCTTCATATAACACTGCCATATACTCATATGATAAGGGAAATATTACCTTAAAGTAATAGATTTCCAGAAGCAATAACTCTGGCCAGCTGTTGGTAATCAGGGGTGCCAGGTCAAACTATAGGGCTGCAGAACATCCTGAAGGAAAATATCACAAGAGTATTTAGTTGTTAATCCATCAACCATTTCATGCAACATGTCAATTTTCATGAGGTCACACACACTGAAACATATGGGACTGAAATTTTTTCATTCCAGAAAACCTTTTAGGCAATACTGCCTCTTTAGTTGGCTAAATACAACAGTCTTGAAGCAATAATAAATGACACTATGCCTAATTGTAAGAGCAAATATTATATGAATTTTCTGAATCAATGATAACATAATTTCAATGAATGAGCATTTTTAGGTTGAACATGAGTGTATGTTGTGAACTATTGTCAAATATTCACTATTAATAATGATAGAAATACCATAAACACATTGGCTACATGTGTTTTTTGTGATTGGGAATAAATGGTGTCACTTTTTATGAGACATGACAACTAACTCCATTCATTTGCAATTAGCAGGTTGGTTCACAATAGTACATTTATCAAATTATTCTGGAATTCAAAAAGGTCTCCAGGAATAACCTGATTAAGTTTTACTGAAGAAAATCATTAAAAAATGCTTACTTATGAAATTTAAATATCCAGGAAGCTTGGCCTTTCCTCAATTTACGTAGAGACCTTATTTATTTTCATTGAATGAGCTGACCAGATAAATAATGAAAATTGCTTGATCGAGATTCAAACTTAATCAATACTTTGTACTATATTTTTTCCAATATTATTATCCATTCTTCAGCCAATATGGCGCTCAAAGAATAGACGTCACAATTATTTCCTGATATCCCACCCTAACAAAACAAATGCAGTCTGATTTTCTATTATATACCAAACAGAAAATCTACTATGCAAATTTTCAGTTAAGCTAAAAAATGGCAAAGAGAATTAGGTAACACCCATCTTATATATACATACTCCTAAAATTAATATCCAGGAAAATATTTCCAGGCCAAATTTTGGCTGGAATGTACATACATGCAAGACTGGAAAAAAATTTATCGATAACAATTCTTTCCTGACTTGTGTGTGGAGTGTTGAATTCAGACTATTGATTAAGTGTGCGCATGAACACAGATTGTGTTAGCATTGATAAGATGACAGTGCACACACCATTATCACTGACAATTTGATGATGTGAAGATCTGCCCTAAACTCATCCTCCCGAATGTCTTGACAGACCACCAAGAGCAGAGTCGAGTGTCTGCTGATGAAGACCTTCTGCAAAGGCATCATGATGATTCCTCAACCCACATACAGTCCTGACCAGCTGACTATTTCCTATTCCCAAAATGGAAATCTACTATCTCTCAAAGGACACCACCAATGGGACCCTAAGTACCATCAAAGAAGTTTGCATGTATACCCTTAAGGACCTTCCAGGAATCCAGCAACCAGGAAGACTTCGAGTCATGGAAAAGCCTCTGGCAAAAGTGTGTTGACTCTCAAGGGATTAAAGAACTTTATTTTTAAGGAACGTTTCTTGATACTTTTTACACAAACCATGTACTCTAAATAAGTGAAGAGCAAATGGAAGTCATATAATAATTTTTCCAAACTGCTTAATATGATTATTTTAAAAAATGGTATTTAAATTATTTTTTTCAATTATTCTCAATTAGAGTGAATTGAGATCAATTACATTTGACAAGTAACAAAGTATCATAGTGAGCTTGGAGTATGAAATGTTTTTCTTTTGAATTTTGGTAAGATCTCATACTTTATCATTCATGCTTCCTGAATAAACAAATAATGACTTTCCATAATAGGTGATGTGATATTCATCTTTCACATTTATTTTGGTTTAGCAGCACATGGGAAAAGAAGACAATCTGAAAAAACAGTATCAGACCAAAACAAAAGTACTTTCTTGTACTAAGTGTAAGTGTTAAATAAACTATGGTAATTTGTGGACTTACACATTGCTTGTACTATTATAAAATGCTATCAACTTGGTGACATGGTAAATTAAATGGAATACAAACTTGTAGATGACCACCCTTCATTCAAGCATACGTGAATGAATGCAAAGTTTTCTGATTACAAACAAATAAGGCTTATAGAAACATGTCATGTAATCTACAGCAAAACTAAAATAATGACATGCATTTATATTAAGAAAATTCTATACTGTTGATCATAAAAAACCTTAAGACCACAAAAATGGGAAATATTTACCCTTTTCTGCCCTCTCACCATACCTAGCACTTCCATATTTTCCTTTCTGCCCTCTTCACCTTCTCCATTTTACTCCAAATCCACATTTGAAAAGCCTCCAATCTACAACAGAAATCATCCTGCTTCAATGACCATGTTTCTGTGCCATACATAACTACCCACTGCATAAAAGTTTACATAAGTCTTTTCTTAAAATCTTTACTCAACGTCCCTATCATCCATTCCCTTCTCTTTGTGAAAGCCTCTTTGCCTAGTGCAACTCATGACCCTACTACTATTTTGCTCCTAAACACTTCCGAGATAAATAAACTGTTCCACCTGCTCTAGTCTTTGCCCTCCTATTCTAATGTTTAACTTAGCTTTCCTCCTTCTTATCAACTGCATTAAATGAGCTTTATTTACATTGATTCTCATACCATGCATATGACAATGACTTTCCTATGAGCTTTGCATAGTTTGCAACCCTTTGGCTGACTGGTAAACTAAAACTTGATCTTCAACAAAGCTGATTTCATTTTTCCCACAGACTTTCACTGCTACCACCCACCTTTCTTCCCATGCCCTTCCCTTACCTCCCAATATGTGTTGAAATATCAGGTGACAGTGGACATCCCATTCTTGGCCAAGGTCCAGAAAAATATTGACTCAACTCCTTCAGACTCCTTCATTATGTGAAAAATTAATGACATCTCTTTATTTCCAATAAAAATATGAGATTAAGTTATCTCTTGTGAAGTGTAAGGAAATACTAATTAAAGTAATTGTAATTAAAATTGAAGTAGATTATTCAGCATGCTCCATGTTTTTATAAACAAGATTTTATATATTTATGATATTTGACAATTTGTGGCAGCAAGGGAACCTCTTAAGTGTCATAATGGTGAGCCATTTAAAAAATAAACAAAAATGATTTTCTAACCTTTATTCCAACAAAGGAAGTACAAATATCATTCGAAATTTGAAATTAACCCAATTCATTTAGAAATTTAAATGCACCTCCAGGAGTCAATTTCATACTGAGGGAACAGATCAGCTAATAGGCAGCTGACAGATATTACTTAAATTTTTCTATCTGCATCAAAGCTAGATTCAGAAAGACATTTTGATGAGTATAACTGGCTCATGCAATAGTTAGACACTTTGAAAATTGATAAAAAAATAAATAGGAAACATACTATTCATTTTTCTTAGTGATATATGATATAAAATTTACCTAATTCATCATATGAGTTAAAATTGTGAAAAGAGACAAGACATTTTGATAAATAATACAAAAAATGGCATTTGGAAAGCATTTTCAAGATTAAACAAAACATATAAATATTAAATAAATATATATATATATATATATATATATATATATATATATATATATTTATATATACATATATTTATATATATAGGGATTCTAGAACTGTTAGGGAAAAGCATTCGTCGAATGATAGGTTGTGTGAACTTCCGTGTAAAAGGATAGGAAGAGAAGAGAGTGAAGCAAAATTACATGAGTAGCGGTGATTGTTCATTCGAATGGATAAGGGGATAATGCATTCGCCTATGTAGAATGAAGTGCATTGTTTGCATGACAAAAGATAGATAATATTTTTCGAGAGGCAATTAGCGTGGGAATGGGGTGAAAGCTCAAATAATCTACAGTGTGGGTGTCCTTTTACGTGTTATCTGTTTTATTCTGTGTTCTATTGTGCCATCCAAAAGTTAAAGTTAGAGAAGATGGATGGAGAAATGATGCATATACACAATGATTTGTTGGGTTGGTATTTACTGAAGATGGTTGTACATCAGGCAATGACATGAATCGTTCACAATTAGACCACTTATGCATTTGTAATGTGAATATGGAGTTAATGGTCAAAAAATAATCCATCTTGGAGAGGATAGGATATAATACTTGAAAACTGACAAAGAGGGTTGAAATTATGGAGAATATGAATACAGATAGAAAATGTGCATGAAATATTATCAGTACATTGAAATGGACTGTGAACTAAGGACAGTCAGGTAGGATATTGTACACAGGGCCATAGCACCTGATGCATCCCCATATATTTTAGGGAAGATTTGCACCATTCTCTTGCAATTTCCAATTTTTTCGATGATCAAATACACTTAATTTCGATGAAAACTGACCATTTTAGGAGTAAGATGCGATTAGAATGGAGGTGTTTGAGATGTGGATATGGAGAAAATAAGTTGAATGAAGATTGGTGACAACAAGTATCAGTGACAATATAAATAAGTCATAAATGGTTTTTGAGGGAAGCAAGTCATTAGGAAATACATAGTTACTCCTGCAATGCATTCTTGTCAGGGAAATTGTAAATGAAGATGATGATGAACTGAATGCATTCGACCACTTTATGTTTTATTGTCCCCACTTTTGTCCATTAAATTCACAAAGAAAACATGAATTGTGGATTAAAGTCAATTAAGTTATTTGTGTTGATAATTTTTAAGTTATAGTATGTCTCAGAAACTCTTTCATGCTTAAAAAGTATTGGATAATGGGAGTATACGAGTAACACTTTCCTGTTTTAGGCATCCTCCCCTCCCTCCCTCTTACTTTAATTTATCTCATTATTGCTTAATTTCTAAAATCATTCATGGTCATAGACATACTGTTAGTTGTATATCAGAGATATTAATTCTGGCCATTCACGTAACTTTAATAATTATTTAATTATTCGTCTCTTCATGGAATTGTAGTAAATGGTCTTCTCCAACAAAATGATAATGGGTCACCATTCTCTATGCTCCCAGAGTTTGGCTGCTATCAGACTAGGAAAATGGATAGTAATTATTATTGGTATTCTACTATTTTAGGTAGGACTTTGATTGAATACAGACTGGATAATGCTTGACAAGATAATGTTTCCTTAATTCTCCCAATAAAACACAACCCAACATCAAGCCTTTCTTAAATAACCATGTTTCTACCCATAGAAAGCCATGCTCCATATAAAAATGTTCACTAGTATTTTATTGACATTCTTATTTCCTTATATCCCTATCATCAACTCCATCCTCCTTGTTAATACTACTTTGCCTAATGCATGCAATTCTTCTCCTTACGTCCCTACTACATTAGCAAGTTTGGCTCAACATACTTTTGATATAGGTTCTGTTAGGAAACTGTTCCATGCTTGATTTTGATGTGCCCTTCTTTCAATGTATGCAATGAATGAGTGCTCCAATCATGGGCATCTGCAGAAGTATCTGATGGGCAAATTTATAGGGAACCTTGAACCTTTTCCTGTGTAGATGAGAGAAACATGGTGTCACAGATAAATGTTGAAGATTTAAAATTGGTGGCAAGAGGATGAGGAGGAAAAGGACATCAGAAGGAAAAAAAGAAATTTATTCACACTCACCCAACACCTGAATCGGATGTAACGTTCCTACAGGTTCATTTTTTAGTGTTACATAATGATAAGTTGGCTCTTTAGTCTTCTGCGTTGGATTTAAATCGATACTAATACGAGGAAGTCTTGAGGAGAATCAAAGAGAGACCAGGGTTGTAGGGTGTGATGAAGGAGAAGAGGAATGTTTGGCTGGAAAAGTTGAAGGACTCAGTGTCCTGATAAATGTGAAAAGACACAAGAGACCCATGCCCCCAAACCATTACACCAAGGATTAATAAGCAAATATAGCAGATGGGACTAAAGGCAAGAGTGTATGTGGATTGCCAGGCACAAAAAAAAGATGAAGTTGCCACTCTTACGCAAAGGTCAAGATACAAATATGAGGTTTGGACAAAATATATTTGCTTGAAACTTTACTCAAATATATGTTGTCTTTATAAGGCAGGTATTTCTAAATGAACTAGTTCTCATTAAACTTGTTACATGAATTTTAATTTTGAATCTTAAATATTTATGTCAGGAAATTAGATGGTTGGGGAAGAAGACAAATCTTTGATTTTTAAATATGGTGAGTGAAGAGAGAAAGTTAGCGGAGAAAATCCGAAGAAAGCAGAAAAAGTAGAAGGAGAAAATATATGAGAAGTATGCAGATGAGGCCATGACATAGAAGGGCCACATTAAACCAGGAAGTAGAGAGGAGCGATGAGAGTGGACTGATTTAAAGTGCAGATGAATTTCAGGCAGCATTTATCAAATGAAATATAATTAATAATTATAAAAAAATTATGAGAGAAATAATGCAGAGCAAAGAAAGAGGGAGTACTGACACTTTGAAGTAAATAGTCATAATGGATGCTTCTTACAAACCTATGGATAGAACACCCGACAACAAGTTGAGCAATTTAACCTGCATAGCCAAAGTAGGCTAGTCAGGTTAAGTAAATAAGTCAAATAAATTATTCCATCCTACTAGGCTTGTGAAAATTTTCAAATAATACACAGAGAGATGAGAGTTAAGCAAATAACTGTTCAAAAAGATAAAACATTCATTGACAAATTTCGTTCTAGTTAATGGCTAAGATGTTTGGAAGATAGCTAATGTCATCTACAGGAAAGAAAAGTAATAGGTAGACACGAAATATTTCAAATGATAGTAGGAAAAAATATTTTAGTGACAGAAGTGAATATATGAATTCAGTGATTTTTGGAAATGGGTTTAAAAAATGGCAAACCAAAGGGGAGAACAGTAGAAGGATGGAGTGGGGATTTAAAAGAGTTGCAAGTGTACTTGGATGAATTTGAGATTGTTGGAGTGAGTTCCATGAGGAATTTTGAAGCTGGAATGAAAGCGAGTCGGAAGCACTCGATGACGACAACAGATATGGGCAACAGGCATATTCGACAAAAAGTTACAGCAAATTTCAGAGTTTGGGGGCATGTAGCATATCGCTCATCTATGTGAGTTGTTCAAAACATGTTTTTACATTTTAATTTCATCATATTATTTTTAAAAAATCCAAGTAGTTCACTCCATTTGTATAACAGGAAGGAGACATGGAATATAGTATAAAAAATAAATACTGTCAGATTGAGACAGAAAAATTGCAGGGCTATTATTTTTTTGACTATTCCATGGATAGTTCATTTGCACCTGGGCATTTTTTGGAGATATTATAAAAGGTAATCTACGTGTTAAAGCATGTTTTGGATGAACACAAACTACCACATGGTACAGCGACAATTCTTTCATCTCTCCTAACAAAACATAATCCAACCTCCTACTCTACATACAACAAATCCCTCTTCATCTTCGTATACGATATTTCTTTCCTCCCTTCATTCCATCGAACATTTCTGTCCTCTTCCTACCCCTCCCTCATTTTCCTAACTTTCTCCCCTCTATTACATTCATCAATTTCTCACTTCTGATTAATTGCATCCATATTTTCGGCCTCTTTTTGATTTCTCACAACAATCCCCCCTCCTCTTCCCCCACTTCCTCGTTTATTTTCCTTTCTATTTGTGGAGGATTCTCGGCTCGTATTGAAAAGATGTTTGTACGATACGATAAGCGCTTTAATATTGGTGGGAATTATGTAGAGAAGTAGTTTTAAAAACAGGATTTCAGGTAAAAATAAAATTATTAAATTTCAAGAAACTGCGGGAGATGCCTCAACAGTAACTTTTTAACGGAGTCATCCGCTAATATGCATTTCAATGCTACAATTTCAGAGTGTTAAAATAATTCACCTTGACAGGGATTCGAGCCCGGATCCCTCGATGTCCGGCCGAGTGTTTTAGCCAGTTAAGCTACCATCTCCCGCAGTTTTTCTAAGGTATAAACAGCCTAAGTGTTTCAAATTTGCTTTATTAACATCGTGGACTGTGGCGCGTCGCGCACGACTACGAATGCCTGTGACATTGTATGTACGGTATTTCATCACAACATCTTGTTCCTTTAAAAGCCCAAATATTTCAGCGTTTAAGAGGACGCCTAGATAGCTTAACTGACTAAAGCACTCGGCTGGACATCGAGGGATCCGGGTTCGAACCCCGGTCAAGGGGAATGATTTTTACACTCTGAAATTGCTGTATTAAAATTATTAAGAAAAGTGCACTTGTTTTGTTTTTATTACAAACCGGTGCCTACTTTGAAAATACGCCTCGGAATAATAAACAACGGCGCAAAAATCGCAATTAACTGTGAGGATAAATATTTGAGATGGGTATAATTAAAAAAATATTAAGTTTTTTAATTCTAATAATACTATATGTGTGATTTTTCATCAATTATAAGTATACCTTAAAGGCTGGTTTCGAACTCTCCCTAGCCACTGTTATTTTCTAAGCATACTGAGACGTTCCTCTCTCTTTCCTTCTCACTATTTTCTTCCTCACATCTCCGTAACTTCCGTCTGCGTTCATCTCCAGGCTCTAGAAAGCTTATACCCCTCCTTTCTCTACTTCCCCATTCACATAACACCCTCCCTTCCATATCAAGACCTCAATCTCGCAATACCTCTTATATCCTCCGTCCACTCTTTCTGCCTTATTCGGATTTTCCCCGACAACGTCCTCTTTTCGTCCGCCCTGTTTAAACTTCATCTTTTGTCCTCCACTTTTCATCCAACTGATTATCTCCACTCTCCCCCAAGCACACACACATATCTAAAAAGCCTCCGAACTCTTGCCCAGGTTTTGAGGCAAGAGGATGAGATGGCGGTTATGTTATTTAATTTGAAAACGTAGCCGCTACTAGAGGTTTTTCACGTGTTCCTCTTCATTTCGAGCGAATGCCGGCTCAAAGCCACTCCTGTGTTAAAAGATAACAAGATGATATAATAAAGATAATATTTAACAAGATTATGGTTATTTCTAAATGGCTAAAACTTCATGGCTTTAAAGAAAATTAAGAGATTCTGCTACAGTGGACACATATTCATCAGTCACTACGGGAATTTAAAAAGTACATTAAGAAAATTCCTTCCCTGAAACACGCCATCTTGTTTATTTGGAATTTCATGTTTTCTGACATCGTTGCCATGAAAATATAACTAGGAAAAATTATATACAAGTAAAGAAAAGGTTCTTATAATGGTAAAACAGCTCTAATTTCATAAATGAAACAAAAAAACGAGTTTTTTGGAAGTTTTTATAAGTTTGATTCCTCATCACTGAATATTTTAAATATGCACGCGTAGAAAATGTCTTTTATGAAACACTCCATCTTGTTTATTTGGAACTCTATACTAGTTACTATTGTTGCCATCAACTGAGAATTTTCTACCGCGTACGTTAAATAAGGATTGCCTGTGATGTGCGCATGAAAAACCTGCAAAACCTACTGGAAAGTAAACGTAAGTAGAGTAATTAAATGGCGAGGGACCTCCTCCTACAATTTAATCATGAAAGGTATAAAAAAGATCCTTCTAATTTTTAAATATATAAGCATAAATTTCACCGTTGCTACGCTAGGGAAGAATTCTTATGCATACGAATTGACATTTAAAAAAACTTCGGTTATTTAGGTATATTACCAAGTCTCTCTCCATGTTATCCGAATTTTCAAATGATATTTCGTGCAACCCCACCAGCCTTTCCATTCTGTTTCAAGAAATCGAAATAAATGCTAGTTAATTATGGTTCATTACGCTTCAAATGAGCTTTCCTACTTCCTTGCTTACTCTCGTCATTCGATGATAATTTACTAATTTATCCATTTTATACACCAATTATCGGAAATTTTGCCCAGAATACAGATGTGAGGAAAATATTAGTCAAAAGACTTTTAATGTGGAGCTCAGTGCTTCATCTGATGTGCGACCTGATATTTGAAGAAATAAGAGACCAAAGGAAGATTTGGAGGCTTTCTTGATAAGTAAGCATGGCGGAGGATGGAGAAAAATAAGTTTGTCGGAGAAAGAGGGGAGACGAACGCCAAGGTTTCAAACAGGGTGAGCGAAGAGATGAATTAGCTCCAGGTTAAATCTGAAGAAGGCAGAGAAAGTTGATGATGGAGGAAATATTGAAAGGTTTAGTGGGATTTTGATAATAAGGCCGTGATGTAAGAATGAGGAAGTTAGGTATTAAGCAGGAAAGTAGAAGAAGGAACCATTTTTAGAACGTGGATGAAGGTATACAGAAGTTAAAAAGAAATGGATTTAAGAAAAAACCTAGGAAGTTCCCACAATACTTACGCATAAATAGTCACTTAGGGACCGCCGAAAACCGATCTATGAAATGTGTATAATACCTTGATAATAAAATTAATTGATTGGGGGAGGAAAAGTTAAATTAATGACAGGAGCACGTAATAAAAGCGAGATAGCTCTGGTCGTAATACGAAGGTGGAATGGTCCTCAACGACTAAACTCGAAAATCGATGTTTCCACCGCGCCGATGTATCGTTTCCTCGATTATTTCGGCGCGGACGTCAATGGAGATGAGGATTAGGAGGGGATGGAGGGTTAGGGGGGTGGGATGGAGGGGGTTATAATTCCCTTGATGATATAAATAAAAAATATTCGTGAGTCGGTCATGCGCAGACGCACCCTCGGAAAGTGGTGTGGGGAAGAAGTGGGACGGGGAGAGGGGGTTGCCTCCCCGTCAATGTTCCGGCCTATGTCGGTGAAGGACGACATTCCCTGTCCTGACTCCCCACCCCCACCCCCAGGGGGGCAGAACGGCGGCGGTGGATTGTGAATGAATGGGTGTGGCCGCCCTGCAGTGCCTCGGATCCTCGCATGTCTCACACTCCGGGGATACGGCGGGGAGTAAACAAGGAGCCAGCGTGGCGCCTCTCGCGGGTGAAAACATATGCGTTCACCCTTGGCGCCGGGGATGAGACACGGGAATCGCCATTGGTTGGTCACCAAGAATCCGTACGAGTCCATCCTATTTCTCAATGTTTTAACAAAATCTCCGCGCGTAACATCGTAGCAATTGATCACGTGTGTGCCACGTCCAGTTCCATTATGAAAGGTATATCCAGAAAGAAACCTCGGTTATGCTATAAAAAAATACACTGGAATTGACGCAGAAAATTTTTTACTTCGAGCTGATCCCTACTTATTGTATAGATATTTTCCAAAGGTATTTTAATATTTTCCCCATCTTGATTAATTGATTTACGAGTTCGTTCAGCAGAACATTCTGCCGCCTGAGATCGCAACCAACCAATGATTGTATTTTGAAGTTACCTAGAAGAGCACAAAAAATGTAGTGGCCTGACCTTTTAGTCGTGTTTTCATGCAACAGAGTTGTAGAAATATGTAGAAAACTTTCTAAAGAAATCAGGTATCGTAAAACGCCGGTTTTCACGAACGTTTTCGTCAATATTCAGGTGCAGTTCATTGTTCGCCACAGATGGGCGATCACATCTGTCATCATCGTGGACATTTGCGTTCACTCTTAAAACGAACGACAACACTGACGCACACAACTCTTGTCACTCATCACATTTTGACCGTAAAGAGTACAAATTTCCTGATGAACCTCACATTAATAATAATTTAACAAATCCCCAAACTTTCTAGAACGTTCAATAGGATGTGGTCAATTAACGTTGGAGTTAATCACATCGAGCGAAATATTTACCGCAATATTTATAGAATTACCTTGTTTTTTATCAGAAATCTACTGTCTTAGGTCGTTTTTGAATGGATGCAGAATGAACATTGGTACATTGCTTAGTCTCACTCAACAAGATGCAACCTGACAACTGACAATGCAATAAACCCCTGTTCAACTCCGTGTACTTCCTTCCTCCCTCAATTACCTCCAAAATATATCTATCCTATCCCTGCCCCTTCCTCGCTTACCAAACATTTTCCCCTTTTTCACAGCCTTTAGCATCCTATTTGCCAATCAATGTCCTCTCTCCTGTCTCCTCCGGATGAAATGATCGGATAGGTAAAATAAAACTCGAACTTATTTCTATTTTCGGCACACTCAAAATCGAAACGATTATCTGCCAAAGATTCAACCCAGAGACTCCGAATTTGGATGAAAAAGGAATTAAATTGGAATTCCTGAAATTTCCGAAACACGATCTTTTGAGGCAATGGGACGGACGCACATTTTATGAACGTTTTGGATTTATTTTCTATGGATTTTCTGAGGCTTTCGAGATTTGGTTATGGAGGAGAATGGCGAAATATATTATGAAAAGGGATGAAGCAACACGAAGGAGTGTTATCCTTGTGTGCTCGGAGAGGAGTGGAGGTTCTCTTGGTGAAATTCTTAGAAGGCAGAGAAAGTGGATGTAGGGGATAAGGAGAGGTTATATGGGATAAGGGCGAATAAAAAGAGACAATGATTGGGAAGAGAGGTTGAGGAAGATGGAAAGTACGCTTGATAGATGGCATGAAGGACTGTAAAATGGTAAGAAAATCCGAGGAAATAACTGAAGCACCTTAAGGAAGTTGGAAACAGAATATGAGAAATCCCCATTCGATCCTGTTAAAAGCAACCTTCAAAATGAGTTAAATATAAATTATTTTATTCATAACATTGTTCGCAAAAAAGTGATTTTTTTCCCGTTGCAGTTAAAAACGTGCTTAGTTGGCCTATGTCTGTTTCTGATGATGACAAATGATACCGATGAAAGTGTTTCTGCACGTTTTCGAACATTAAAGAGTCAAATGGGGCTATATGAGCATCATAGGGAGAATGAGGAGACATTAAACATCGATTTTGACAAGTTAATCGCGAATTCGCGGGGCTTACCGCCAAAAAACACGTATCGTCAAGAACTTTTCTGTCGCCAGCGCATCATGTGGCAAACAATGAAATTTTCAACATGTCTGATGGTAATTTTAACGTTGTTCGATGACTTTCTCTCGAAATGGCAGCAGTTGTGGAAATTTTTACTTCTGTAAGAGCAGTGACTGGAGCTCCTTGTCGGCCTTCATTTGAAATTGTCTCTTTAAACATTTAAAACCACCTTCTAGCTGTGGTATAGGGTAGAAGAGACTCTCCGTATACCTTCTGAGGCGTTAAGTAGTTCTATGTTGAATATTCATTTAGGGGAAAGCAAATATTCAAAGCAGCGTCATGTTTTACCTCCGTCAGGGGCAGGCTTATAAGTGTGGCATTGCAACACTTATCAGCCTGAATTTCCAAAACCCATCAACATTCCAAATCTAACACACAATACAAGGCTATCAAAACTAGGGATAATAGAATTCTGCATGTCCGGGTTTTCACCGCGTTGTTGTTTGAAGCCGACAACAGTTTCGCCGAAGTTTCATCCGGCGTCTTCAGGTCGAAGATGAGGATTCAGATTTTGGCCGTCCTTATATAGGTGGTCCCGTCCGGGTGCTGCTCTCTGATTGGTCCTTTTTCGGAGGACTCTCTTCCACGCGTTATGGAGATGGTAGCCTTCATCTCTATTATTATAACTGGTATCGAGTCGGCCATCCGAAAGCTTCCCAAGGGAGACGCTGATGAGATAAGGGAAGAAGTAGCACTCATTCTACGCAACGCTAGACCACCTAAGTCGAATATCACAACTGCCGAAAGACGAGCTCTGAGGAACCTGCAAGAAAATGAGAGCATTCTCATAATACCTGCAGACAAAGGGAACGCAACTGTGATAATGAACAAAGAGGACTACCGGAGCAAAATTACGGAACTTCTCCAAGACGGGACGTATAAGAAACTCAAGACCGACCCGACAGCAAAAATAGAGCGAAACACCAGAGCTATAATAAAGAAATCCCTCATTCCGATGGAAGAACAACGTGGACTTTTTTCTTCGGCTCCCAAACCACCCAGATTATACGGACTGCCGAAAATACATAAGGAGGGGATACCACTCCGACCTATAGTCAGCCAGATCGATGCTCCAACATACGGACTGGCGAAATATCTGGCCCAATCTCTACAGTTCTACATCGGAAAAACATCGTCATTCGTGAAAAACTCCAGGCATTTCATCGACATCCTGAAAAAGATCACAATGGACAGCAACGAATTATTGGTGAGCTTCGATGTTGTTTCACTGTTCACTAACATCCCGATTAAGGAATCGGTAGAGATCATCAGAGGCCTAACCTCCAACGGCATTCCGGAAGACTTCCCCACACTGGTGGAGCATTGCCTCACGAATGCTTATTTTTTGTGGAACGAAGAATTCTACGAGCAGACGGAGGGTGCAGCCATGGGTTCGCCGCTGTCTCCGGTAGTGGCTAACCTGTTCATGGAGCATTTTGAAGAAAAGATCCTTAATCAGTACGAGAAAAAACCCAGGATGTGGTTAAGATATGTGGATGATACTTTCGTCATCTGGCAGCACGGCGCAGCAGAACTTCGGAAATTTCTTCAATTTCTCAACTCACAACATCATTCCATCAAATTTACGATGGAAGTAGAAAAGGACAACCAACTACCTTTCCTGGACGTCTTAGTCAAAAAGAAGAGTTGTGGGAAGCTGGGACATGCTGTTTACAGAAAGAAGACGCACACCGACCGTTATCTAAACGCAACCTCTCACCACCATCCGCTCCAGAAGACATCTTTGGTGGACACACTAGTTCACAGAGCGTATGAAATCTCTGACGCCGACTCTTTGCTGACTGAAAAGAAACATCTCCTGAGAGCACTAAAACAAAACGGCTATCGGAACGATATGGTCCTAAAAAGGACCGCCAGGGAAGAAAGGCGAAGACGAGATTCTGGCAAGTCAATCAAGCAGACGGAACCGGACCCAAAAGCATACGCGACTATCCCCTTCGTATCGGGAACATCCGAGAAGATAGCCAGAATCCTTAAAAAGCACGACGTGGTGACAAGGTTCAACTGCACCAAGAAAATAGCGGACGCGCTCCCCGGACCGAAGGACAAAATCTCGAAAGACCTATACGAAGGGGTATATCAAGTACCGTGTTCATGTGGGAAAGCCTACATCGGGGAAACATGCCGAGCTATGAAAGTTAGGATGAAAGAACACCTCCGGGCTACTACGAACAAACAGTTTCACCTCTCGGCCATCTCCGAGCATAAATGGAGTGAACCCGGCCATGATATTCTATTCCATGACGCTACAATCATAAGTAAAGAAAGTAGATATTACCCACGCCTAATCAGAGAAGCCATTGAGATAGCCAAAAACCCGGCGAATTTCAATAGAGATGAAGGCTACCATCTCCATAACGCGTGGAAGAGAGTCCTCCGAAAAAGGACCAATCAGAGAGCAGCACCCGGACGGGACCACCTATATAAGGACGGCCAAAATCTGAATCCTCATCTTCGACCTGAAGACGCCGGATGAAACTTCGGCGAAACTGTTGTCGGCTTCAAACAACAACGCGGTGAAAACCCGGACATGCAGAATTCTTCAAGCCACCGCCGCGAAAATCTACGCAGCCATATACTAGGGATAATAATTCGTGACCACAAAAGCTGTGAATTTCACTTGCGACAATTCGAAATTCACGAAAATAAAATGGCATTCAATATCAATGATTACTATCAAACAAGCTAATGGTGACCTAAAACCACCTGGTGATAATTTGAAAACAAGATAAACAACTTGTGGATAACTTCCCCATTCCAACACGCTTCTAATTGGTTAAAATCTTACTCGTACGATTTATTTTTTAAATGGTGGATATGTTTAAACCCGACATTAATACGTCCGACCACGTGGTGGCTGAACATCAATCGCAAACGGTCGCCATTTGCAGACAACAGGAAACCACGTTCGCTATTGTACCACTCCGACCACCACGCCGCCACTCATTGTCGGATGCCCGCTCAAGTTCTTCCCGCGTAAAATAATATGGGAGGAAATCAATCTGGAAGCGACGTGCTTCAGAGGAGAAGGGGTTGATGAGTGGGTGGTGGGGATGAAAGAGAGGAAGGAAGAACTAAGCTGACATTTCCTTTGAAGCACAGGGAAGACAAGCCTGTCTGAGGACGGTTGGCGAAAGATACGTAATATAATTATCGAGCCTCACGTCGGACGAAGTATAATTGATTACAATTGAGTGTACGCAAAAGGATGGGAAATATTCCGGCAGCAGTCCCGTACATAATGATGCCTTTCACGTCATCCCCTTTTAGGGTAGTCAGCGCCAAATAGAACCTCGATAATTCAATTATTTCAGGAAATTTCTCCATTTCAATCCTTTCATTTCCATCCATACTTCCTACTTCCTTTCTTTCCTGCCTATTCCTTCTTTCGCCTCTTGTCAGTCTCGTTCGCATTCTTCTCTTCCTGAAACTTCTAATTGTCCTTGTCTTTGAATTTATTGCCAAAAACATCAAGATATGATTTCTTCGGTCTACTCTTTGTTTTATATACGTATCTCTCTCTCTAACAAAATTTACTTTTCTTCTCTATCATCAATGTATCTTTTCGCTAAGCCGATTCTTATCAGGAGACCAGCGTAGAAAAATTATTTCATATTTAAAATCTACAATGAAACAAAACCCCGAAAAACGCAGTTATAATTGTGACGGGAGGTGTTACCACACCAGCCATACATGCAGACATGTATTAGTTCATACATGAACTTATACACACACACACACATATATATACATATATGTTTATCTATCTAATACATAAATAAATAATATATATATATATATATATATTTTCTTAGTCAGCAACAAACAATATGAGAACACACAAAAGAAACACTCACACGTTATTTCTTGATAATTTCGACGGAATTGAGCTCCGTCTTCCTCGGAAGATTAGTTAGGACTGACTGGTGAAAGGTATGTGGGAGAGAGAGAGAAGGGGAAAGGGGACGGGGAGAACGGTTGGATGGAGGAGGGGTGAAAGAAAGGGTTGTGGAAGGGGAAAGGGAGAAGGGAGGCCAGAGGGGAGCGTAGATGGGATAGGAATGAGAGGGAGGATGTGGAAATAATTCCCAAGCGGTACAGAAAACAAATAGTCAATCCGCAGAAATTGAAACATCTACGACCCAGGTGTCAACTTACGAAGTCATCATTAGGAAAAATATATAATAAATATGTATATATTTTTATTAGATAGATAAAATGCACAAAAATACTTGATCATACACATGCCTATTGTATTTGAATAAATCATTATATTATCCCTGTGGTCGAATTTACCAAGATAATTTGGCGCAATAACAATTCCCTCCGTGTCGCAATAAAACTCAAGATATGCCGCGTAATTTTCTAAAAGTTTTCAAGTCTTGCCTGTTCTTTTTCGAGAACAAAGAAACATACAATATAATTCCTCCAAGATAACCGCCATGTTCAACCCTCCTCTTGTAACAATTTAAAAAAAAACGTTGCGGATTTTAACCGAACCATATCTAATTCCTTTTCCTTTGTTGTGTATTAATATCTCGGGGAAATTATCTTTTAAACAATGGTTACCTCACGAGGCCTGTCTAAAAAGGAATCGATCTTGAATTTTTCCCACGCACAGTAGTGATGCCAGGATAGCGCCACAATGAGCAGTTGAAGGAGACAGCTTTAATGCGCAGGACGGATATTTTTCTCCGCCTTCGAGCGAGGAAGTGAAATGCAATACGCGTTACGCGCTTTTCGATTTCTCTCAAGATGACTGATCGAGTTTTGTTGGATCGTATCAGTACACTCAAGATTTATCTCCGAACAGAACCTACTGGAATCTACCAACACTGATCCTGAGTTTCACAACACCGTGATAACTGGACGACACAACAAAATCAACTCGCTTGCAACTCCTTGGCTGACTGAAACACTAAAGCTTGGTCATCACTGATTTTACGAATTCCCCTCCGACTTTCTTTCCTACCTCCAGTTCTCCCCATGCCTCTTTAATCATTTCCTCTACATATACGTTGAACAGCACCGGTGACGATGGGCAACCCTGCCTTACACCTCTTCCTAACACTGCCCATCCGGACTCTCCGTTACCCACTCGCACCTGAGCAGTCTGAGACATGTACAGGTTGCGGATCAGTCTCCTGTCCCTCCAATCCATTCCTATTTTCTACAATTTCCGTAAACTATTCATTAGTTTCACTGAATTTAGTCTATCAAACGTCTTCTAGAAATCTACGACAAAGACGAAAATGAAATTAATATCGGTTTTCCTTAATTGTTCCTCACGCATTTTTTTGCCTGCAATTTTAACCAGAAAAAAATGAAAAGGAGGCGATAGTTTACATGAATACTGTGGAAATTCTGAATACCGCCAATAATTAACTCCTAAAAGGAAGTTTGGAAATGATAACTTAACCTAGGAAACCCGAACCATACCCTAGCAAAAAAGACCCCGGGCTGGAAACACTCCTCTAGCAAGGTTTACATCAGTTAAAATGTAACAAGAACCAGATCCAGTGCAAGAAACCAACGCGGATTCCGAATGCTTGAAATTTCATAGGTGATATCAAGGACACTGGGAAAATCAAGACGCCAGGGGAAACAAAAAAACACACGAAAATTTATTGTGACTGAAGAGTTCACCCATATTTCACTGTTAACTCTGATCAAAGGACATTTTCTCCAAGGGGATTTTAGGTTCAAGAAGCTTAGCAGAAGAAATAAAACAAAGGAGGATATGGTACGGAAAGAAAGGGTAGGTTTAAGGAGGGAGGTAAGGTATGCAAACTAATCTACAAAACGCTGTATCGATTTCAACCCTTTTTACAAAAGAATAGAGACGAAAAAAGTCAAATCCGTTACACTTTTTTATTGAATTTGGTAATACTTCTTCATTTTTCACTCTGATTGATTGGTTTTCATGAAGAAATTCGATTCCTATTCTTTATTTTTTTAAATTTTCAGAGAAATTGTCCAAAGAATTTGCACCAAAGCGAAAGAGTCTTAACTTTACCAATATACGCACCATTTATCAGAGTCATATGGTGTTTTTTTTTGAAAACGTAAAAAGCGAACCACATTAGAAATATAATAATCATGACACTTGACTAAAAATTACGCTTTTTTGGAAACTTCAGTATTTTTTTAAACCAAAATAATAATTATGTTTGAATTATTAATATGAGTTAGTGTGGATGTATGAACGTTAATGCTCGGCAAACCATAAAAAAAGAAGCCATTTTCAATAAAATATTTATTTCAGTATGATTGATACGCATATTTTATCGCAACAAAGCGGCACTAGGCATAAAACAGCGGAAGGACCGGTGGTTATTAGAACATCGAGGTAATCCATTCTTATTTAGTGAAATGTCTAATATAAAGTTCGTCAGGTTAATATACTGACGTGATTTTAAACAAAAGAAAAAATGCAAATCGATAACATGCAAAAGAGACGGCGGAGGAATGAATGTCTGAAAAAAATGAACATCATTTCGCATTATCGACTTAGCCATTTATATATATTTATTTATACTTTATATATTTATTTATACGACCCCACATTTATATATAGACACACATTTAAACACGAAATCCTGCGATACGGCGAACGAATATTCATTCGCACATAGAAATAGATATAAGGGAAGGTTAGGAAAACACATCAAAGACGAACACAGGGCATGTGGGGAAGGCGGATTTGAGCAGAACACAAACGTAAAAATATTTCCTTAACCGGGATTTGAACCACGGACCTTCCACTTGACGGGCGGATGCTCTACCAGTTAAGCTAATAAGGAAACCTAATTTACACTGAGATATGCGATGTTTTAAAGCGCCAAAGTGCTCCGATTGCTTGGCTCAGAGATGGCGTTAGGGAGCTGTTTCATCCACCAAAGGAGAAATAGACAATACACACAAGAAGAAAGGACAGTAGGTTAGCAAGCATACAGCATCATAGAAGATAGGAACAGAACGGTACGTTTCGTGGCACGCATAGCCAGAAGAAGAGACGAGCAACATTGGCCAATACACATTCAAATACGAAATCCCGCCATACGGCGAACAGATATTCATTTGCACATAGAAATAGATATAATGTGAATGAAACATAGAAATCCCGTGTATTTGGCCAATGTGGCTCGTCTCTTCCTCGTCTGTATATAAGAACACATAAAAGGAACACTCAAACGTTATTTCTTGATAATTTTGAAGGAATTGAGCTCCGTCTTCATCAGAATATTCGCTAAGACTCGAAATTCCGCGGAAATTACAGGAAATAACGTGTGACTGTTCCTTTTATGTGTTATATATATATATATATATATATATATATATATATATATATATATATATATATATATAATTAGACTTTGCCATGCACTGAGCATTTAAGATAAGCGAGATACTATGAGATCAAGCAGAGGTCGAGGATCGAAAGTTTCTTTTGAATCTCAGGGGACGACGGATGATGAGATTTTAGTTCGTGATGGAAATGAAAAACGCTCGGGGCTCTCCTGATCGTTGTTTATTAATTCACTCAGCGATGGTCGTGACATTTGGCGGGCGAAATTTTCACGTTGCCCTTAATCCGATTTGAATTTTCAATTGGCAAAGGTCTCGGAGGGACGTTTTGAGTGAAAAAAATCAAAACAAAAAGAATCCGAGTTGGAAGGGATTAGTGGAAACTTTTTGATGCCCGCTGAATGGAATGATGCGAGGGAAAATCTTCCGGGGACATTTTTTTCTGCAGAACCCTGCCTTCGTTTTTACGTCGTATCGCCTCTTGCCAGGTTAAAAAAGTAACCTTAAATGAAAATAATAATTTTTGTACTTAATTTGACGCGAGCATTTCTTTGACGCTGTCCTTGCCATCTAATGAATTGACATAAGACTCACAAAGAAATAAAATTATCACAGATGAGGAGGTCATATAAGAAACATCCAGTGAAGCGCATTAAGGAAGTAAAGAAAAATGTTGAAAATCAAACATTTATGCGTTAAATATGTCTCCAAATCATTATATCAACAAGCTTTTTTTAAATGCTGATATTTCACATGATTCGCCAATTTTTTCCAAGGAAGTTCTGGGTTTTTGTTTGGGGAGGGAAAATATTTATTTGATAGTTGTGTCCATCCAAAAACATACCTTAACCGGTAGATTACCTTCATATATATATATATTCATTCACATTTAAATAGAGATAAGGAAATGGGAAAGTAACACACATAAAAGACGAACACAAGAGATATATACATAGATAAACAGATAGATAGATAAAGAGATATATATATATATAGATAGATAAAGAGATAAGTATAGATAAACACGGTATTCAACCCGAAGGTCGGTTTGGTAGGTGACGGTAGAATTCACCCAGTGAAATTCACACATCAGGGAAGGGGGGCCGGTTCCTTTCCCTGTGCCGGTAATGGTTTCCAAGGAAAATCGGTTACCCGAAAAATCAACTAGCTTGGGTGGAGCTGCAGGTACCAGAGTGCCTTGCCCGGGAATTGAACCCGGGACTCTCCGGAAAGTAGTCTCTCTCGCTCTACCCCCTAGACTACCGCGACCCACTATATAGATATCAATATATATATATATATATATATATATATATATATATATATATATATATATATATGTGTGTGTGTGTGTGTGTGTGTGTGTGTGTAAATATATATATGTAGTGGGCATATATATTTATGCATATAAAGTATGCATACACACACATAATATATATATATATATATATATATATATATATATATATGTATGCAAGAAAATATATTTGTAGTTGTGATATGCTTGACTCCGCCATCCCCACCTTTTCTGTGCTTGTCTTTTATATGTGTTCCTATTCCTTTTCTATAAATATATGTATCATTATCAATTTGAATGAATAGGTGTGTGTATATATGTACACACGCACACACTTTTTTTGCCCATTGTGACTGTTTATGACAATAATAATCAAATTCAACTGCATTTGGTAATACATAGCTGAATGACGTATGCGCGTTCGTTGAGTACGGACTTGACTATAATAAAGCAATAGAAAACCTTTCAACCAGAATGGCGGCGACTTGTTTACTTAGTGACAAAAATGACGCGTGAGTACCGCAAATGTATGCAGTTCAGTTTTGTTATTCCTGCATTGCTAAAACAATCAGCGAAAGGATAATGAACGAATTAGTTCGAGCAATTGCATCGTCGGCAACATACATTCTAACTGAAATACAAACACACGAGTAACCGATTTTACAATTGAATAGAAAAATAAAGAGAGATCTGCGAAAAAACAATTGACGTCGTCGGCGCGCGATCTAGTGATTATACACAAACCCTCAGTCAAAATGATTTATTAAGACCAAGGATAGGACTTTACGGGTGGCTGGATTCAATCATTCTATTTCTGTAATCAGTTTTGATTTTTCAGGCTGGCTGTTTGACAATACGATGTGATGCGAGAAAAGAAAAATGTGATTAGAGGAAAAAGGGCCTCGCAAAGGCTCTTGTGGGATAAGATGGTAAAAATCTGCACTCGGCCGCTGGATTCTTATTTGATATTGAGCACTCGAAAGTAAATATTTAGAAACCCCTTTTTAGCCAAACTTTTAGCTCCCTAGGTGGCCCCATGGGTCTCCCATCGCAAAAAAATGTGAATTTTCAAAAACAATTTTTCCTGAGCGATTATATTTGCCTTAAAAAATCTGAAAAAATTCTTTAATATGCATTTTTATACTTAAAAACATTCTGATTTTTTTTAGATCTTAAAAATCAAAATTGAGCTCAGGAAAAATATTTGAAATTTTAGGTCATTTAGGTAATTGTTGGCAGACTTCTAAATAATTATTTTTCGTTCTTTTTAATGGCGGGGTTAGATTTGCCATTTTCTCTCCGGAACATCCTAAAAATTCGAAAAAACTCCATCTTTAATTGTTGCCTCCTATACATGCGAGACAACAATTACAATAGGCAATAGAATTCATGTGCGCGTAATTAAAGTTCTATTGTCTATTGTAATTGTTGTCTCGCACATATGGGAGGCAGCAATTAAAAATGGGGTTTTTTCGAATTTAATTTCGAGTGCCCAATCCCAAATAAGAATCCATCCTAGTGCAGATTTTACCATCTTATCCCTTTATCCAGCATCGACGACCAAACGCACGAAACCCTACACTTCCTACCTCAAAGCACCCCAGACTTACCTCCTATAACTGGCACTTCCGAAATTATGTCCATCATCATCAAAACACTGCCATCCCACAAATCCCTAGGACCGGACAAAATCACCTATGACCTCCTCAAATCCCCCTCCTCTCTTCCTGAATTCCTCAATTCCTCCTCTCCTTAGCCGACCTATTTAATCACTGCTACCGTAATTCCTATTTCTCAGAAACCTGGTAAATAGGAAAAGTCATCCTTATTTCAATATCAGGTAAATATCCCAACACCCCCGGCAATAGCCGATCAATGACAATATTATTTAACTCGTGAAAAATGTTTGAAAAAATTACACTCAACAACCTTAAAAAAACCATGCCTCCTCCCACAATACTTGTATTCTTCGCCCGGAGCAACTTGTCTTCCGGGAAAAAACCTCCCGAATCGATCAAATCCTTCGACTGATCGGTATTATCCTAAATTACATTGTAATAAACTTCCTCCTTCTTTAATCCGTCTTCTACGGTGCCATCTTAACCGCCGCAAATTTACAGTCGCAGATGGAAAGGACCCATCATCGGTTCGTCCAGCATCTGCTGGGGTCCCGCAGGGATCCCTGTTTGGTCCACTACTTTTCAATATCCACGCTAATGACCTACCCACATTACAGATCACACAAACATTCATGTATGCATACGACACAGCTATCTCCGTCACCTCAAAGATCTTCCGACATGAAAGTACAAAAATTAAACGGCGACCTTACAAAAATAAACCGCTGGACGGAAGGACGGAAAATACAGATCAACCCCACAAAAAGCACACATGTACATAGCGAACGCGGACGCCAAAAGGACACCATAAACTCACCTAGAATCAAAAGAACACCCATCCCAAGGGCCTCAAGCCATCATTTCTTGGGCGTGATATTCTCTCAGCTATCAGGAAAATTTAAAACACTGGGTCTTAACTGCACATACAGTGAAAATTAAATTGATAAGCCTGTTTTTCGATCATTCCCCACTCTCCCATTCCGTATTTACAGAGTTAATAATCCGCCCTAAACTAAATTATGGAGGTGAGATATTCGCCATCACCAAAACCCATTAGAAAGGTGCTGGAAACCTTCCAGAACAAAACTCTCCGTCTCCTGCTCCGAATACCTAGACCAACTAACATGCAGCACGTGCGCTCTTCCCACAAACTCTCCACCCCCCCCCCCATTCCATCCTCAGACACACACACACTATCAAAAATTTCCAAGAAAGCCTCCCACACACACAAAAAAAAACATTTTAACAAACGGTTGGGATTATGACATACCACATAGCTCCACAACTAGACTGCCTGAACAAATTACTCTCCTATTAGCCAGCCAAAATCATCTTCTCTAGCTCTTAAGACTAACTCGAACTTGACTACTTTCAATTTGTTTTAGTGTCATAAATCCCATTGTGTACGTCTCTTAAAATTAAATATTATGTATTTTTGAAAAAAACATTACATAAAATACATTTGAGAAATACGTATTTGAAAATAATAAAGAAAGGAAAATTATTAATCAATAAAAATATTATAATTAATTTAATTTAATTTTTAATATTATCAAATAAAATAAAAAATTGGGTTGTGTTTTGTTGGGAGAGCCAAGAAATTTACTTCGTAGTTGGATCCATGCAAAACCTACCTCAACCTGTAGATTACCTAAAATAACAATAGTTTTAGCATAGCATGCAAATCTTGGTTCTAATTGTGGTCTCTGACGGAAAATAATGAAATGTGATGGTTTCCGTTCATTTTTAACGGTTTTTCACTAAATGGGAATCATTAATCTGTATCTTACTTAATTCAGAAAAAGTATGAGAGGCAAAAAATTGGGCTACTTTTATGCAGACTCTGACAGTATATTTGGTAGCACCAAACGAAACCTAGAATAGCAGCGGTTCGCAGTCTACAAGAAACAGCGATAACATGTAGTAGGTTGTTTGCATGAGAAAATTAATGACCTAACTCTTAACAATAGTCTTCTGTGAACAATACTGATAGATTACAGCATATAAACCCCAATATCAAATTGTCATACCACCAATAATTTGATATTCCGTTGTCCAGGAGTCCTTCAATTGTCTAGATTGTTAGGTGAATACGTTAAGTACAGAAATCCGTATAAACTGACTGCCCGTTAACTTAACTACTCGATGAAAATTTGAGCCCTATCGCGCCTGCCAAAGTGAAGTTCAATTCTGCCTTTCACACGCTAATCACCCAGCTTTCTAGAGAATTTCTCCAAGAAAGGTTAATTCATGCGGAAATGCGCATGCGCAGGCGATGACGTTTACCTGGCCAATTTTTTTACTTGACCCGCCAAGAGAGAAAATTAATGCGTAAAGTTGAGGAAACTTTTAAAGTTCTAGGAAGCGTATTATTAGGAAAGTCGTTTCTAGAAATTCCTGAAGTAAAAATTAAAAGGAAGGGCCAATCATGATTTAAGGTAAACGAAGGTATTTCGGGGCTATTTCTGATCTTTTACCATACGCGATTTTTGAAAACTGGTTTCGCTCATTCGATCGACCTAGATTTGATTTTCGACAATTTTTTCAGCAGAGTAATATGCTATTTCTAATATTTATAGAAGAAAGCTATATGATTCCTACTATTGTGGTAGTTTGAATTTCCCTTTCATGTAGAGAGAAAGTTGGCTTTATTGCCCAATTGGGTCGTGAGAAGCGTAGAGGATGTATATATATTTGCAAAATTTCGTAATGGTAAACTGATTAGTGCATCAAAATTATTAGAGAAGTCAATTTGGAAATCACTCACAGAGTGAAGGTTACATTACAGTTAAAATCTCTTGCATAAATTAGAAGGACATCTTTCTAGCGATGATTGATATTGAAAATGTACTATTATGTACTATTAGACCCATCATACTAGAGCAGAAGAGATTAAGTGTAGAATAGATGGATTTAAGATGTAATTTCTCCCACGAACGATAAGGGATTAGGATAAATATGTCCGACGGAGTTAGGTGGGGAAAAATTATTTTTCTTTTTTTCATTATGAGTAGCCCAGTATATTGAGATTATCTCATTTAGACTTAGTAATTGTCCTTGTATTTACAACTCCTATCGTGTGCGTAGGCTTTGGTTTGTCAGCCGGCCAAGGGGTTCCAAGCATTGCTGAGTGAATTGGAGGTTCAGTGCGATAAATATGGGATGAGAATCAATATTAATAAAACAAAGGTTATGCGATTTTCCAGAAAGAAAAAGCCTAAGCTAAATATTAAAATAGGCGGGGAAAAAATAGAGCAGGTAGAACAGTTTACATATCTCGGAAGTGTTCTGGACAATACGGTCAAAGTGGTAGGGACGTAAGGAGAAGAGTTGCGCTAGGCAAGGAGGCTTTCTCAAGGAGGAGGGAGTTGATGACGGGGACGTTGAGTATAGTGGTTAAGAAAAGACTCGTAAAAACTCTGATATGGAGCGTAGCTATGTACGGCGCGGAAACGTGGTCGCTGAAGCAGGAGGATAGACGTAGATTGGAGGCTTTTGAAATTTGGGTGTGGAGAAGAATGGAGAAGGTGAAACGGACCGAAAGGAAAACAAACGAGGAAGTACTGGAGATGGTGGGTGAGGAGAGGGGTTTGTTGAGAGAAATCCTATGGAGGCAGGGAAAATGGATGAAAGGTGTATTGAGCGGTAGTGGAATGTTGAAGAAGGTAATAGAGGGGAGAATGTTGGGCAAGCGTGGAAAGGGCAGGAACAGGATAGGGATGTTGGACGGGATGAAGGGAGGAAAGAAGTACACAGAGATGAAGAGGGACCTGATGTAGTTTAGGTTGCTGGATTGGGTTTTGTTTGGAGTTGCAAAATATTTATTTGATAGTTGTGTCCATCCATAAACCTACCTTAACCGGTAAATTACCTTATAATAATCGTATGCGTGGGATATAGATATCGTGGGGTGTTGATATCGTAGCTAATGTACCTGCATTTATCACGATCTACCTTATTGCGAGAGTTTTACAAATATATTGTGATTAAAAATTAAGAGAATCTTCTTTTATGATGTTTCATGCCTGATCTGTGATCACCCCCTAAAATACACGCACCCTATCGGTGGCTTTCAGGGTACCGTGTAGACATATAGGGGAGATCTAATAGCGAACCATCATCATGTACGTTACCATATCTCTCTTCGGGTTACAGAGGAAAGATAGCGCCACCTGGTTCCGCCCACCTGCATCTAAAGAGTTATTTAATCAGCGAACGGGCCATAGATAAATCCTGACGCATTTTTCTTTAAAAATATCGGAATCTAATTTTTTCGATAAAATTATCGTTTTTGGCCATTTTTAAAGACTTTAAAATTTTCCACACACTCCTTTGTTTTTTTTTCGGTTATCCTGCAAGGGTTTTCTGAAAGGGGATGATTCCAAGAGTTCATATTTTATGATACCCCAAGGTGATATGATTCAGATATGGTACAGTGTATAGCAAACTCTAAGGGGTTGGCACCTTTTACGAGGATATACGCTCTTCATATGGTGAGTGAAATAAATCAGTTCCCGCCCCCCCCTCCCGCCCGTCTACAACCCCCGTTCATCCCTTCTCTGCCACCTACGCTCCCCGGAGGCCCCCCTTCCCTCCTGTTTCCCCTCAGATGGAGAGGGGATTTGACATTGTGCAGAACTAGGATCGATTTATCCAAAAGATAATTTTTTAAAATTTCCTATTCTCAACACTCCCCGAAAGAAATCTCACGAAAAACTGAATATTTCACGAATATTACTCCTCGGGAGTGCTCGCTCCGACGCTAAGAACCTCAAGAACCCCCTCCTCCTTCCCCTTCCTTACCTTTCCGCTCCTTTAAGATCCTTTTCTCTTCCATTTTGATTCAAACGGTCCACTTAACGTCGTTTATTTTTCGTTCAAAGATTCATAAAAATCATGGGATTTTCGTGGAAAAAGTGTGAAACCGCGGGAAAAAATACGTTATGGACACATAAAAGGATCCTGACGCTAAACAATTGGCAACTGTTGTTAGATAATTGAATGATTATCGTTAATCGAAATGGAATCGACTGTTAACATACTATTTTTGGGTCGTAAAATATTTTGGTAAGGTCGCGTAATCAGGAGTCCAAAAAAGGAACTGTCTCGACAACGAGCGCTTTACATAGATTGCTATACTTGACTTTACTGAAAGACTTGACGCAAGCCAACATTCAGGTATATTTTACCATCACTTTAATTTGCAACAATTCCAACTAATCGGCGAAGATTTCTCTCATCCGGGTGCCCACCTAGCAGTAGCACTGAAGCTTGATGTTTCATTTGGAGCCAACTGCGGAAACGTGAGAATGCGTCACGTCGGTAGTTCTCGAAAATTGATTTCGATTATTTATTGAACGCTTCTTTCTTTCGATGTGACGTATCGCGCATTGTTTACTCTCTTTTGTCGTCGGTTGCCGTGAAATGTTTTCAATGACGGCGAGGATATTGCGATTTCCGCTCACTCGATGGCGCTGCAGTACGAGCCACGTTCACCAGTGATTGAAGAATTTTTCGACCCTTTCTGACGTCAAAATATATTTCTACTATTGGTTATCTATTAATAACCCTAGTGCATCTTTCAATACGATTTTGACTATTTTTTGGAATAGTTATAGTGAGTTTCCTGAACACAGATCCCCTATGGATAGATACATGCTGTATATAAAAATAGGAAAGCCTCATTAGAATAAATGTTAGCGCAGAAAAGCTATCTTGCACATGACAAGTATAAGCCTTGATTTGATTCGCTGAGGGTATCAATGGAAAATGAGTAATTCAAAACATTGGACCAAAGAGAAATACTCTGATAACGCCTTTATAATAGAACCCTTATTTAGTAAACGTTTAAGTCTAATTTTATGTTGTTACGTTGTGGCAAATTCGTTCGTTTTATCGTATTGAAAGTCAGAATCAAACTCTTACCTCAAAAGCTATACTTTCAACAAATATCCAGTGAATCAATGACTCCTTAAGGATTATGATTCGTGTCAAAGCTTATTTCAAGGGCACACAATCTCATGAAAACTGTAAAAAGTTTTCATTAAAGTGCCACGCTCTATTATGGTCGCGGTCATCTATTTAGTCAAGGATATTTATTAGAGAGAGTGTTCTGTCTTCTGTCGTCCTGTCTTCTGTCTTCCTGCCTCCTTAGGATTTCTCCCAAAATTCCCCTCTCCTCGCCCACCATACCTAGTGCTTCCTCGTTTGTTTTCCTTTCTGTCCACTTCACCTTCTCCATCCTTCTCCTCACCCAGATTTCAAAATCCACCAATCTACTTTTATCATCCTGCTTCAATGACCACGTTTCCGCGCCGTTCATAGCTACGTTGGTACAAGGTTCTTATAAAGAATATCGGAAACAATTTTTCCTGACCTGACTGTACGTCCCAGCGCGCTCGCATCCCGCTGACTCGGTGGGTCTGACCTTCAGCACGCCCCAAGCGCCAATCGTCTGCGAGCGTTCGTTTAGGCTAGATCGCGTTTTCAGTGGATCCCTGTCGAGTGACTCGGTGCAAGCGCAAAATGCAGCAGCGAACGATTAAACAGCGGTACACCACCGAATTTTGTGTTGACCCTCGGAAATCGGATACGTAGATGTTGGGCAGAATTTTTCAAGCGTACAAAGATGAAAGCGTGTCACAAACTACAGTTTTTAACTGGCACAATCTCTTCAAGGATGTGGTGAATTCAGAACGTCAGTTAACTGTGCACATTATCGAAAATGGTATTGGTATTGATGATAGTGCACACCATTATCACTTTTAAAATTTGGCGATCCGAAAGATCTGCGCTTAACTCGTCCCGAAGGTCTTGAAAGACGACCAAGAACCGAATGGAAGGCCTACACTTGGTTTTCCATCCTGCTGAGTGAAGGGACGCTTAGACCCCAAGATGGTGGTTCTACGAGTTCTCGTAGTCCGACCCACCGCTACGATAGACCTAAACATATGTTACTTTCTTGACAGCCCTAGTATATTAAACTGAAATCTCTCTTCAGAGGAATCTTAAGTCAACTTGTATATTTGAAATACTGGCAAGGATATAATCGTATGTTAATAGTTAATGCTGTTTACACTAATATCTTCATAATTGCTACATTTTCTTGCATATATACCGACATTTTTGATAGGGTAACGCATCGCACTTTATGCTATTCGGGCAATGTATTCAGGGACATCCCTTGCGAGAGAAATCCCTGGCGTTCCATCTGGAGGGGGTCGCCGAGTTTGATAAGAGAGGGGGTGCTACCCCCATCGTGGTTGGTATCCGAGGCACACCACACTCCTCCTGCCCCACAGAGTACCACTCCTGCCCCCCTCCTCTTTGTCGACCGCCAGCGAGGCTGTGTGCGTGCGTTTTCCGGAAGGTCAAAGTTCAAACCCCTAGGCGGGTCACCCTACCTTCATTTCCCTCCTCCTCCTTCTTCATCCCACCCCCATATACCCTTCTTCTTCGTCCACCCCCCCGAAACTAAATCCCTATCCTCCGCTGCGGTCCCGAAAAAAATATATACACGTATACACATAGAAAAAAACCAGCTCTCTTTCACGTGTCGGCACGATTTTTTTTCATATCTTGCTCCAACCCTCTTCCCCTGCCTCACTCCTTCCTCTTCCCTCCACCCCAACCCCTGCACTGTATCCTACCAACGAATTATTCAGGTGAGGGGTTAGAATGTGTGCATAGCTTTGCTGCCGTAGAGCGACGTACTTCAGGGCTCGTGATAAATTCGGAACGCGACAGGCAAAGTGGAGCAATTGTTGAAACATTGTAATATCATTGTTTAACCGTGTAAATCATTGTTCAACAACGTAAATCCATTGTTATTCGATCATTAGAGGTTAATTATTAATTAAATACGACGACGAGGTGTGTTAAGAAAGCAAGTAGAGAGGGAATGACGGCCGGATGGCCCGGGTTCGATTCCAAGTGACGCAATGAATATCATCCACAAATTCTCCAATAAAGAGTCATCATATAGGGCACCAGAGAGTCACCCGGTGCCCATCATTCAAGCATTGTGCTGTTTGTGCGAAACACAAACGCGTTAATGAAGGTTTGGTTCCGGGGCAAAGGTGGTCCAGTGGGCAGAGCGTTAGACTATTGACCAATCACGATTGCCCACTCAGAGCGTGAACCAAGCTGACAACTTTACGGGAAGAGATATTCCTGGAAAACCAAGAATGGTGGGATAAGGAAAGGAACCGCCCCAACCGTAAATAATTGACTGTTCAGCTGCGGATTTCACCCAAAATAACAGCATTAAGTGAGATCTCCACCCTCTCGATTATCAAAAAACCATAGATTTATGTATTGCCTTTATTAATTATAGTCACCTATTTTAATATAGGATTCGGATGAACAAAGACTGGACACCGTCGCATTCCTCAGCATAGATTAATGAGTCACAACCCAACAATTCTCCTCTATAACAAGCCCCTCTTTATCTCTGTGTACCTCCTTCCTCCCTTAATCCCCTATCTAACACATTTCTATCCTCTTCCTGTTCCTTCCTCGTTCGCTCAACATTTACCCCTCTATCACAGTCTTCCACATCTTACATGCAAATGAAAATGCTTTTCATCCATTTTTCCTGCCTCCTTAAAATGTCTCTCAGCAAACCCCTCTCCTCACCCACCATCTCCAGTACTTCCTCATTTGTTTTCCTTTCGGTTCATTTCACCTTCTCCATTCTTCTCCACACCCACATTTCAAAAGCCTCCAATCTACTTCTATTGTCTTCTATCGTCGTTCAGTGACCACGTTTCCGCGCCGTTTCCGCCGTTACGCTCCATACCAAAGTTTTTACGAGTCTTTTCTTAACCTCCCTACTCAACATCCCCGTCATCAACTCCTTTACCCCCGCATTAAACTCTTGGCTCAACGTAATTGTTCTTCTTACACGGATTCAGTTAAAGTAAAGGAATTAGTTTGTTACTTTTCCACTATACTTTAACTTAAAAATGATTTGTAAAAAGTTAAAGCCTTTCCTCAGATCTGAATATTTCCTCTCACCTTTTGATATTCCCAACAATCCCCTCTCTCTCCTCCCCTCTCGCCATGTCAAGCGCTTCCTCGTTTGTTTTCTTTTCCGTCCATTTCACCTTCATCTCGTCCCTCTTCATCTCGATACACTTCCTTCCTCCCTTCATTCCGTCCAACATTCCTATCCTTTTCCTTCCTCACTTTATTAACGTTATTCCCGATAAATATATCACAAGCCTTCAACATCCCAATCGAAACGGGCCGTATCCATCTTCCCTGCCTCCTTTGGATTTCTCTTAGCGCTTCCCTCTCTCCTCCTCCCCTCTCACCTTTCCCAGCACTTCCTCGTTTGTTTTTATTTCTCTCCACTTCATCTTCCCCATCCTCCTCAGCACCCAGATCCCTCAAAAGCCTCCAAATCTACGCCCATCTTGTTTCTAACGACCATGTTTCCACTCCGCGCAAAGTCACATTTCATGTAAAAGTTTTCACAAATACAAGATTTTCTCAATATTCTTATTCAACGTCCCTGTCATTAATTATTCCTCATCTTACGTCCCGACTACTTTGAACTTCTTGGTTCGTAACCCTTTTTAAGAGAAGTAAACACCTTTTTTTATATATTTTACTTCATTGATATTTAATAAAATCAACACTTTTGTAAAAAATAACTCTGGGAAGCCTGAATTTTTCCGTGTTTAACCCTTTTGTTCTAAAAAGCCCGCTTTAAGGACGGAAAGGTTGTTTTTGTGATGGCCGTAGGAACCTAATTCCTTTGTCTGAGGGCTTCTGGAAAATTTCTCTTCATAATTAATATTAGAACTTTTTTCTCCTATCACCTCCTTTGTCATGCCAGGACCTCAAAAGTCTCCGAACTGGGTCATTCCCATTCTAGTCCGTGAAATGCTGCCCTCTGTATTTCAATCTCGATTGATCTTTCCTTCACTTACGGCGCCGTAAATCCCGTTCATCGGTTCCGTTCCTTTCGAAATCTGTTCTTTAACACAACGAATTTACAGATGTACTGACAACTCGCACATTGTATTTCTCAGTATTTGAAGTAAGAAATTCCCTCCAATCACTTCAAATCATACGCTCCTACGTTATTTGACCAATTATTCCTTTTAATAACCCTCTAAATCTACATAATACTCAGCAAGCCGCCGCAGGGGCGTGTGGCGGGGGGTGATAAGTCACCACCCGTAAAAGGGGACAAAATCACATACAAAATCAACATATATATATTATTAGGTAATCTACCGGTTAGGGTAGGTTTTTGGATGGGCACAAATATCAAATAAACATTTTGTAACTCCAAACAAAACCCAATCCAGCAACCTACTCTACATCAGGTCCCTCTTCATCTCTGTGTACTTCTTTCCTCCCTTCATCTCATCTAACATCCCTATCCTGTTCCTGCCCTTTCCTCGCTTGCTCAACATTCTCCCCTCTATTACCTTCTTCAACATCCCACTGCCGCTCAATACGCCTTTCATCCATTTTTCCAGCCTCCATAGGATTTCTCTCAACAAACCCCTCTCCTCCCCCACCATTTCTAGTACTTCCTCATTTGTTTTCCTTTCGGTCCATTTCACCTTCTCCATTCTTCTCCACACCCACATTTCAAAAGCCTCCAATCTACGTCTATCCTCCTGCTTCAGTGACAACGTATCCGCGCCGTACGCCGCTACGTTCCATATCAGATTTTGCACGAGTCTTGTCTTAACATCCCTACTCAACGTCCCCGTCATCAACTCCCTCCTCCTTGAGAAAGCCTCCTTGCCTAGCGCAATTCTTCTCCTTACGTCTCTACTACTTTGACCGTATTGGTCCAGAACACTTCCGAGATATGTAAACTCTTCTACTTGCTTTATTTTTTCCCCGCCTATTTTAATGTTTAGCTTAGCCTTTTTTTGGTATTAATTTGGACAAATTTAATGGACAAATTTTATAAATTGCGCATGATTTTCGACGATGGCTAAACATACCCAATTGTTAAAAAAGATTCTAAAAAATTATCGCAAATTTTTTTTTGGTATTTTGCGATAAATTTTTAAATTTTTTTTAAACATTTGTGTATGTTAAGCCATCCTCGAAAATCATGCGCATTTTTTATCAGTGGAAGAGCGATTTCCCGAGCTGCAATTCTTCAATTCACATTTCCCACCTATCGCCATGTCATTGACAGTACTTCCCAATTGGGCGCTATTTGGACGCCAATCTTTGATATAAAAACAAACAAAAAACCTTTTTTGATCACTCTCGCGTGGACCCATATTCCATCCCGGTGCTCAGATGACAGATGTCGAATCCCCGAATGGACGAGACGTACGCGCGAAACACTGGTAGAGATTAAAAATGTCGAACGCCGGCCAAAAACCCTTGGAATGCACATAAGGGAACATCCCCTTACTCCCTCCCCCCAATAGGCCTCGACCCGTTGAGAGAGAGAGAGAGAGAGGGAGAAGGGAGGGGTGGTGGTAAATGTATCTATTTCCAAAATAAGGTCACGGGGTCAACTCTGGTGCGGCAACTGAAAACCCCCATTTTAGGCGAGACGACGGGGCTCCTGCCCACAGGGTACCCGGGGGGGGGGAGGAGAGGCCTGATTCCATCGGTGGCTGGATGGCTAACTATCCATCTTTCTCCAGGATAGGGGCAGAGGAGGTCGGGATTGGAAAGGTGACAGGTCAGTCATCGCCTAGTCCTCTGCCGGACACAACCAAAAGGTCAAGGGTCACGACACGCGGCGGAGAGTTGTTCCGAAGTGGTTTTTATCCATTTATTATTTTATTCAAAGGGATCGTGGCGTTAATTGGGGGACCTGGCGTTTTCGTGTCGACTCCAGATAGACGCGCTCACTTCAGAATTCAAAGCGAACGAAGACGTCAAAGATGGCGAACAGCGAACAAACCGTTTTCCACGGATTGATTATACTGTCTTAATAATTTAATAATGTCCTCTCCCGAATGAGAATGAATGGAGGGGATGAGGTTGGCCAATATTTGCGACCATCAATCAACAAGAAGCAATAACGTAATTGTTGGCCAAAAATCACGTCGATGGCGGGAAAATATTGGCCAACAATCACGTCGAATGGCAACGACCATTGTCAGTCGGCAACGCATTTGCCTGATCTCGTTCTTATTTGCGACCTCCGAAGGGCACAAATATCCCTCGTGGCTCAAAACGACTCCGAAAAAATCCCGATTAGCCACAATTGGCTAGTCATGAGGATTTCAACGGGGCGATCAATGGGGAAGTTTTTTTACACTGCGTCGGCGACCGAAGAGTCGGGATCCCTCTGGTGTTGTCTCTTACAAATAATTGTGGTGCCTTTCACCTAGTTCCCAGTCATGGTTATCGCGGAAAAGAGAAGGTGTTAGGGAAAAAAGTGGACGCAGGTGGATTCACAGTGCATAATAGCAAAACTGGAATTTTGAAGATAGTGATATACTATTAGCGTGGGAATGTTAAGGCAGGGATAGGGAAAATTGAATAGGGGATGCTGGATGAAACATTGGGAGGAAAGAAGGATGTTCCTTTGAAGTGTAAGAGATTATTTTATTGCAAAGTTTTAGGGTATATTTTTAGCGCTACCCTGTGTGTTCAAAAGTACTTTTTTTAACGGGGTCAACCGCTAAATGCGATACTCAATGCAAAAATTTCAAAGTGCAAAAAACAATCATTAGCCTTAGCCGGGATTCAAACTCGGATCAAGGCGAATAATTTTTTTACACTTTCAAATTGCTCCATTTCCCATAAAAAAAGGCTAAAAGAATCGGTGGACCACTCTAAACCAGTAGTTTTCCAGAATTTTTATAACATTATTACCTCCTAGAACACAAAAACTAATCGAAATTTTGAACTAATTTTTTCCAATGTTTAGGCTGAACACAAAAAATGCTTCACAAACATAAGTCAATAAATACTTTTCCGGTTTATTAAAAAATCTTTTCTTCCATTTTTTTTTTAAGTTTTAAAGTTGCGTTAAAATTACGTAACAGACAATAAAAATATTTTTCTGCATGTATGATTATAATGTCTTACACAGGGTGAGCACGAATTATTACAAATGGCCGTGATCGCAAGGATTTTTCAAATATGTCGGTCATTCGAGAGGAAAATATGTTTTTGCAATATTAGCCAGTGGGAACATTGGTGCTTACGTCAGCAATGAATCCTCCAATGATTGGCGTGTTTTCCGACTGTCAAACCCGAATGGAACCAACTAGGATCCAAATAATTCCAACTAATCCGGTTTTTCTCTATTAATTCTATAGTGATAGATTCTTTTCTCCATAACGTAAAGTATATTCGCCGACGTTGTCCAACTAGGAATCACTCAATGGAGCCAGGGTTAAATTACAGATTAAATCTATTGCATATGAATTTGTAAAATGTCTCCTTAGTAGTGATGTTGAAAATGTATTATTACCCCCAAGGTACAAGGGTAGGCGAGATCATTAAAATATATTTAAATATATTACGTATAGAACAAATAGATTTAATAATATATATACGTATAGAACAAATAGATTTAATAATATATATACGTATAGAACAAATAGATTTAATAATATATATACGTATAGAACAAATAGATTTAATATATTATTTTTCCCAACGAACAATAATGGATCAAAATAATGTTGTACAACCGTGTTTTTTGGGGAAAAGAAAACTTTTATTTTCTTTTTTTATTGTAAGCAGTCTTTTACGCTGTCATTATCACCTCATTTATCCTTCATTTTACTCTCCATCCAGTTACTAACATATTATTTTTTTACCATGGTCTGCATTAATTGAATTTACTGATATATTTACACACTGCTGCTAAAAATTAAGATAAAGGTTATAGCGGGATAAGATGGTAAAATCTGCACTCGGCTGGATTCTTATTTGATTTGGATTCTGGATATCTTATTTTGAATTGGGCACTCGAAAGTAAATATTTAGAAACCCCTTTAGCCAAATTTTTAGCTCCCTAGGTGGCCCCAAGGGTCTCCTATCGCAAAAAATGTGAATTTTCGAAAACAATTTTTCCTGAGCGATTATTTACCGTAAAAAAACTAAAAAAATTCATGAACATACATTTTTGTGCCCAAAAACATTCTGATTTTTTTTCAGATTTCTTAAATAAAAATTGAACTCAGGAAAAATATTAGAATTTTTCAAAGAATTTTTAGGTCACGTAAGTAATTTTTGGCAAACTTCTAAATAATTATTTTTCGTGTGTTTTTTCCGTTTTTTTGAATAGCGGGGTTAGATTTGCCATTTTCTCTCCGGAACATCCACAAAATTCGATAAAACCCCATTTTTAATTGTTGCCTCCTATATGAGCGAGACAACAATTACAATAAACAATAGAATTCATATGTGCGTAATCAAAGTTCTACTGTCTATTGCAATAGGTGTCTCGCACATATGGGAGTCAACAATTAAAAATGGGGTTTCTTCGAATTTACTTTCGAGTGCCCAATCCCAAATAAGAATCCATCCTCAAAATTCGATAAAACCCCATTTTTAATTGTTGCCTCCTATATGTGGAGAGACAACAATTACAATGGACAATAGAACTTTAATTACGCACATATGAAACTTAGCCCTACAAAAGTATCGATATTCGATTCATGGATGGTGCATCGATTAACGATTCGCACATCGATTCACACATCGCTCCTTCTTACCCCGCGGTCGCGCGTGTAGGGGGGGGGAGGGGTGTTGGTCGGGGAAGGAAACGGGCAGAAGAGGGGAACGAGAGGAGAGAGTAGGGGAAGGGAAAGGGAGGGGAGGAAGTGGAGAGGGGGTAGGTAATCCAGCACATCCCTTCGTCGCCCGAGCGAGCGAACGACCCGTCAGTCGAGCACAGGCGCCGGCGCCGAGCTACGGCGACGAGTTGTAAGGCACTCGCGAGGGGACGTACCACCGGGAAACGGGGAGAGACAGGAAACATCCCACACACACTTAGCGCGAGAACACACACACGACGACGTAACCAAGGCGGCGGCATCACCCCGGGCGACCGATAAACAAAATAAAGACAACAGAATTCGCAACGCGGGAGGACGACTCGAGAGAGGAGTGATTTGTCGCGGAGAGGACTCTTTGGGCACCCAGTGACACTGCCTTCGTCACCGCCATCCACCCACCTTCTATCCTACAACGTAAGGGAGTAAGCACGACATAAGCCTGTCTTCCCTTCCTTTGCCGGCGGGCCGCAAAGGTAAGGGACGCGGGACAAGTGACGGTCGACTCGCGCATCGTCAGCGGAAGGTCGTGAGTGTTTTCCCCCCGCACAAGGTCTTGGGCCATCTAAACTAAAAACAACACCTTGACCGCGTGGAGAAAAAAAACAAGGGGAGCAGGATCAAAAACGTGGGAAGGGTGAAGGGGCCTAAGAAGGAAAAGAAGAGTAACTGACACTGGGGAAGGAAGGAAGAAGACATGGAGGACTCTTAGAGAAAGGAAAGAAAATATTTTTATTTCTTTTCCGAAGTGGGGAAGGAAAAACAAAAAAGACTCGGGAGCCGCGGAGTAGATCGGTGCGCAAGTGTTTGGCTCCGGTACGCGAGTGATGGTCAGGGTATGAATCGGTGAGGTCAACAGGAAAACGCGTGCGAACAAAACACACGTAGTTAGGAGTAATTTTGGTTAAATTCGCTTAAGCAAAAGGAGAGCAGGTCTCTCGAAAATTTCACGATTCTCATAAAAGAACACTATTTCCCGACACATTTCATTTTATTTCTTCCCTCCTACCTTACCGATTGACTCGTTCAAATTAGCGAACAAATCGAAGTGCAAAGACATTGAAGGTGGTACTCAAGTCGCTTGAGAGAGTCCCCTTGTATTTTTTTTCATACATAAGACAGGTCTAATTTAATTCCCATCTTTCGTGCTCAGGGAAACCCCAAAGAAAAACATACGACAGGCAAAATTGTTGTTTGTTTATTTATTTCAGCTTGACAACGTCAGGTCACGTGTGTGGTGGTCGATCTCATCATTTTTCGCATCTGTATCTTCTAGTGCCCTACACGTTTTTCTAGAGCTAGATTAGTCGTTAATATCTATGGGAGAATAAATAAAAACGAGTTAGGAGACATTATTCCAAGTTAGAGGAGAGAGAGCTCTTTTTATTTTTTCCTCCCCGCTTCCTGCTGGACTTCTCAGGACGTGCGTCCGGCTTGCCTGCCCGTTGATTCGCCGGGAATCACCCCGGCACCAATCTCCCCACGGACTTCCCCCTCTCGGCAGCCGCACGCGAAGTTCCCCTAGCGAATCGTCGGTAAAGAACTGCCGGAAGTTTCGGGGAACGATCTCCCGGCGATCGCGGGCGACGTCGCCGGCAGAAAATCCATCGCCGCACCGCAGAAGGTTTGGTAGAACAGACTTGTTCGGTTAGAGAGAATCGTTCAACAGTCACTAAGAGGCATATAAACAGAGAGAGAAATCACGGAACACGTGACCCAAGGAGGGGAAGAGTGTCTCTCTATCTTGCGTGAATAACATAATACCGCGTGCACGCGTTACGCAACAGAAGAAGCGACGGACGGTGGGAAAATCAGGGCATTTTCGTCCATCTCTTTGCCGAAGGCGTCACCACGTTCTTCCCAAGGAGACGACCGTGACTAGTGCAGAGACGTGGACGTGACGAGGAGGAGGCGAGAGGGAGGAAGGAGTGACACATTCGGTGAGTACCTATCCTAAAAGTCACTATCTGGGAAAGGAAGGGGAGAGACTTGTGTTTTGTTTATTAGGTCCATCGAAATCCCACATTCAACCGTTACCAGCGAAAATCAGACGGCGCAATTCTCAAATTTGCGATTTGTTAGAAATTCGGACATGCAGGACTGTGCAAGGATTTTTGTGAAGTCACTAAACTATGCAGAATTAAATGTGAAATTAGGGTTTAATAAACCAGAGCTGGTGGAAAAGTTAACGTATCTCGATAGTGTTTTGGTCCAAAATGTTCAAAGTGGTAGGCACATAAGGATAAGAATTGCACTAGACAAAGAAGTTTTCACACAAGGAGGGGGAAATCGATGACAGGGACGTTGAGTAAGGATGTTATGAATAGACCCTTCATGACTTTGATTCTATACGGCTCGGAAACGTGGTCATTGAAGCAGGATAATAAGCGTGGATTGGAGGCTATTGTAGAAATGTGGGTGCGCAGAAGGATGGAGAAGTTGAAGAAGTGGAGAGAGAGAATGGAAACCAAATGAGGAAGTGGCGTGCATGGTGAGAGGGGAGGAGAGGGAATGGTTGGGAGAAATCACAAGGAGTCAGGAGAAAGATTGATGAAAAGCATATTGATTGGGATGTTGACGACTGTAATAGAGGGGAGAATGTTAGGCAAACGAGGAAGGGGTAAGAATAAGAATGTTGGACGAAATGAAGGGGGGAAGGAGGTATGCCGAGTTGAAGAAGTATTTATTGAGGTGTGTGTGGTCACAGTTTGTGTTTTGTTAGGAGGGGCTAAGACATTTGTCGTTGTTCATACATTGTCCTTCCGAAACCAAATAAAACGACAGGATACCATCTTTTTTCTTGGCCTAGCTGATTTTCCTATTTATTATCGCGCAAAATGCATAAAAATGTTTCGCGTATTTGGTTTTTCGTATCTTTTATCTCTTTTATGCTGATAATTGTCCTGTCTCCGCTAATTTTAAACGATTTCCCAAATGAAAACATTGCAGAAACTTTCCGTTATTCCCAATCTGGAATGCACGGGACGTGATCGAAACTCTCCACGCACAGTGTGCATATCTGGAGTTGAATCGCTCCCTGCCACACTCCTCCCTGATGGCTTGCTAGGGTAAAATGCAGATGTAGAATTAATCACGACGCATCGATCCGACGAGGGCAAAAGGAGGTTTATAGTTTTACTTTTGAAGAGGGATTCGAACGATTTTTTGTGACGTGTTCGACTGGAACTTTTACTGTCAATCTGGAGTGCCATTTTCTACAATTATGCTAAACTCCAATATTAAATGACTGTCTTACACCAGCATAAATATTTATGCCCGCGCAAATTCATCATTTATTTAACCTTTTCTCATTCCAAATAGTAAGAAAAAATAAGAATTTCGACATAAATATGTTTAGAAATGAGAGAGATTAAGGTCCTTAAGTGTATTCCTTTGGTTTGGAACGACCCCACAGAGTTCATTCATTGATTCACCCGATTGAAAAAAGGCGAATTCAAAAAAATACCTTTGGAATTCGTAGGATTAGTATGGCGGGATTTTCGAGTTTGAATATGTATATATATATATATATATATATATATATATATATATATATATATACATACACACACACACATATATATATATATATATATATATATATATATATATATATATATGTGACTTTTGGACGGCACAATAGAACACAGAATAAAACAGATAACACGTAAAAGGACACTCACACTGTAGATGATTTAATCAAATGACCAAATGATGATGATGACCAAATCATCTACAGTGTGAGTGTCCTTTTACGTGTTATCTGTTTTATTCTGTGTTCTATTGTGCCGTCCAAAAGTTATAAAGTTATATATATATATATATATATATATATATATATATATATATATATATATATATATATATATAAGCTTCGCGTGCGTCGCGGAAACACAGGGATTGAAGCAGGGTGATAGGCATAAAATGGAGGATTTTGAAATGTTGCTGTGGAGAAGGTTAAGTGGATAATGGAACGGATAACAAACGAGGGAGTGGTAACTACGATGAGAGGGGATTGTTGGGAGATATTATAAGGAGACAGTTTATTGTAGTTGATGTAGTTATATTGTTGTTTTGGATATCAGAATGTCTTTTTAGGGGATAGGGGATTTTTAGGAGAAATACATCCTGAAAAGGTGGACACAGGGAATATTGACGGTTGTTGGATGCTGGAGACTGATTTAAAAAATTTTAATATTGCATAGTACCCTGCAAGTAACCACTAGGGTATGTGGCGGGGTACCATGCAACTAGATGTAGGATTAGATGAATCGCGAACACAAACCTTCTCCCTGAGGGAATCGATATTATACATATTTTTGTATTTTTTAGTACTCTGCAAGCCACCGCTTGGATGTATGGCAGGGGGTGAATACACACCAGACTAATTTTGACACGTTTATGACCCCTATCGCAGTTGGATAATGCTATTCAAACCACTTATCGCTCGTGACAAAAATGACATATTAAATCTATCAGTTCTACACTTAATCTACCTATATTCATTTCAATGATCTCGCCTACCGTAGTACGATGGGGGTAATGAATCATCATTATCAACGTAATTGTTAGAGAGACATTCTTACAATCAATGCAAGAGTTTCAATCTGTAATTTAACCTTCGCCCCACCGAGTGATTCCCAGCCTAGCTCCTCTAATATATTGGATACGCTACTAAATTTATCATGACAACGTTTTGCAACCCTAGCTCCTCTACGCTTCACGCGATACAATTCGGTAATCAATCAAACTTCATGAGGATCATATATTGTTGTAGTTTGTTCTAAATGAGGCCTATCCAGCGAAAGGTGACAGTTTTCTCTGACCTTTTCATCACATTTACCCATTACTCTTCTAATAAATCCTAATTTTTTGTTAGCTTTTCCACATATACCCCGTGTTCACATGTATTCATATATATATATATATATATATATATATATATATTATTTTATATTATTAGGTAATCTACCGGTTAAGGTAGGTTTTTGGATGGACACAACTATCAAATAAACATTTTGTGACTCCCCACCTAGCAAACTAATCTATATCAGGTCCCTCTTCATCTATGTGTACTTATTTCCTCCCTTCATCCCGTCCAACATCCCTATCCTGTTCCTACCCTTACCTCGCTTGCCCAACATTCTCCCCTCTATTACCTTCTTCAACATTCCACTGCCGCTCAATACGCCTTTCATCCATTTTTCCTGCCTCCATAGGATTTCTCTCAACAAACCCCTCTCCTCACCAACCACCTCTAGTACTTCCTCATTTGTTATATATATATATATATATATATATATATATATATATATATATATATATATATATATATATATATATATATATGTTTTTCACCAAGGAAGGGTTTTGAGTGAGGATAACGCCTATGTATTTAATTGATTCTACGCATTCCATTTCGGGGTTCCCAATGCAATGTTAGTGAGGGAATTGCGGACTTTTTTAAATTTATCTCTAATTGCCAAGTTCCGCATCAGCGTTGGGAGTGCTTTGTATCTCAAAGTGAACAGGCAAGACCTAAAACTGTTAGAATGGTAAGAGACAATGAGCCCGTATTTCTTACCACACAGAGGGAAATATCAAAGGCGCAAATTATGTTGGTATATAAGTCCATAGAGAGAAAATCAAGAGAGTTTGACACCTACACTGATAACCCAAAATGTTTTCCTTTTTTAGAAAAATGAGTAATTATAAAAAAAATTGAACCCAAATGACTTAGCTATTTGTAGACAAATATTTTATGATTTAGTCAAAAAACCCAAAATTATTGTACACTTTATATTTGATTGCACATTTCTATGTGTGAGAGTGCATGAGCAAACATGTTTTAAATACAAGCACCCCCTGCCACACAGAGCCTTCTGGTGGCTTGCGGGATTTATTTTCGGTGCAATTAATTTCGCGATTAATACAGAAGAGCAGGTGCTAAGGATGTTTCCTTGACAGTGATGTTAAAAATGTATTATTACCCCATCTTACTACGGCAGGAGAGATCATGTCAATAAAATTAGAGAGTATAAGTGTTGAACAGATAGAATTAAGACGTTCTTTTTTTCACGAACGATAGGGGCTCTTAATAACATTGTCTGACTGCAATAGGGTCATATTCGGGTCAAAATTAATTTGGCGTGTATTCACCACCTGCCACAAACCATAGCGATGGATTTCAGGGTACTAAATTAACTGAATAAAGATATAATAGCGGATTGTGACATAACGCTTCTACCGTAAATTATTTCAATTAAGAATAGCGTGACAATTCGACAGTTATAAAACAATTTAAACTTTTGTAATGTCAATATTAGAAAATGGGCATCACTGAAATTTTGGAATGGAAGAAAGGATGGGCAAGGCTTAAATTAAAAACAGAAAACAGATGATGGGTACGAGTTAAGCTTTTTAGGGCAGTTCGACCACTTGAACGTTACACTGACATCAGAACCTTTAATGGGATACGCGCACGCATTAGATTTAAAATGCCGGTTGGGTCAGCCTTAAAATAAGCTACCATTAAGACGAACTTTAATCTGTCGTGCCTCCCTTATTTTATCTTGATCCACCAATTTGGGGCCAACAATAATTCCTTCGACACCGAAGGAATTTTTGGGATATAAGAAGTGTGTGTACGTGTTCGCTCCGTGGTGTTCAAAAATCGATGCACCCTGAGGTTCCAACGCCGGCAGGCGTGCCATAGGTCCGCCACGCCCCTGACCCTGGCAAAGAGACGACCCTCTCCCTCCTTCGGGCACTCCTGTTCATTTGTTGGGTCTCCAAGGCGACGGGACAAACGGGAGGAAATTAAACCTTCCCAGAGGGGTGGGGGGGAGGGCGAGCGGCTGGATTTAGCAATGATGTCGGGCGGGGGTGCTTTCCAGTTCACTGTTGGCATTTAAGAGACCTCGTGAACTGAATTTACGACAACCTCAAGAGTACGTACATTGTCGCATAATGAGAGCACTTAAAAAATAATGAACTCGACAATTCGGAATTGATAAATTAATGACGAATGATATCACTCAGGCCCATGTGCGGAAAACCAAAGCGCACATTATTGTACACAACATTTTAAAATAGTAGATTTCACAAAATTGCTCTGATTGGTTAATACATCTGGGCAAGGCGCATGTGGTTCTTGAAGCTCATAACTTATAACATGCTTCCTTTGCAGTTATTTCCTTGAATTTTGAATCTGTGTTACGGCAAATCGTCTCCAGTTATACATATTTGAGTGGGGATAGAATTAATTTCAACTTGCGATAGAGTAACCATATTCAACCATATAAACCTTTTAAAATTGTCGTTAAAGACTGATTGATTTTTAGCAAAAGATTGAACTATTTGGATTGATAAATGAAAATAATAGACTTTGGTCAAGCATTTACCACTTCCATGCCTTCAATTTGGACAGGAATCCAAAAGAGGAATGGGAAGTGGGTGGAGAGAAAAGTAGGCTTCTAACTTGGTGAGTGATCAACTATGAAGTACTTGGTCGAAATATTTTTATAAATCTAATTGAAACCGCTGGTCTACTGGGACATTGTTCTATTCCGAACCAAAGGTGTCACTAAAATAAACACAAGTTGTGTTTAGCAGGATATACCTTCTCGAAAACTGTGCTGATTTTTCATCAATAACCGCTGACAATCGAGGTACCTTACGATCAAACTAGAACCTACTTGTTGCATAAAATGAAAGTGAGGGAAAATAGGTCTGCAATTTCTCGCTTTCTCCTTGTCTCCGTTTATAAATGTTGGTCTTACGTCAGTCTTTTTCCAATAACTGGGAACCTTGTGATCTGCCATCGACTTCTTAGCAGTAGTAGTTTTTATGGGTGGCGACCGAAAGTTGAGGTAATTTGCGCCATTAGGGATGGATGGAAAGGAATGAAGGGTGGAGAGGGAGAAACCCGGCGTCGGCATTAGCTTACTCTTAATGAAAGGCGCCAAGGGGTCGCACAGTTTAACGTCCCATCCGACGGACGGCGTACTCACTCAAAAACGGTCTCCACAAAGCACCTCAAGTAGGGATCGGGATACCACAGAAAAATACATGCCGCCGTAAAAATATACGAACCCTGGCCATTCTGGGTGGGAAGCCAGTACGCTAGCCACAGTACTATACCGATCCCAGCGCGACTTCTTACATATGATTTACAGACAAGGTGCTATTTCCGACCCTAGTTCCTTAAATATACGAGCGGGCATTTGATCGGGCCCGGAGGATTCATTAGGCTTAATATTTTTTGATAAACGCTCTATTCCATTGTATGAAATTTCAATTTTGAGCATCGCTTGGCGGGAACAATAGACTTGTTGGACGGAATGATGGGAGGAAGGAAGTATACGGAACTGATGAAGGGTTTATTGATATTGTACGCGTAATATTTGGTGTTAAATGTCAGATAGTGTCTCATTGAGCGAGAACAAGAATTTAGGATTCTTGTTATGCTTGTATCTACAAGCTACATTGAAACGGTGCAATACTAGCCAAGTGGACTGAAACTAAATTGGCACATTCTGTCACACGATAAAATACTGAATACTATGACTGAAGGAATGAACTACAGGGGAAGACCAAGGTTTTCCCGCGAGTAGCATATAATGGAAAATGTTTTGTAAAGGGTCTATGTGGGAATGACAAGTTTTTCACGGAACAGTAAGGTTTTGGAGAGCTGTTAAAAACTAATCGTTGGATTGATAACCCTTGATGATGGCTGTAAAGTAAAAAAGCGAAAAAAAATGTTTTTTTCGTAAGTCAACAATTTGAAATGCGAATTTTTTGCATGCGTAAATTTTTGTAACACCAACAATGAGAAATTACATCTTACGATCAGTTTTACACGCATTGAGTCTTCGTCACAGTTTTTTTTTAGCGATCGAAAACGATAATTGTGATTTGCACTACAAGCGATTCGTTTTTTTTAATGACGAGGAGTGAAATCACATTTCTAACATGTTTCGGTAATGTAGACCAGTTTTCTTTTTTTAATTGGTCTTTTTTTAAACCTTTTTCATTCGAAAAAAAAATACTTATCCCCCTCGGCATTTTGCGTCATTCGCGTTTTCGAACCGTGGTTTAAATTCCAACGCGTCGCCTCTTTTTTTTTGCCGTCGTGTTTCTCGACGGATCGTGGGGACACCCCTCCCCCCCCCCCCACAGGACACAAATTAACACCAGTTGCGCGCAAAACCTATGTAGTTCCCCTGCTCCCCACCTAAGGGGCGCTCGTTCATCCTCCGCGAGAAAAAAATTCCTTCCGCGATCGCTCGGATGGTGCGCCACGTGATGCGTGCGTGCGAGGGCATCAATATTTCCTCGATGGCGTCGCCATGGCATCCATTTGTGCGTGGGCGGAGGAAATTCGCTACAAGGAGAGCGCGGAGAGTTTGGTTATCTCGCCCATCTAATGCTCTCGCTCTCCGACGTATTTGGTGAATAAATATTGAAAAGGAAAGGTCGGATGTACATGTGATGAGAAAGGACCATATCGGAGGAAAAGACATTATAAAATAAAAATGAAACACTCTCCCATAATAGACAGACCTTCTATTGAAAGAATTTCGGAGAAGATCCGATATGGATATCGGATACAAGCAAAAAAAAATAAATGTTTTTGAGTGTCACCGTAATTAATGCCGAGGGGATCCCTTTGTAGAGGAATTGAAAAATGTCGTGCGATAAAAAAACGCACATTTTATCTGTGTGTATGTGTTCACAAAATATAATATAAATATGGCCAGAGGCGTTGTTATAAAACAAAATATGTTGAAAAAAGACAAGACTTAAATATTTCAATTTTATTATTACAAAGTACCCAACAAACCATGGCCAGGGTGTGGGGCACCCCGCGCGGTTACACTTCAGACTACCTTTGATGTAAAACACTTCCCCCCCCCTTCCGCGGTCGGACAACGTTATCCTTATCGTTCACGGAAAAAAATACATCTTAAATATATGTGTTCTACACTTAATCTCTCTAATTTTTTTTCATTTTTTTTATTTTCATTTGATTTTTACCAATGATTTGGGCATGACACGGGTCGCCGCGATATCCATACCAAAAATGCTCAATTTCGACCAAAAACTGCAACGCATTAACATTGCTAATGTGGTGTTGATCTCTGTACGCGACGATCCAAATTTGCTCCAAGGGGGGGTCAAAACTGAAGGAAAGGCCATGAAACGCACTGTTGCTATCCTTTATGATATTGTATGATTGCTAACCTCTACTGTCTTTTCCTCTTGTTTGTGTTGTCTATTTTCCTCCTTTGGTGGGTGTAACAGCACCCTAACGCCAACTTGTGGCCAAGGAATCGGAGCACATGGGCGCTTTATAAGATCGCAGATTTCAGCGTAACAGTACATTTTCTCGAAAGCTCAAGTGGTTAGAGCATCCGCCCAGCAAGTGGAGAGATTCGGTGTTCAATTCCCGGTCGAGGAAATATTTTTACACTCGTGGTCTGCTTGATTCCGCCTACCCCACCTCTCCTGTGTTCGTTCTTCATGTGCGTTCCTATCCCCTTTTCCTTATCTCTATTTCTATGTGAATGTGTGTATATATATATATATATATGTATATATATATATATATATATATATATATATATATATATATATATATATATATATATATATATATATATATGTAAAATACAGTATACGGGACACACAATGTGTGTGCACAAACACACGTATTCCTTTGGCAACAGCGCCTTTTAAAAGTAAAAATGGCAAGTTTGACTATCGATCTCTGTACGCCATTTCCAAAAAAAATATTATTAGTAACGTTGTCTTTCATCTGGATTTTCTTGGAAATATTCCACCCTGAGGCGATTCCCTTCCCCTTGGATCCCGTTAACCACTTGCCCAGTAATCATTCCCCGAATCTCTGGACAAAATATTGGGCTTCATTGATTTTCCGAATGCCGTCGCTTTTTTTTGCAGAAATAATCGCGAAGTGAAAGTTTTTTTCACATTACACAGGACTCAAATAATAATAATGACCAAGTTTCGTGGAGAAAATTCAGAGCGATCTGGGTGCATGCACCACCACCAGATGAATGAAAATTCATTTTCATTCAACAGTTCACGTGCCATCTGCGATACAAAGCGATTTAATTATTATTCACGCTAACTGTGAGAAAGGTTTGTCGTAGTGTAAGATCCGGCTCCGTTTCATACTGTGTTCGTAGGAACATAGAGCTGATAAGCGTTGGTTATTGTATGAGATCAACAGAAACCTACCTTTCCCGGTTTACAAACAATTAATTAACATTTTAATAACACTAATCAATACTAGCATTTCTTGAGTCAGCAACGTCGACTGTTTATATTTTTTTTGTATATATTTCCACAGTACCCTGTAAGTCGAAGTTAGGGTTTTCGGTAGGGGGTGATTACAAACCGGACTGCTTTCGACCAAGAACACTTTTTCTGCCATATAGCGGTCGAAAAAACTAATTTTAACCCGAATATTTTCACCCCTACCACGGTCACAGCAAGATATTCTGATCCCTTATCGCCCCTGGAGAGAATGACATCTTAGCTCGACTTGATCTCTCTAATTTTATTTGCATGATCTCTCCTACCGTAGTACGATTGTGCTGAGACCACTGATCTAATTAAGGGGTTACCGTAGAACGATGGGTTAATCTGCGGCGTGGGAGGTTCTCCCATGGTTGGCCATCTCCCTGTATCTCCGTCCAGAACCATTCCCTTCTCATGGCGTCGTACTTTTCTCCAATCTTAACTAGGCACAATATCGTATTATTAACTCTTCCCTTCTTCTCCTTCTCTCTTCCCCTCCATCTCTCCAGCATAGTTAACTCAACAGGCACTCCTTCCTCCTAATAGTCAATTTCCCTAACCTTCCTTCACTCCATTATCTTTAGCCTATTATCCCCCTCCAATTCCTTCATTCTTCACTTAATCCTCCCTCTACTGTCCAATTTATTCCATCCGAAAAGCCCTCTGAACTGTATGAAACACATACGGGGAGTATGTGAACAAGACAACAAAAAATTACGATTTATTAGACGAGTACTGGGAAAATGTGAAGAAAAGGTCACAAGAAATGCTATCTTTCGCTGGTTAGGTCTCATTTAGAATACGTTGGTAGTATTAAAGGGATCCTCACAAAGTTGTATTAATCGCCGAATTGGATCGTGTGCAGCGTAGAGGAGCTGGATTTGTAAAACTTTGTTATGATAAACTTAATAACGTTTCCAAAATATGTACAGTGTCGCACCCAAAAGTGGTGAAACTGATTTTCTCTGGCGCGAACGAAGCGGTGGAGGGGGATCTGCCTGGCAGGGTAAGGTGGAGGGGGCTCTTAGCAACAGACCGGCACCAACCTCAGTCGCCTGCGGGCTGTCGTAGAGTGAGGACACCGTTTTTAGTGAAGCAAGTTTTTTGTCCGCGTCGAAAAACAATAGGAATCTGAATTTAGAGCAACGTTATTCCGTGAAGTTTTGTGCGAAACTCGGGAAGACGGCAACTGAGACCCTCGATATGATCAAGCAGGCTTATGGGGACTCTGCCTTAAGCCGTTTCACAGTATTCGAGTGGCACAAGTTGTTTAAAGAGGGTAGGGAGCTCGTTGAAGACGACAATCGCTCCGGACGGCCGTTCGACCGTCATGGAGTGGTTCACAAGGAGTTTGTCCCGCCAGGGGAGACTGTGAATGCAAACTTTTACGTGCAGGTGCTCACCCGACTCCGAGAACGCGTGAAAAGAATCCGACCGGCCATCGCAAACTGCTGGGTGCTTCATCATGACAACGTGCCGTGCCATGGCGCGCTCGCGGTCAGACAGCTCCTGGCCAAATACGGCGTTGTCACGTCGCCGCACCCGCCCTATTCTCCCGATCTGGCACCACCGGACTTCTTCTCCTTCCCCCTGATGACAAGATAGCTCAAGGGACGACGTTTTGACTCGATAAAGGCCGTTCAAGAGGATTCGACGAGGGTCATAAACGGCATCCCCAAAGAAAATTTCCAGCGGGCGTACGGGGAATGGGAGCAACGTTATACTAAGTGTGTAGCAGCTCAAGGAGCATACTTTGAAGATTATTAAGTCGATGTAAGTATATCGTCAATAAAAGTCTTGTAAAAAATCAGTCCTACCACCTTTGGGTTCGACCCTGTATTACAGCAGCTAGGCTGGTAATCATTCACGCAGCGAAGGTTAAAATACATATTAAATCTCTTGCATATGAATAGGAAGGGTGTCTCTTTAGCAATGATGTTCAAAATGATTTATTACCCCCTTGGTATTACAGTAGGAGAGATCATGTCTCTAAAATAGAGAGCCTAAATGTAGAACAGATATATTTAAGATATAATTTTTTTTCCACTGAACGAAAAAGGATCAGAATAACATTGTCCGACTATGGTAGGGGCATAAAGATTCGGTTCAAAATTAGTCTGGTGCGTATTCACCCTCTACCACATACCATAGCGGTGGATTGCAGTGTACTAAAAATACTAATTACTATCTTCCTCCTGATCCACATTTCGAAGGCCTCTCTGTCCTTTTCTCTTCATATTTCCGCATAGTCCATGTATCTGATCCGTTCAGCGTCACACTTCAGATGCAAAATCTACAACTGGGACTCCCCCCACACCCAGACGAGACCCGCGGGAGGGAGGGGGTTCCTTGAGTATCCTTTATGTATCAATGCACTCCCGGAATTTGCCTGGCATGATCAACTTAGCGTGCGACAGTGAAGGGATAATATGGACGAGTGGGCCATTTGTCGTAATAATGATAATTTCGGGAAATTGGAGTGCGGCGGAGGAAGGGGGAAGGAGCCTGACCGGAGGGCACGCTTGACTGTCCCCTTTCCTCGTTTGCCTAACATTCTCCCCTCTATTACCTTCTTCAACATCCCACTACCGATCAATACGCCTTTCATCCATTTTTCCTGCCTCCATAGGATTTCTATCAACAAACCCCTCTCCTCACCCACCATCTCCAATACTTCCTCATTTGTTTTCCTGTTGGTTGGCCATTTCATTTCACCTTCTCCATTCTTCTCCACACCCACATTTCTGCAATAGTCACCAATCTACGCCTATCATCCTGCTTCAACGTCCACGTTTCCGCGCCGTACAATACTAGGCTACATATCAAAGTGTTCACGAGCCCTTTCTTAACTTCCTTACACAACGTCCCTGTCATCAATTCCCTCCTCCTCGTGAAAGCCTCTTTGCCTAATGCATTATTATCCTTATTTTCCCACTGTTTTGAACATTTTAGTCTACAAAACTTCCAGAATAAGTGAACTGTGCCACCTGCTCTATTTGATCAACTCCTATTTCAATATTAAACTTAGCCCACATTTCAAAAACCTCCAATCTACTTACCAAACAAAAGCCTATCATTCTGCTTCAGCGACCACGTTTCCGAGCCGTACATAACTAGGCTCCACATCAAAGTGTTAAACAGCCTTTTCTTAACATCCCTACTTAACGTTCCTGTAATAAATTCGCTCCTCCTCGTGAAAGCTTCTTTTCCTAATCCAATTCTTTTCCATATGTCTATACTTCTTGGGCCAACTTGGTACAAACCACTTCCGACATACGTTAACTGTTCCACCTGGCCTAGTTTTCGTCCTATTTTATTAACGATTGACTTAGCATTCTTCCTCTTTGAAATTCTCATAGCTTTGCCTAGGTAATCCTGCAGTCAAGTCTGTGAAACCTTAAGCACACATTAATTTCGCTTATAGCTAATAATATAAAAAGCCATAAACACAGTAATCAACCCGAAGGTCGGTTTGGTAAGTGAAAGCACGGTTCATTCAGGGCTATAAGCCGTTAACGGCGTGTCCAACACACACAAGGATAATAAGGGGGACAGTACCTTTCCCGGTGCCGGTTATGGTTTCCCAGGAAGATCTGGTACCCGAAAAATCACATAGCTTGGGTGGAGCTGCAGGTGTCCAGAGTGACTTGCCCGGGATTCCGTTCCCGTAGTCCAACGCTCCACCTCAGGGATGCCGCGACTCCTTCTGAAAATATAATAATATGTAAAAAGAAAATGTATGATCGCTCTTCATTGAAAAAGTCCCATACAATCGTCAAATTGAGGGACACACGAGTTATCAGGAACCTGTTAATGACCAAGGTGTGGCATCATCAAAAGAATACCGGGGTGAGATCGTCACAGTCGAGGGAAGTTAAGAAAGCAATATCCATTTTTTTTATAAACAGGTTTTTTCAATATTTAGGCATTGGGTAAAACAGCGTTTTAAAATTGACGGACACTATATTTTGAACTCAAATAGTAGAAAATTATAATTATTGGCCATTACTCGATTTCTGACTCCATCGTATCACAGACAAAACTCCGAACTTTCTCGACCACTATTATATTCGGTTCATCAAGTCAATCCAAGAGTGTTCATTAATTTATGTCCGGGTTCATCTTCCACTTGAACGTATTTCCCCAAAGAACGTAGGCAGGACACGATATTTTCCACCGTAATTGCGTCCGGTACTTAAATTAATGAAATGCATATCGATTTCGCAGTCTCGTCATTTCGCCATCAATCTCACAATGACCCGACGAATGATTGATGCTATGCCTCAGCTGCCGAGACGATTTCGACATCCGTAAAAACCAAATTACGTCCACCCTGTGGATTCAGGAACGGGTAGGAATGGTGGAACACCTTTGGGTAAAGCATAGTTTTGTATTGAGCGAAAACAGTTTGTTGCTAGCAAAATTTAGACGTCAGTTGGAGGATTTTGGGAGATGCGGGTAAGAAAGAGATGGAAAAGGTTAAACGGACAGAAAGTAAAACAGACGACAGAGTATTTAGGCATGTTACAAAGGGTTGTAGAGAGAGTTTTTCGGTAAGATTAGAAAAGGGGCAGGAAAGATGGATGCAGAGGAAAATTTGATCGGTAATGGGATGCTAAAGATGGCGATACACGAGGGTAAGGTGAGAAGTCCTGGCCTGACACAGAGATGGCGTTTCAATCAGCAAACATTTACGATACCTGCCTGAGTGCACGTTTCATTAGTTCGTAAGACAAGTTTAAACTTGTTCTCTCAAATAGTTTATTTACGTACACATACGTTTGCAGTAGACGTCTTTCGTCTTTTTCGTAAAAATGGGAAATACTTGAGTATAGTGCGGTCGTAAAATTCTTCGTTTTGGAAGGATGAACCCTTAACGAATTTCATCCGAAGTTGAAAAAAAGTCCATAGTGACTCTGCTCCATCAATATTAACCGTTAAAAATTTGGCAGCTGAATGTAAACGTGGACGCACGTCCCTCTAAGATGACCCACGTGAAGGAGGGCCAAGAAAAAGTGTGTTGAAATCATGGGAGATTATGCAGATATATACTATAAAACCGTTTTTTTCTGAAAATCGCAGTCATTCATTGTCAAGCCGATAACTGTTAACCTTACCCTCGTATAGAGAGGAGAATCTTAAAACAAGTGGGGAAGGGATAGGAAAAGAATAAGCATGTTGGACGGAATGAAGAAAGGAATGAAGTAGGAATTGAAGAAGGTAGTTGAAATGCGTGAAATTACGGAATGTGCTTTGTTAGACGAAGTTAAGGAATTTAGCGTCGTTCTGTGTCTATCACAAAACCTAATTTAACGACGTAGATGACCAAACAATAAAAAGTGTATGATCAGTTATGCATTGAATTATTTTTTTTGCACACTCACTTGTAGACTCGAAGCAACAAGCAAAAATTACCCCAGTGATAACTTATGCGTATTGTCAATCAAGAATACCTCCCGGATCAAATGCGTCCAATTAGAGTGTCCGCGTCTGATTCGTCGAACGCATTATTGAGATGGCCAATGAGGCATCGGCATGCGCAAGAGACGAACGCGTGGGAATGTGCGATTCCTGAAATAAAATGTAAAGAGAGGCACAAAACATTTGCGTGATAGTCCTCCGATTTTCCTCCCTAACCACGAGATATATCCGTCACGGAATTCCGGGAGCGTTCCGAACGCCAGCTATCGGCCTGGAATCGAAAAAGCATTACGCTCGACTCACCGCCTGTTGAATGATTGCCCAAACGAAAAGGGATGTCGCGTGTGGTGCTTCTTTTGTTTCTATCCCTCTCGATTGTACTTCAGATTGGTAATTGCACCATCCCAAATCTGATTGGGCGTAACGACTGCATTCCGTTCATTTCCAATGTGCAGCCACAGAAGCAGAATCATTCTACGAAAGGAATGCTAAACCATGACACCCTGAAATTTCATTACTTAATAAAATAATTTTTAAAAACTGCAGTTTGACATCACTATAAAATATTTAAAAAAGTTAATGTACCAGTATATATATTTTTTACATATGCATATATGTATATATATATATATACTAAGATAATAAATATTACACACACAGAAATATAAAAGAAGGACACTTACAGTAGATATTTACGTTTCGACGGCACGGCCGTCGTCATCAGAATCAGTTTCAGATGACGACGGCCGTGCCGTCGAAACGTAAATATCTACTGTAAGTGTCCTTCTTTTATGTTTCTGTGTGTGTAATATTTCTTGTGTTTGCGTGTTTATATATATATATATATATATATATATATATATATAAAACCATAAACATAGTAATCAACCCGAAGGTCGGTTTAGTAGGTGATGGTGGAGCTCACCCATGTACCAAGCCCGACGGCGTGTGAATATTCACACATCAGGGTAGGGGGGGCAGTTCCTTTCCCTGTGCCGGTTATGGTTTCCCAGGAAGATCTGGTACCCGAAAAATCACCTAGCTTGGGTGGGACTGCAGGTGCCCAGAGTGCCTTGCCCGGGAATCGAACCCGGGACCCTCCGGTCAGTAGTCCAGACCACTGCGACACGCATATATATATATACTATATATAGTATATATGTTTGTGTGTATATATTTTTCGATAAAAATATTTATATACATATTTATAAAAATACTATATATATATAGAGGGTCGCGGTGGTCCAGTGGGTAGAGCGTTGAAATACTGACCGGAGGGTTCCGGGTTCGATTCCCAGGCACTCTGGGCACCTGCAGCTCCACCCAAGCTAGTTGATTTTTCGGGTACCAGGTCTTCTTGGGAAACCATAACCGGCACAGGGAAAGGAACTGGCCCCCCTACACTGATGTGTGAATATTCACACGCCGTATAGGGCTTAGTACTGGGTGAACTCTACCATCACCTACCAAACCGATCTTCGGGTTGGTTACTGTGTTTATGGTTATATATATATGAGATTTATTCATTCACATTGAACTAGATATATAGATTTAATTTTATTTAAGGATTCCATATATATTTTTCGGTGTGAATGAATATATGTTCACTATATGGCGGGATTTCGTATTTGAATGTGATTAAAGCAGAACGAAATTAAACATTACCTGTGCTACACGTCGTATTTTACATTAATCTTTAGAGAACATTCACGAGTGAAGATTGAAATTCAGTATTAATATCGAAACCCTCATAATGTAACGTCGAGCAAGGGTGTTACAAAATCTCGATTTGATGAAACTCTTTCCGAATGAATTGTGCAAATAATTTTAACACAACGATAAATACGAATAACAAATGAAAAAAATAACGAATTTGTTCCAATTTAAGCTCGAACTATGTGTAAGATCAAAGCGAAAGGTCAGAGGTTTTGTCAGTTTGTAAACTCAGGCTTAAACAATTTGCTGTCATGGGATCTCCACATTTGTGAATCTGACAGTTCAAATTGCATGCGCGTTTGCAGACATATGCAACGTAGCTTCAGTCACCGAGTCTGTTGAACTAAACGCACCGGTCGAATTTACGCGGCATCTGACAGACAAATTGCAAAATCCCACTTGGGGTCTCACATACCCAATGGTGTACGACATACCCCGGGCGATATCCTATGCCCTGTAAAATCCCACGTGGAGTTCCACAAATTCTGAGGGATCTCAAATATCCCGTTTGGTCTCACATAACCCATGGGGTCTCACATACCCCTCTGGGGTCTCACATACCCCATGGGGTCTCACATACCCCATGGGGGCTCAGATAACCCGCGATGTCTCATGTACCCTGCCCATTGAGAAAGCCCGTTCGTTTCACCAAAGTCATTTCATGCTGTAAATGGGCACTAATGCGTAAAAGCGTTTAAATTATGAGCAATTGTATGTTGATTTTCATGCGTAGATACATATTTAAGCATAAAAGGCTGGGGTCCCAACAGCTCCAAACAGCAGCAGCAGCTTGCGGGGTCTTTGATAGCTCCTTATTACTGTATACTTCTACTTTAAGTGTTCCCCTATCTAAATCAAACTGATCCTCGTTTACCAATATCTTATCTCTGAAGCAGAGCTTTCCATTCATGATTCACAGAAAAACCTTCGCTTCGCGTGAAATCAAATACACCCCCATATGTTACTCACCTGTTTCAGCTTTATTAATTTCTTGGATGAGGATTAGAAATGATGCAATAAGGTGTTCTGACCAAATTACTTCTTCTTGAATACTAATTGTGAGTCAAAAAACGTCTCTCCTCGTTATATTTCCCTAAAAATTCAGGGGTTTTACGGGCTTGTTATGTATTCCTACTTCCGTACAATTCTGGCTTCATTTCTTCTGGTATGATATCATTATTAGGTAATCTACCGGTTAACTTAGGTTTTCGGATGGACACAACTATCAAATAAATATTTTGTGACTCCTAACAAAACCCAATCCAGCAACCTAATCTATATCAGGTCCCTCTTCATCTCCGCGTACTTCTTTCCTCCCTTCATCCCATCCAATATCCCTATCCTCTTTCTGCCCTTTCCCCTTTGCTCAAAATTCTCCCCTCTATTACGTTCTTCAACATCCCACTGCCACTCAATACGCCTTTCATCCATTTTTCCTGCTTCCATAGGATTTCTCTCAACAAACCCCTCTCCTCCCCCACCATCTCCAGTACTTCCTCATATGTTTTCCTTTCGGTCCATTTCATCTTCTCCAATCTTCTCCATATCCACATTTCAAAAGCCTTCAATCTACGTCTATCCTCCTGCTTCAGCGACCACTTTCGCGCCGTACATAGCTACGCTCCATATCAAAGTTTTTACGAGTCTTTTTTTTACCTCCCTACTCAACGTCCCCGTCATCAACTCCCTCCTCCTTGAGAAAGCCTCCTTGCTCAGCGGAATTCTTCTCCTTACGTCCCTACCACTTTGACCGTATTGGTCCAAAACACTTCCGAGATATGTAAACTGTTCTACCTGCTCTATTTTTTTCCCCGCCTATTTTAATATTTAGCTTAGCCTTTCTCTATCTGGAAAATCGCATAACCTTTGTTTTATTAATATTGATTCTCATCCCATATTTATCGCACTGAACCTCCAATTCACTCAACAATGCTTGCGACCCCTTGGCTGACTGAGCCACTAATGCTTGGTCATCAGCAAACCTAACCGATCTAGTGTGATGTACACGTATATTACCTTATCTCAAGAATACTTTGCAAACCGGTATATCTTCTTCTCCGTCGCATTTTCTTTCTTTTTCTAGCCTATTTCGCCTACTCTCGTCACCAGAGAGTTAGTTCTTTCACATAATTCAAGAACACTTTCTTTCGTCATCCCTGTAATCATTCCATTATATCTTTTCTGTCTTATCAGGTCTTAATTACTTCATTCCTCATTCAAAATATGACAATTATCTTACTTTTTAGTGTCGTTCCCTATCCAATTTCTGATCAAGTGGTAGTAACAAAGAAAATTGTCCTCGAATAGGTGAACTGATTAAAAGGTTGGGCATTTGCCGTGCAATGCGAATGCCAACTTTACTTCTTGATACATTACCAATATTTTTTTCTTTTATGATGTTACTCTTCTACACAGAGAAAGAAAAAAAAGTGGACAATACAAAAAAAGCTTAATGGAAAAAACATTTTGCATTCTTGCGAATTTTTTAAATTTATTTTCAAAATCGTGGGAACAGGTTCGCCTTGTTCTACGGCGGGATTAGAGTGAACTCCGAAGAAAGCTACAACATGTCTCAAATGCAGAGAAAATAATTACATTTTGCAGAATAAGACAGATTGCATTTATTAAATTATGTCATCGTTTAATTAAAACAAGGGCAAGTGCAATTCTTCATCTATTTGGAGAACAGTGTAAATAATTCGGAATATGGAAGAAGTTTGACCGAAGTCAAGAGAAGAATAGCTCGAGGAGGCGTTCGTGAAGGAGAAGAATAGGCCACTAATATGTTTGACAAAAAGACACTTTTACCAGTCACCTTTTCCGAGGAAATGTACTGGAACATTCACACCATTTACGGAACTATTCTCCCGTTCAATTTATAAACTTCGAATCGTTTTGTCGAGATGTTTCACTATTCACTTGATCTCAGACTGTCAACTCGGATTATTATCCTCCTTCCCAATTGGTTGCTTTCACCAAAGATTGAAAAAAAAACAATATCTGAAGCAGCTTCTGCGCGGATACAGCTAGGCAACTACATAGCTCTGAAATTCCACGATGGGTTAGTAAACCATAGTATTCTCTAGATAAGAAAAAATTCTTATTAGGAAAGGCCAAAAAAATTATGCAATAAATTTTTTACAGCGACGAAACACGAATGAAAATAAAGTCTTTGGTATTGACCATCTAGGCCCAATCACGTTGAGTTTAAAAAATCAAGGTAAAAATAAGAGCTTTTGAATCTGTAAGAAATAATCATCTACAATTTCCCACGCTTCATTTAAGATTTACCGTAGGTTAAAAAGAAATTCCAAAAAAATCTGATTTCATAATAAGTACCTTATTGTACTATGTTGTTCCTACCATTTTCTTTTTGTTCATTTATGTTTGAACCATTTTATCGCACCATTGGTATCGCTGAGTAGTAACGATGACGACGAGTTCAACGTTACCTTGACGACGATAGCGTTTCGCGGAAGGAACCAACAAAGGGGATTGACCCCGGCTTGTAAACCTCCAAATAGGTGGGGTGAGGGTGTGTGTGTCCTGGCTTATGACCTCCGCGAGATGCGGGTGCCATAATTATCCAACACCACGCAGGTGGGGTGCCATCATGGCGCCTTCGCGTGCGACGTTTTCTCCGTTACCCGTCACGATGACTCCCACAACAACAACAGCGAGAACACCTGGCGAGTTTGCAATACATCGGCGTTAATGCGTCTCTCCACTTTGAGAAGACATCCACAGTTTTTTCTACGTCTTAATGACGTGTGGGCAACTGTTCCGCTCGAAGCTTGCCCGTTTTAGAGGAGTAAAATCGCGAATTAAGATTATACTGGATGTGCAACTTGAAGTCTTGAGTCTTTGATTGTCGTCATCCTGCCGATGGCGTGCGCGAAACGCTGTTTTCACGCGACTGCCTAATATTAGATTCCAACTGACAGAACAGTGAGCTTAGAAAATGTCCTTCCATGGTTTACCTTTTCCGAGGAAATTGTAATGGTCACCTTCGTGGTATATAGCACAGTTTCTTAAAGCTTTGTAGACACGCAAAATTACATAGACAGCAGCATATTTTCCGTGGTAGGTTTCAGTGGACCTATTTCTAACTCTCGTCTAACACGACACTAAAACACCCTAAAATAACTAGTACGGGAGCTCATGTGGTATGCTGTGAACGTGATATTTACACTTTTTAAGATTTGCTCACGTTTAACGAGGATACCTAGCAGAGTACAAAAGAGGCAAGTCGTACAAGTTACCCCAGTTGTCTCTCCCCCCCGGGGGAGGGGGGGGGTGAAACATTTGCGAATCGGACATTTTTTTTTCGTCTTAAACTTGGTCGAGTAGTCAATTGGGATGCCAAGACCCCGTTTTGACCATTTTAAGACGATAATGGTGTGCCGCCGATTCAGGAAACCCGGGCCCGAAAAGTTGCAAAACAAATTCCGAATCGGTCATATTTTTATGTCCGATTCGCATATTTTTTATTCCCCTCCCCCCCACGGGGGGGGGAAGACATCGACATACCCCATGAGGATCATATTTCCCATTGGTTGTTGGCAAGGTACTCGTTAAATGTGTACAGTTTTTTTGGGTGTAAATATACAGGGTTCGTCCGGAAAATAAGTTTATGATGCTCATTGTCTTTTTTGACAAAAGGGGAGTCGTCCACTGCGAATTTGTACCTGAACGACAAACTGTAAATGCTGCATTTTACGTCCAAGTGCTCGAAGGGCTTAGAAAACGAGTCGTCCGCGTCCGGCCAGCGATCAAAAACATCTGGCGGCTGCATCACGGCAATGCGCCGTCTCACACCGCGCTTGTCACTTCGGACTTCTTGGCCAAGCACGACGTGGCAACTCTGCCGCACCCGCCCTACAGCCCGGACTTGGCACCACCGGACTTCTTTCTGTTCCCGAAGATAAAGAGGAGTTGAAAGGAACGCGATACGGGACTTTGGACGCCGTCAAAGAGGCGTGACGACGTGTCTTCGAGAGGTTCCCGATGATGACTTCGCGGGAGCGTTCCAGGAATGGGAACGCCGCTGGAACAAGTGTATCGACTCACAAGGGTCCTATTTTGAGGAATATTAGCTTAGGATATGTAAAAGTGTAATAATTTTTAATTAATGACAACATACCTAGCCTTTTCCTTACTATATATATAACATATGACTCAATGGATGGTCGACAGTGATCTTCTTTAACTTTACAGATCGTATCCGTTGATAGAATCCTTTCTGTTTTGATCCAGGACGTGAAGAAATAGGATATTTATTGAGTAATGCCTTGCAGAAAAGGATGTTGCGTCATTTATTTTGCAAACGTATCGATATATCTAGGGCAAATCGATACGTATGTATAATTTAAGCACTGAGAGTAAACCTGTACATTTCTGTTTTGATAGTAAATTTTCACGAGCATCAAAACAAAAAACAAAGTGTTTTTTTTACTCATAGTCAATAACTTTTTCAAAATTATTCTAGTCGATAGTTTGCCAACCGCTAATATTGCTTGTGTTTTTTGACACTAGGCTTGTTTTGGTTTCGATCGAAAGGTCATTAGTGTAACAATAAGGTGAAGAATTTTTAGTATTCTTTTTCCTGATTTTTTATAACCACGAGGACGAATTGAAAAAAAGAGTCTCGAGTGGATATGATAAGAAATAGCCAGTGTAACCCTTAATATTTTACGGCTTTGAATCTTGATCGTAAGTTAGTAAGAGACCAAGCGTAGAACCAAACATAAGCTTCTTCAAGTAATCGGTATGATTTCCTCAGCAGTTTTTTTCACATGAAAACGAAAGATTAATGCTGCCTGCGAACTCTCTTTTTTTTTGCATTAATTTCGACAATTGAACACAACAAAACAGCACTATTAAAACACTTTTTCAATTTATCACACGTGTGCGTTTGACACTTATCGATGACGCAACAAACTTACATAAGTGTTAAATCTTTATGCCAGCAACCGCATTGGCGCACCATCTGTTGTCTGAAATCCGGATTTCAAACTTGTACACAAGGTACATTTGTGTAGTGATTATCGCCCATTGTCGCTATGTCTTTGATTCTTTTGTTGCTAACGACCACACTCAGCCTGTTGACGCATTAGGTTACAGACATAGTTGGGCAACTCAAATGGGAGTCGACTAGTCCCACTTTAGTTCCGTATGCGATATGTGTGAATATAAATATCAAATTTATAAAAAAACCCTTCACCCCTTAATAATTACCCCATTTTATTCTTGCTTTAAGAGTAATTGGTGCCTTTTTTTCATTTTCTCGGGATTAAACTACCATAGTGTAAAATAATTACGCGTTGGAACAATGATTAACGCTTTTTTTTTGAAGAATCATGGTGCCCAGGATAATGACTTGGGGTACTCATATAAATCTTCCGTTCCTTTTGGTCACATATCTCCCGGGTAAAAAGAAAATAAATTCAACCTCTTTGCACGTGCATTCATAATCGTAAGTACCCATTACGTAAAGCGTGATCCTTCTCTCCTACCACACGTATCCATGTCGAAGTGCTGAGGTATAATTTAGGAGAATATTTTTCCCCAAAAATTTTTATTGAAAAAAATATGGTTAAGTACTCTTTGAGCCAGTAAAATGAAAGGAACCGCGCGCTCAGAGATGCAATTTATTACGCCAGGGAATCGGAAGTGGAGCTATTTCAATTTTATGTCGCACATCGCGGGGCCTTTTTTTTAAATGCTAACCCTTCCTTCCCTCCCCATTCCGCACCCTATTCCTCATTAAAAAATGATTACGCGGGGAGGAAACATATTACGGAAACGATATTAAGGGCATTATGGCCGGTGTAAGATAGAAAGGGACGCCCAATGCTGTTAAAAAGAGATTGCAGCAACATTACACTTTATGCTCGCAACATCGCCTGTGAATATCGGAGGGCGAAGCAATCGATTAAAATAAACTTAATATCGAACGTAATAGTGCTACATTTTGCGAAAAAAATAAATATAATCCACCTTTATGCATCGATATTTCGATGCATAAAAGTGGATTCATCCATCGATTATTAATTGACCATTAATCGACCATTCATCGACCATTAATCCATCGATATATCGTTGCATTATAGCATTCGACGAAGACTGGCTAAAAAAATTCAGTGCATTGCTTGGTGATATAAAGAAGATGCTGCGTCATCATATTTTTTTATTCAATATTAAAACAGTATTTAAAAAAATCGACATCGTGGCATGATAAATCTGATAGAATACTCAAAGTATCGATACAAGCATACGCATATTGTATCGATACAGTACCAATAGAAAATTACTGGTTGAAAGAACTCCGGAAAACTTCAATTATTCCGTTAATTCGAACAAATGTCTACCAATACCAACTATATATCGAAATACATATTATCGTATTCCCAACTTTTGAATAGCGTTATAGCTCCCGCTATCCTCCTCCTTAATCATGGCGTAGATACGTAAAACACTTTGTTTAGACAAATGAATAACGCGTTGAAATCTTTCGTGCACACTGAAAGTAATACATGGCTCCATCTCGGTTCCAAGCAAGAATGAAGCCTTGTCAGCACTCAATATCATTTAATAATTAATTCGCGTACATCTACGGCTTATTTTATTTCATAAAAAAGGCGTAATCAAACTGTATGCTTATCGACATGGCACCGTGGTGCGTAGCATAGTAAATATATACGATTCCATGGAAATCGTCACGTAAATATTTGGGCTTCACCCAGGGGGGGAGGGGGCTGCGTGCTTATTATTAATGTAAGCTCGAAATTGGGACCCTTCTTAGAAATGCTTAATTAATATTATCGACGCCGAGCGTACTATACTGACCCTTGTTTAAAATCAAAAATCGCTTATATGCAGATATTCAATTATACAAATGGAGATTCTTACTTCGGCGAACGGAAGATAATAGGATGGAGAAAAGTAACCTTATTGGGGAAAATTACTCCTTCAATTTTTAATTTTTTTCGATTCGCCTGCGACGAATTTGGCTCAAAGTCGACAGTAAATAAGAATATAATCATCATACGAAGTGGGTTCAAGTTGAAATATAAAACATTTTTTTCTAGGAATTGGGAGTTTATAGAATGAGGTAATCATTCCCAAAATACGTCGACACTCTTTATAAATACAACTCATTGGTGGCAGCACCGTACAATGCAAAATGTTCCTATAGCTACCGCAAGAGTCATATGAGTTTACAATAATTAAAATGGCGTTGTTGAGTCTACGTGGGTCTAGTCAGTGAGTTGTTAATTATTTCCTTCTCCATTCTTCTCCAAACCCACATTTCAAAAGCCTCCAATCTACGTCTATCCTCCTGCTTCAGTGACCACGTTTCCGCGCCGTACATAGCTACGCTCCATATCAGAGTTTTTACGAGTCTTGTCTTAACATCCCTACTCAACGTCCCCGTCATAAACTCCCTCCTCCTTGAGAAAGCCTCCTTGCCTAGCGCAATTCTTCTCCTTACGTCCCTACCACTTTGACCGTATTGGTCCAAAACACTTCCGAGATATGTAAACTGCTCTACCTGCTCTATTCTTTCCCCGCCTATTTTAATATTTAGCTTAGCCTTTTTCTATCTGGAAAATCGAATAACCTTTGTTTTATTAATATTGATTCTCATGCCATATTTATCGCACTGAACCTCCAATTCACTCAGCAATGCTTGCAACCCCTTGGCTGACTGAGCAACTAATGCTTGGTCATCAGCGAATATAATTCATTTCTTGGGTACCCCTCCTTCTCCTTTGCGGAAGTATCTTTGCCTATTTTTCTCAATTTTTTTCTTACTTTAATCCGCTTGGTCCATAATAATTCATGATAGATAAACTGAAACACCTTCTCTAGTTTTCTTCGTCCTATTTTAATATTTGACCTATTCTCTCTAACCAGGTCTAACACTTCCTTGTTTGTTTTCCTTTACGTCCTCCGTACCTTTTCCCATTCTTCTCCAAACGCACATCTCTCAAAAGTCACGATTCTACGCTTATAATCTTGCCTGATCGATCATGTTTCCGCGCCATACAAACCGCGTAAAAGTTTTCCTCAATCTTTCATGTAAAAAAATGCACAGTGTTTCCAGCTGAAATCCTTTAAGGTCTGTTGATGAGGTAAATGTTATCGTCACCAAATGGTTCAACTCGCTCCATTGGGATTCAATTTTTTTGCGCGTCTTCCTTCAACGCAAGGCGGGAAACCTTAGTGTATTCTTCCCTCGTCCACAAGTCGTTCTCCGTGAGGAAAAAGAGTCGCCTTAATGAGCGTTTGAATAAGCAGGGAGGGAAAGAAGCAGAATGAGAAGGTCTAAAATAGAGCAACTCCGTCCTCCCCAATCAATAGCAGGGATAAAAAAACTCTGGTAAGCTAGAACAATGTACGGCGAGTTACAGAGAGAGAGGGAGAAAGGTGTGTGGGGCGGAGGCTTAAATTCGCCCGACTACGGCACCAAGGGTGAAAAACGAAATGCGCAAGAAAATTTGAATAAGCGATTTTTATTTTTAAACTTTCCTCGAGTCTTTTGTTTAGATGAATTTGGGATGACTCCACCGAGAACACCTCGCGTGTTAACAAAATAAAAACAAGAAAGGGAACATGCCCGTCGCTAAAATACGTAAAGGAAAATAAAAAAGAAAAGAACAAACGATTGCCAATTACGGGAGGGATTAAGGAAAGGAGAGAAGGGGTAAGGGGATTTTTTTTTACAAATTTCCATGGGTGAAAGTTGAGTGTAAACAAAAGAGTGAGGTTGAAAGGAAGGAAGGCGTGATGTTCGTCGCGTAGTTGCTTTTGGGTGTACGAGAAAATGGCGGACTCAAACATGGCGGCTATATTGGAAAAATTAGCATTTGCATTGTTCCGGATATTGGTCTCGGGTGAAAACGATAATTTCAAAGCAAGAGAAATAAACAGAGCTATACCGTCAAACTATTCAACTGAAGTCAATAAGGATCAGGTTCGTGAATTCGGGCCGTTATGCAAGATATATAAAACAGTCTTTGAGTTTGGAAAAAAAACGCGAACCAAAGTTTATTTTGAAGCACAATACTAATCTTGAGTTTGACATTGTCATCATTTTTGACGGCCATCTTTTTTATGGTTATTTAAAAAAATTGTTTTTTGCCCCCCACCCCCCCGATTCCTTCCTACCGGAAATGTGTTACGACGATTCTTTTGTTGGAGTACACGTTAGATTTCGCAGATTTACCCACGAGCCTTGGCGTGTGCTTTTCGGAGCATTAAAAAAATGTCATGATTTTTCATACCGCATGAAATAATTTAGAGCTCGCTATCGAAGTAAAAAATTTCAATATGTATAACATATTTTTATTGCATGGTAATGGCTTACTTATTAATGCCAAGGCATTGGTTACACAAAACAAGAATCCTTTACAAAATAATTTTATATTCATTCAAAAGGATATAGATGAAATGAAAAGGGATAGGAACAAATGCAAAAGACAAACACAGGATAAACACCACTCAAGGTGCTTCACCAAATTGGACGAACGAAAAAGTCCACGGTCAACTAGACTCCTTTGAATACTGCACGGATGACTAGAATAGTTCCTATTCCGAAAAAGATAAAGGCTAAATCATGTGAGGACTACGGAACAATAAGTTTGATATCCCACGCAGCTAAAGTTATTCTTAAGATCGTCAACAAAAGGGTTGAGAGTAGGGCAAATGATTACTTAGGGGATGATCAGTTTGGGTTCAGGAAAGGAAGAGGTACGCGTGATGCCATTGCAGTAATGAGATCACTAATTGAGAGGAATATAGAATACAATCAGGACGTTTTTGCCTGTTTTGTAGATTTCGAAAAAGCGTTTGATAGAGTGAATTGGGAAAAATTGATGCGTGTATTGCAGAAAATAGGAATGGATTGGAGGGACAGGAGACTGATCCGCACCCTTACATGTCTCAGACTGCTCAGGTGCGAGGGGAGAACGGAGAGTCCGAATGGGCAGTGTTAGGAAGAGGGGTAAGGCTGGGTTGCCCATTATCACCGGTGCTGTTCAACGTATATGTGGAAGAAATGATAAGAGAGGCATTGGATGAACTGGAGGTAGGAATGAAAGTCGGAGGGGAATTCGTAAAATCGGTTAGGTTTGCTGATGACCAAGCATTAGTTGCTCAGTCAGCCAAGGGGTTGCAAGCATTGCTGAGTGAATTGGAGGTTCAGTGCGATAAATATGGGATGAGAATCAATATTAATAAAACAAAGGTTATGCGATTTTCCAGAAAGAAAAAGGCTAAGCTAAATATTAAAATAGGCGGGAAAAAAATAGAGCAGGTAGAACAGTTTACATATCTCGGGAGTGATTTGGACTAATACGGTCAAAGTGGTAGGGACGTAAGGAAAAGTATTGCGTTAGGCAAAGAGGCTTTCGCGATAATTTCTTCATTATTAAGATTTCCATGCTCATATCTCAACGAATTACGAAACACTCTGCCGTTGGATTGGCATTTAGAAAAACAACATTCCACAATGCCTTCTACATTTACCGCAGGGCTAAGTTAATCCAATATTATTCTCGATTCACCGAGCCATTCCCAGGGTATTTATTTTGAACTGGATTCCTAACCCTGAGAGCTATCTTTTCTATCATGACCATCGCTCCCCACAAAATATCGACTATTCCTGCCGGTGAACGTTTTAACCAAATATTTCCTGATACATCTAAAAGCTTGCTGTATGTATGTAATCCTAAGGAACTTAATAATATATGCCGTCAATTGTATGGATTGCCATGCCAAAAACGCATTTCACTGATGATTAGAAACATGGCATTGAGAAAACACGTAAGTACTTGATAAAGCTAACTGTTTCAGGCTTAACTTTGTAGAGTTCCTTCATGATGAGGGTGAGAAATGAGAGAATAAGAGATATTTTGCCCACGTAAGTACTTATTTAGATGGCTTAATGTTCTGATGATGGCAGCGACGCATTAGTTAACATATGAAATGCGTAGATAGTGGATACCACCCTTAGACTGAAAGACTGATCATTGTCGCGATTGTTGTCATTGTTGTGAAAACCCCCATGTTGAAATCAATGTAATTCATTGTGATACATCTTCGCTCTATATTTCAACCCCATTCTTATTTCTAATAAAAAATCAGTTAGGTGCTCACACAATATTCACACCCGGTTTATAATTTTCCACATGTCATTAAGGTTAATTGACCCGTGCTCCCACTGTTATTTCGTGAAAGCAATTGGGTTTAGCAAATATTCATTTAATTTGGCAGTGTTTCGTTTCCACGCTAATCAAATACGTGGTTCGCCAATATTCCGACAGAGATTAAGTAAACACGGCTTGTAATACGCATCTAATTAAATGAATCTCTTTAAAATTGCATCTTCCGGTCGAGAGAGATCACATGTTATTTCAGGTACTAAGGGAAATCAAATGATGGCATTTGAAAATCGTCATTACCACTTCCAAACTCTTTCTTTTGCTTCAATAATACTGCTAGTTTAAATTTGTGTCCATACTAGTTCAGCGGATGTTAAGATAATACTTAAAAACATTGAGATGGAGCGTAGCGTATGGCGCGGAAACGTGGTCATTGAAGCAGCAGGATAGACGTAGATTGGAGGCTTTTGAAATGTGGGTGTGGCGAAGAATGAAGAAGGTGAAATGGACCGAAAGGAAAACAATTGAAGAAGTACTGGAGATGTTGGGTGAGGATAGGGGTTTGTTGAGAGAAATCCTATGGAGGCAGGAAAAATGGATGAAAGGCGTATTGAGCGGTAGTGGAATGTTGAAGAAGAAGGTAATAGAGGGGAGAATGTTGGGCAAGCGAGGAAAGGGCAGGAACTGGTAAGAGATGTTAGATGGAATGAAGGGAGGAAAGAAGTACACAGAGATGAAGAGGGACCTGATGTAGATTAGGTTGCTGGATTGGGTTTTGTTTTGTTTGGAGTTACAAAATGTTTATTTGATAGTTGTGTCAATCCAAAAACCTACCTTAACTGGTAGATTACCTTATACTAATAACTCGTTCTGCGGGGAGCATTCAAATGATTCAAATTCATCAATTTTTCCTTAAAAAACTGCTTTTCTCACATTATAAATTAGAAGTTTCCGTCTCTTCTCGGCGAGTTTTCCATTCACGCAATTGCCATTGTCATAATGTCATCACCATGATTCCATCATACCCGAAAATGCTTCTCTGAAGAGAATGAGTCCTTTCACTGGAAAAACCGGCTGCTTTGTCCTAAGGTAACACATACATTCTGTAAACCACAGCAACGTCGGAAAATAACTGTATTTTAAAAATTTACTACGGGGTTAATGTTGTTAACTAATAGAAGAAATTCACTCGGTCCGATAACACTTCCCTGGGGGACACTTGAAGTAACTTCCACAACATTTGAGCTAATCCTCTCTACAGGTATGACAAAGTCTTTGTACTAGACATTTCCAAAAACCTTTAATCCAGTCCAAGATATTTTTTATCTATGTCCTTGACTTCTAGCTTTGCGAGTAGTAGTACTTAGAGGTATTTTGTCAAAAGATTTCTTAAAAACTAGAAAAACCGAGTCCACTGGAACCTTGTTCTCGCTCAAACTAAGGGTATTATGAACAAAAAGCGCAAGTTGTAGCTCACAGGACGTACCCTTTCGGAAGTCGGCAGAACAATAATTTTGAAAATATTCCACTCTATTTTGGAATGATGAAATTGTCAGAAATTTGAATAAGATTCGAGAAATTTATAATTAGAGAGATTCATCAAGTCTGAAGAGTCGATTTGCTAAAATGTTTTTGTTTGAAAAAAAAAAGATTCTTTTCGTGAATTTCAGAGCAATCTGGATGATTCAGACTCATTTAAGAGGAGAGAAGAAATAGTTTCAGCATTCTTTTGATAATCTAGTCCAAAACCCTTTCCTAAATTATGCATACGAAATTTTTTGGCAAATTCGGAAAGAAAAAAATACATGATTTCGAGGTAAGAATACAGTTGAGACAAGGAATAACGGAAATACTTCTGGAAAACGAGCTTTTCATTCTTTTCCCGCTTCAGAAATTGCTTCAGCAATTTCATCACGCGGATGCTTCCTTTGTGGCGCCATTTCGAATTCCAAATCCACTGGTAAAATGTATTATAACGGCCGAGCAGGTATTTCATGTTAGAGATCAAACGAGAGGTGAAGGGTGTACCAAAATCCTCTTACAAGGGAGGAGGCTGCTCCAAAATTTCATAAAATGTTTTGGGACTTTGAGATTAACTGCAATTTTGAGGCAGGCCCAGTGAAGATCATTTTATTCCAACGATAGATAGCACTCATAGTTTGGGAATATTATTCGCCAGCGAAATGGTACATATTAAATAAAACGAATGAAAATGGCATCATATTTAGCAAAGGGGCTTGAAAGTATTGATGAAAAGGATTAAACGATATTCGAGCGACAACGATGCATAATAATTTGACAAAAGTAGAATCAGGTTCTTAATGAATAATTCATTTTTATGTAAAATATCGAAAAGAAATACAATAGAATCATGTCTATGTTTCCCATTCCCATGCCTAAGTTATAGTTTTGAAGTGTCTCACATCTATAGGCCCATGTATTGAATTTATGTTCCATCGAATAAGCAGGAATGCATTTTCCAAAAACATATTCACCTACACAGAGTGACTTTTCGCCTTGGCGACTTTATTTCAGAGTATGCCTAGTGTCGGCTTTTGCTCTATGTCTTTTTTTTATAAAATTTCCTTTGTTGTCCGGACCGGATAATCCGGTTCTTTTGTTAACCTTTCTATACATTCCCAAATTATCCTACACATCAAAGTTTTGACAAACCTTTTCTTAACATCCTTGCTCAACGTTCCCGTCATCAATTCCCTTTCTGTGATTTTTTTGACTAATATAAAGATATAATTAAACATTATTTCTATATATATATATAGAATATATATATATATATATATATATAGATGATTTCTTCGAAGTAATACGGAAGTATTGAATAAAAAACTTAGAGAGCAACACAGCACGAGAACACATAAAAAGAACACTCACAATAATATCTTGATAATTTCGACTGACTCCAACTCCGTCTTCTTCGGAAGATAAGATATGACTCTTTATATATATATATATATATAACTTTTATAGCTAGTTATATAGCATAATAACATTTGGACGGCACAATCTGAAGAAGGCCTCGGAGTAGGCCGAAAGCTTAAATCATCTACAGTGTGAGTGTCCTTTTACGTTTTATCTGTTTTATTCTGTGTTTTATTGTGCCGTCCAAAAGTTATATATAGTCACTTTCTTGGAAAACCCACGAACGTGCACAATAAAATTCACTAAATAGTCATAGCAAACACAGAAACTGAAACATATAAAAGAGGGACTCACTAGTTCTCGAATTTTCGGTGGTGCAACTACCTTTCTCAAGAGGAATTAGGAAGAGTTCTGTTCCTAATTCCTCTTGAGAAAGGTGGTTGCACCACCGAAAATTCGAGAACTAGTGAGTCCCTCTTTTGTGTGTTTTGGTTTCTGTGTTTGCTATGACTATTTAGTGAATTCATATTAATATATATATATATATATATATATATATATATATATATATATATATATGTATGTATCTTTGAAATTGATGCTCTCCGGCGACGCTCAAACAACACACGGATACAAAATATTTAACAAACAGAAACATAAATAAAGGACACTCACAGTATGTATGGACGGTCGAGCCGTCGAAACGTCAATACATACTGTGACTGTCCTTTATTTTTGTTTCTGTGTGTTAAATATTTTGTATCCGTGTGTGTGTGTGTGTATATATATATATATATAACCATAAACACAGTAATCAACCCGAAGGTCGGTTTAGTAGGTGATGATAGTGCTCACCCATGTACCAAGCCTGACGGCGTGTGAATATTCACACATCATGGTAGGGGGGCCAGTTCCTTTCCCTGTGCCGGTTATGGTTTCCCAGGAAGATCTGGTACCCGAAAAATCAACTAGCTTGGGTATATATATATATATATATACATGTATATGTATGTGTGTGTGTGCAACAGCTCCCTAACGCCATCTCTTGGCCAAAGAATCGGGGCACTTGGTCGCTAAAAACATCGCAGATCTCAGCGTAAATTACGCTTTCTCGATAGCTCGAGCTAGTTCATTGAATCATAGCTCGTGCGGTTCAAGCATCGGCCCGGCAAGTGGAAAGATCCGGTGTTCAAGTCTCAAGTCAAGGAAATATTTTTGCGCTTGTGATCTGCTCGATTCCGCCATTCCCACCTCTCCTGTGTTCGTCCTTTTTATGTATTACTTACATCTATTTTCTTGTGAATGAATATATGGATTTTTTATATGTATGTACAAAAAATTAGGAGACCTTAGAACTTGAAAATATTTCGTAAGATATCCACTTACACATCTGAGCCAACTAGGCCATTGGATTCTCGAATGGAAGCTCTTTTTTTATTTGATTCGCGTGTCCGGTTACCTTAAATAACATAAACACAATGCAAGGGACACTCGTATAAGCGAAGCCTGTCGCCTACCACGCTGGCAGACTAATTTGATAAAAGAGAGAGAAGGAGTTGGGTAAAAATCAATCTAATCGATGCCGACGCCTTTTAGCCGCCCGAAAATGGCTTCCGCGATCAATGTCGACTACCCTATCATCTTAATTCAATGGGAATAATGATATGTTGGTATAAGTACGCGTTCTCTAAATTTCGACTACATTTTGTATGAAATGGCCGTCGTGTTTCAACGTGTCAGCAGGGAAAATTAAATGGGCGACCATCTCAAAGGTCTCTCATATTGATTAAATGTGGCGATTTTCATGTTAATGTACTTTCCTCTGCTCGCTTCGAATGCAAGATAATTAATTACCAGAGGGAGAGACATTTGACTAGTACATGTATGGGATCCTCATGAAGTTGGATTAACAGCCGAATCATATCACGTGCAGCGTAGAGGAGTTAGATTCGTAAGACGATGTTATGATAAACAAGAGTAGCGAAAAAAATTATTGATGGGAATCACGGAACGAATTTTAAATTACAGGTTAAATTTCTTGCATAGCAATTGGATGCCTTTTTTTAGCAATAATGATGGTAAAAGTGTATTATTACCCGATCGTACTACGGTAAGATAGAGATCATGACCAATTAAAATGAGAGATATTAAGTGTAAAAGAGATTTATAATTGAATTTAAATTAAATCTTCCCATCCAATATTATCATCCTGTTCACCTCCCGCTTTCTTCATCTTCAATCTCAACAGTTTCTCCCTCTGTATCTCAATCTTCAGCATTCCTTTCTCACTCAATATGCCTTAAATCTACTATATTTTCATTTCCTCGACATTTTCACAAGATGAAGACTGCATTAATTCTCCCAGAAATTGGATAATAAATTGAATGATTGAATTCCATTGAAAAAATATTCTTTCGCCAAGTACCTCTAACATTATACGAGACGTATTCTTAAAGTAAGTACCGTTTGCTTATATTTAAATATTGGCGCTTCAGAACACAGTTTTGCTCTTGCAGCGCCATCTACTGATTTATTGAGAAGCTATAGCAGCATTTGTTTTGTTTCAGGAGTCGTTTGCTTGTCCGTGCATGCAAACAACAATGTCCGCGACAATCGTTGATCCCGCCAGCTGTGAAGTGCGTTCTGTCATACGATTCTTGTATGCAAAAGGATCGTCGGCTGCTAAAATTCATCGGGAATTATGCCTAGTTTGTAAACCTACAGTTATGAGTGAAGGAAAGGTTAGACAATGGTGCTGTGATTTTAAAAATGGACGAACAAATGTCCATGACGAAGAGCGAAGTGGTAGGCCCAGTATTCTGACCGATGAAATTGTTTCGCAAGTGGAACAAAAACTGCAATGTGATCGTCAATTAACAATTGGCCTGGCTGAACAATTTCCTCAACTTGGACGCACTACTGTCTACAATATTGTTTCGGAAAACCTCGGATACCACACATTGCGTGCAAGGTGGGTACCGAAAATGCTCATCGACCACCACAAAAAGCAAAGAATGTCCAGTGGACGAGAGTTTTTGGGTCGTTGGGAACTCTTTAAACCACCCACCGTACAGTCCTGACCTTACACCCAGCGACTACTTCCTCTTCCTGCACTTGAAACAGTGGTTCGGTGGACAACGTTTCGAAACCGAAGAGGAACTCAAGAATGGCGTTGTCGATTGGTTCAACCCTCAGACGGCGAGTTTCTATGCAGAGGGGTTAAGGAAGCTGGTGCAGCGGTACGAAAAATGCTTGGAAGTGAACGGCGATTACGTAGATAAGTGAAGTAGGTTTGTAGCTAACTAAAAGTACCAATAAAATGTGTTTCATATGAGTGTATTTTTTCCTGTGACCAAACGGGTCTTACTTTATGAACACGCCTCGTATAATGGCGGACTCCACTCAGTGCTTTGGTCCAAAACACTTCCGAGACAAGTGAACTCTTCCCCATGTCTAGCTTATTAACTCCTAATTCAACTTTAAACCTAGCCCTTCTCCTTATGGAAAAATGCACGACCGCTGCTTAATTTTGCATTGAATTTTCTTTTCTTTCTCTCTTGAATGAGTCACGAGAGAAAGAAAAGGATGATTGGCACGGAATTACAGCTCATAAGAAAATGATCTTAATTCTGACGTAAGGACAAACTCTCCTATCTTTTGCAATGACTTAAGTGTCTTCTTAGTTAAGTCTTTTAGTCAGCGTATACTTTCTCCTCTGTCGATAATTCGAGTCTCTCCATCTGTACCCTAGTGATTTGTTTACCTTGAAATTAGTGACCTACTATTATGGTCGTGTTCCAAGATGCTTATTTCCGTACTAAAATAAGGATACTTAAAAATTGACTTCGATTCGATTTTTAGAATATTCTTAAAACCAGAAATAAGTTCGATACTTGTTTCATCTCTCCGATTCTCGCATCGATCTACCAATCACAGATGAGCAGGTCTGATTCTAGAGAGATTGCGGATTGTTACGTCGGAATCGAAAACACTTTTTCGCAGAAATCCATTCTTTCTCCATTAAAGAATCTCTATTCGTTGCCCAAATTTCTCTTCTTCGTCTTCTCGATTGTAATCTTTTGGCAATTAAAAATGAAGCCAATGTTGTAGCCGTTTCCTCGTACTAAATATGGATGAATAAATATCCGACATGACGACTGTTAAGTACTGTTATTTGAATTCAAGCGTAAAAGCACGGCCATCGGCGAAATCAAAACAAAGTGTTTGCGCATGCGCATAAATGGGAAAGTCGGAAGTAAAAGAGTTGGATCTCGCGTGCAAAGATTCTTCAGGAATTTCGCTACGGTTTCGAAATCAAAACACTGAACATCCGGCTTTCAGTTACTAAAATAGAAGTCACTAGAAACGGGCTTTACGCTTTTAATAATCGAAATTGGTTTCGATTGAGTGTTGAATGTAGTCCCGTTAGTCGTCGTTTCGAAAAATATTTACTCTCCTCCATTGTCGATTGACGTAAGCTGTTTGCATTATTGCCCTCTGCTTCGTTAACCGTTAACGGGAGATCGAGCGTGATTGGAGGACTTTAAAAACACGTTCTTTCACGTGATTGGACCAGTTGAACGACTCAAACGTATGAGAAATCTATGAATTTGAGCTCCACGACCTCGTAAATTAAGAAAACAAAATGAAAATTCCTATATCCGTAATTATTTACGGCTGCAACAACTTATTACGACTATAGGAATTTTTCTTTTACTTTTTTAAGCGTACGAGCCTGAAAAAAAATCCCGTTTCGTGCATTTGATGTCCTAAAGTCGAAACATGAAAAGGGGTCCCTCCGAACGCATTTGATCTTCTCCGAGTTGAGTTGCGTTTCTTGTGTTATGTTCTTGCATTGAGCGTGCATTCCCTCCCTAAGGAGAATTTTGGATATAAGTTGGCTACCGACCCCCTAACTGGGGTGTGTGGGGGGGTGGGGAAGGGAAGGGATATGGCAGTAGGTCATGTGTACTGAAGAGTTTCCTACGGCGATGGTCGATATCTCATCGCAAAAGGCCCCTTCGGTCAGCGTAGCGCATATTTTTATTTTGCATGGGAACCAGCGCGGGAAGATCTAACCTCAGCACCCTAAACGAAGGCTATGGAGAAAAACAACCCCTTTTGTGAAGATGTATAAGCAGAATAAGAATACCACCTCACCTCACTTAAAGATGGGCGTTCAACTGCCTTCAACAAACTGTTTTTTGCAGCGATTTGAATCAGGGACCGCCCAAAGAGGCCTTTTTAGGTTTTTTATAACGAAAACCTAAAAAATACAGACGAACACGGAAATTACCCCAGCATTTTTACTGCCATCTTACCTCAAGAATGAAGGAGAGTCAAAGAAGATAACCTTGGACAATCAATGCATATGGAATTTTAACCAATTGTAGCAGAAGGTATTATTACACGTCTATCAGTACGACATTCAAGTGAGAAAGTTTGGGAGATAATATGGCGGAGTTTAAGAAAATGTATTCAATGATTGCATTGAGGGTATGGTAAAACATGAAATTAACACACAGATGACATCAGAGCCATCACAGGAACGGTAGAGGATCTACCGTTAACTCTGAATACTTTGGAAGAAGCAGTCAGGGAATGTTATATAAGCAGCAAGGCGAAGAAGTTAATAATATCGTGCTTGTGGAAGAGAAAAACGGACGACATATATCAAAATTCGAGGACAAATTTCAAGAAATTTCAGTAACTTTTGACGTGAGTCATCCACTAACATTCATTTCATTGCAACAATTTCAGAGTGTAAAAATCATTCGCCTCGACCGGGATTCGAACCCGGATCGAACCTCGATATCCGGGCGAGTGCTTTACCCAGTTAAGCTACCGAGGCGTCCTCTTAAACAATGAAATTTTTGGTCTCAATAAAGGAACAAGATGTTGCCACGAAATACCGTACAAACAATGTCATAGGCATTCGTAGTCGTGCGCGACGTGCCACAGCGTAGCTTAACTTGCCAAAGCACTCGGCCAGACATCGAGGGATCCAGGTTCGAATCCCGGTCAAGGCGAATGATTTTTTTCACTCTGAAATAGTTGCATTAAAATGCGAGGAGTGAAACTAGAGCATGTGGAATGAATCGTTCGTCTATCTGGGAAGGAGTATAAAAAGAGCGGAAGAAAAAAGTTCGACCAACATTTACACAACAACATATATCTAACGTTAAGAAGGTTTACATTATAAAGAAGAGATAAATACTCAATCCATGAGGTAGCAAGATAGAAAATAGTTCGAACATTATGGAACTGTACGGGTGAGAAACATGGTGCTGAAGAAAAGAATGCAGAAGAAGATTGGAAAATGTCCAATGTGAGGAACGAGGCTTAGTGTATAGAGTAGGGTTCATAGAACATGGGACATATTAAAAAGATAGAAAAAGTCCAAAGAAAGGCAGCAAGATCGTATGTCCTAGGAAGGTACAAAAAACGGAGAGTGTCACGGAAATGTTGAAAAAACTGAAATGGGAGAATTTGAAAATTGGTAGAATAAAGGAGTAGGTTAGGCGATGTTTGGAATTGTTAAAAACGACGAAGCGTCGGAAGATTTATGCAAAGAGACAAAAAAACAAATTTTAAGGTAAAAAAAGACCACAGTTTTAAAATGGAAATAAGAGCGCCAAAAAAAAAACAAATTAGAAAAAATACACTTTTTTTACTAAATAGAACTAATGTCGAATAGAACCTGCTGCCAGGAGATTTTTCTGTGCCCTTTCCATCCAATTTTATGAGTTTTAAGAATAAGTGTAAAGCAGCCACTGGGTGATAAACTTCATTTATCAGTGATTTTTATACTATTGCACTTATTAAAATATTGTTTGGACGTGATGTGGACGGCGTGAGAAGTCGTATTGTAAAACTGATTGATGTGCTAACGGTTCGTGATTTGAAACGAAATATGAAATTGAATGCGTGATTATGGACGGAGTAAAGCGATGGACGGAGCGTTGTAGGTGTGTGGTGTGAACCTATCCCATGTGTGATGGTAAAGGGGCGGCTGTTAATCTTTAAGTGTCATTGTATATAAGAGCATTTAGTCTCATATCAGTTCTTATTGTGTGTGCATGCACGTATGTGCATTGTAAGGGTGACCAATGACCAGACTGGAACGTTGCCACCAGGAAAATTGCCTAATTATTGGTTTATGTGCCTATTATTGGTTTATGTAACAATAATGAGAACAAGCGGAAAGAGGACCATATAGAAGGCTCTGTGGCAAAGGAGAAGACTGGAAATGGATTTGACATACCTCGAAGCAAAATAGATAATATATATACATAACAATAGTAAAAAAGACAATTGAAGGGAAGATCCCGCAATGTAAGACCAAGATTTAAGTGAAAATAGGACAAATTAAGAAAAAACTTAAGAAGAGAGAAGATATCAAGGGACGCGGGTAGTTCGCGGTGGTCCAGTGGGTAGAGCGTTGGGCTACTGACCGGTGGGTCCCGGGTTTGATTCACGGTCAAGGCACTCTGGGCACCAGCAGCTCCACCCAAGCTAGTTGATTTTTCGGGTACCAGGTCTTCCTGGGAAACCATAACCGGCACAGGGAAAGGAACTCACCCCCTCCTACCCTGATGTGTGAATGCTCACACGCCGTCGGGCTTGGTACATGGGTGAGCTCTACCATCACCTACTAAACCGACCTTACGGTTGATTGCTGTGTTTATGGTTTTTTTTATCAAGGGACGAGAGTGGAATTACAATTCAGAATGGAGTACAATGGAAGGTTGCAGTGAACCCATTTTAGGATTGAAATACTCTTTATGACGATATTTAAACAGGCATGAAGATTTCATACTTTTCCCAGCATGGGAACAATACATAACAGTACCTGCTGTTGGAGCACTTAAGCCCAATAATGGAAACGGTAATATTGACAGGGTAACACGCTCAACAACGAGCCTAGTTATTAGCGGAAGAGACAACATTGAACTAGCGGTTCCGCGATGATTCACTCTCTGATTAGGGAGGGAGGTAACGAGGGCGATTACTCGTGAATCGAGGTCCGACCGCCGCCGTGGGCATCAGAGACCGGCCATACCCCGGCCGCGGTCGTAGAGGCCTCCCACCCCCGCCTCGTATCCCTCTCCCCGCCTCTCTGGGCGACTGCTGCGAATCCCCGGGAGTTGACCAAGGGCAGCATCCCCTTTAAAAGAGAGTCAACGAGGGATGGGAGGAGAGGGCACCACTTTAACGCGCCCCCGTGGACAGAAGAATAGCCGACGTCAAGGTTTCTCTTTAGGACGAACGATGTCCCTCGAGGGGAAAGAATTTCTACAATCGTTGAGTGCTGTTTGAAAAACAACAATAGATGCTAAAAAAACATCAAGATGCTTGTTTTACTGGTGTGACCGTTTTCATACGTACTCCCTTTGAATTTGAATCGACCGATGCCTCCTAGAAAGCAAAGTACCGTCCAATTGCGCCTCGCACGGGCTTTCATTGAAAAAACACCTTTATTTCATTATATATATATATATATATATATATATATATATATATATATATTATTAGAATCGTCTCTTAGAAGATTTTCGTAAACACTAATCGTACAGTTAATGAAAAGAATTTCACACAAAGTCTAATTACACATGTTTTGGCTGTAGGAATACAAATTGTAGTCCTTTTAACTTAAATGACGTAATCTAAATCCACGCAACAACACTAACGCCTCATCGAGATATCCAATTGTTGAGTGCTGTTTGAAAAACAACAATAGATGCTAAAAAAACATCAAGATGCTTGTTTTACTGGTGTGACCGTTTTCATACGTTCTCCCTTTGAATTTGAATCGACCGATGCCTCCTAGAAAGCAAAGTACCGTCCAATTGCGCCTCGCACGGGCTTTCATTGAAAAAACACCTTTATTTCATTATATATATATATATATATATATATATATATATATATATATATATATATATTATTATTAGAATCGTCTCTTAGAAGATTTTCGTAAACACTAATCGTACAGTTAATGAAAAGAATTTCACACAAAGTCTAATTACACATGTTTTGGCTGTAGGAATACAAATTGTAGTCCTTTTAACTTAAATGACGTAATCTAAATCCACGCAACAACACTAACGCCTCATCGAGATATCCAGGTGAAACTTGCAAGCGTCCCCACCACGATTACACAAAAAAGGGGTCGTGGTAGTCCAGGGGGTAGAGTGTCGGACTACTGACCGGAGGGTCCCGGGTTCGATTCCCGGGCAAGGCACTCTGGGCACCTACGGCTAAGTGATTTTATGCTCTACCCAATTTATGTGATTTTTTAGATGCCAGATTTTCCTGGGAAACCATAAGGACAGGAATTGGCCTGGCCCTGACCTAGTGTGTGACTTTCACAAGCCGTCGGGCTTAGCACATGTGTGAACTCTACCATCACCTACCCAACCGACCTTCGGGTTGATTACTGTGTTTATGGTTTATGTATATATATATATATATATATATATATGATGCGGAAGCACTTACGAGAGCAATATAGCTTCTGGACGGCACAATAGAATATATACATAAATATTTATTTATATATAAAAATATATATGTATATATATGTATATAAATGCATACATATATATAATATAAATATATGCTGGCCATAGATATATCCATAAAAACAGTAATCAACCCGAAGGTCGGTTTGGTAGGTGACGGTAGAAATTACTCAGTGAAATTCACACATCAGGGTAGGGGGGCCCGTTCCTTTCCCTGTGCCGGATATGGCTTCCCAGGAAGATCTTGTACCCGAAAAATCACATGACTTGTGTGGAGCTGGAGGTTCCCAGAGTGACTTGCTCGGGAATCGAACCCGGTCATTAGCACACAACGCTCTACCCCTGGACAACCGCAACCCACATTACACTACAGTATATATTTATTATTAGGTAATCTACCGGTTAAGGTCGGTTTTTGGATGGACACAACTATCAAATAAACATTTTGTGACTCCTAACAAAACCCAATCCAGCAACCTAATCTACATCAGGTCCCTCTTCATCTCTGTGTACTTCTTTCCTCCCTTCATCCCGTCCAATATCCCTACCCTGTTCCTATCCTTTCCTCGCTTGCCCAACATTCTCCCCTCTATTACCTTCTTCAACATTACACTACCGCTCAAGACGCCTTTCATCCATTTTTCCTGCCTCCATAGGATTTCTCTCAACAAACCCCTCTCCTCACCCACTATCTCCAGTCCTTCCTCATTTGTTTTCCTTTCGGTCCATTTCACCTTCTCCATTCTTCTCCACACCCACATTTCAAAAGCCTCCAATCTACGTCTATCCTCCTGCTTCAGTGACCACGTTTCCGCACCATACATAGCTACGCTCCATATCAGAGTTTTTACGAATCTTGTCTTAACATCTCTACTCAACGTCCCCGTCATCAACTATTTCCTCCTTGAGAAAGCCTCCTTGCCTAGCGCAATTCTTCTCCTTACGTCCCTACCACTTTGACCGTATTGGTCCAAAACACTTCCGAGATATGTAAACTGTTCTACCTGCTCTATTTTTTCCCCGCCTATTTTAATGTTTAGCTTAGCCTTTTTCTTTCTGGAAAATCGCATAACCTTTGTTTTATTAATATTGATTCTCATCCCATATTTATCGCACTGAACCTCCAATTCAATCAACAATGATTGCAACCCCTTGGCTGACTGAGCAACTAATGCTTGGTCATCAGCAAACCTAACCGATTCTACCAATTCCCCTCCCGACTTTCATTCCTATTTTCATCTCCTTTAATGCCCTTTCTATTTCATCGTCGAGTATGCCTGGACCGAAGCTATCTTCTTCTACGTCATGTTCCTTTTCTATGTCTAACCTTGTCGGCCTAAGTGCTTTACTATACAGTGTTTCCATATATTTCTACCACAGTATATATAACATATATATTATGTATATATATGAAAATGTAGACAGCAACACACAATATGACAACACATAAAAGAAACACTCACGTTATTTCTGGATAATTTCGACGGAATTTTACTCCGTCTTCCTCGGAAGATTAGTTAGGACTCCGTCTGACACTCCGTTGCTGTCTTAAGTTTTTTATTTAATAAATTTTTAATAATTTATATATATATATTTATTTAACGAAATGTACATTTTCTAACATAGATTTTGGGTTGTTGTATTGTAGTGGGTAGAAATCTTGCCTACTAGCCGTAGGGCTCAAATTCGACTTCCGGGAACCCTCAGCTTCACCCAAGTTGTGTGATTATTCCTGGGAAGTTACAGTCGGCACAAACAATAATTAACTAGCCCCTCATCTATCCCTGTTTATGAGTGAATTCTACACTCCTTAAAGTATTTAGCACAACTTGAATTGTGAGCTCTTTATCCCATCAAACAAGTCTTGATGGTAGATTGTCATGGTAAATAACATGCATCGGACCACCTATTTATTAATGATCTACCTACTATTAATGCTCTACTACACTATTTATTAATGCTCTACCCAAATAAGCAAATATATGTGTATCGAGAGGGACATTTGGTGATATTTTCTGATTTTGCAAGCAGAAATGACATTGGTTATGCACGATGTCACTGCATGATCTCAGGCCCTAGCGGCGGCTTGCGGGGCATTAGTATCTGGATCAGTAGCGCATTATATCTCTTCATTCATTAAAGTATGACATGATCACCATTCATGTTTATTTTGCCTTATAATTTACAATACACGCCACAATTTTGAGTTTTAACGATTAAATTATACTATGGGCGTTGAATGTGCTTAAAACTTCTAATGACTCACTTAAATTAATTAGGATTTTCCACATGCACACACTGACTAAAACGTAAAGCACATCAATTAAATTTTAATTTGATAATCCACCCCTAAATTTATAGTACATTTAATGTTTAATTTCAAAGTCCACTGAATACAGTTCCGCAGGCAAATTGCATCGGCCGAAGGGCTTTATGACATAATTGACATTTAAATCGAAGGTGACGCAGTCCTATCAACACGTGGCAAATTCTAAACATAAAAGGCCGTTTTCTCGTATTTAAATATTGGCCGGTCGAAATAAATGGTAAAGCATGCAGCGCCATCTATTGATTGTTTCTGAAGCAATTGAAGTCATTGTTTCGATTCAATAGTCGTTTGTCCGTCGGTGAATGCGGATAACAACGTCCGAGAAAACCGTTGCTCCCGCTAGTTCAGAAGTGCGTGCGTGCTGTGATTCCATTTGTGTATGAAAAAGGACCATCAGCTGACGAAATTCATCGGGTAGTTGAGCCTACTTTATGGAACTAATGTAATGAGTGAAGGAAACATCAGACAATCGCGTCGAGGCTTCAAAAATGGCCGCACATCCATGCGCACGATGAAGAGGCAAGAGGTGGTGATGGACCCAGCATCCACTCACCGATGAAATCGTCGCTCAATGAGTGGACCAAGAACTGAAATCTTTTCAACGACTGACGATTGGTGTTCTCGCTGATTAATTACCGTTCTGGTTCTTTGGAGGCACCACTATTTACACGATTGCTCCGGAACTAGCCTTTCACAAATTGTGTGCAAGATGGACACCGAAGATGCTAAACGACCAACACAAAGAGCAAAAAGAATGATGACTGGACGAGCGTTTTTGGACCACTATCGATAAAACGGAAATGACTTAACCTTGAACCTATAGACTACATCCTCTTCTGGCAAACAAGTAACAGTGGCTTAGTGGACAATGGTTTGAAGACGAAGAGGAGTTCAAGGTCGCCGTTGCCAAATGGTTGAATTCCCAGGCGAAGGCAAACTTATATACTGAGGGATAAATTAAACTGATACAGCATTACGAAAAGTGCTTAGACGTTAATGGACATTACGTAGCAAAGTGAAATATGCTTGTAGGAAGCTAAAGCTATCAATAGAAAAACTTTTTCGAACGAATATATATTTATAGTTATTTCCTCAGTTCTTTCCTTCTCCCCCTTGAGATAGGTGGCTCTGACCATCGAAAACTCGTTAAATAGTGAGTTTTTTTATCTTTTTCGTGTGCTTCTGTGTTTTTGTCTTTGTCCACTAGTGCTAACTTAACTTATAATTTTATATATTATATATATGTGTATATATATATATATATATATGAGTTCTGTTCCTAATTCCTCTTGAGAAAGGTGGTTGGACCACCGAAAATTCGAGAACCAGTGAGTTTTTCCTCTTTTGTGTTTTGGTTTCTGTGTTCGTTATGACTTATCAGTGAATTTACATTACACGTTTGTGGGTTTTCCAAAAAAGTTGAAAAAGTCAAAAAATTCAAACTTGAAAATCCCGCCATATGGCGCACAAATATTCATTCAAACAGAAATAGGTATAAGGAAAGGGGATAGGAAAACACATAAAAGGCGAATACAGGACATGTGGGGAAGGCGGTTTTTGAGCAGATCACGAAAGTAAAAATATTTCCCTATCCGGGATTTGAACCACGGACCTTCCACTTTCCGGGCGGATGCTCTACCAGTTGAGCTAATAGGGAAACCTGATTTGCCTTGAGATCTGCGATCTTATAAAGCGCCAAAGTACTCCTATGAATGCACTACGCACTACGTATGAATGCTTTTCTACTATCCTTTCCCCTTCTTGTGTCCCGTCTATTTCTCCTTTGGTGGGTGAAACAGCTCCATAACGCCATCTCTCGGGCAATATGTATCGGAGTACTTTGGCTATTATTCACAAAAAATGATCATAGGATGTTACTCAGCCGAGTCCCAGCGGATGAAAGGAACAATTTTCGGTCAATTTTTCCGGTTCTTCTGGGCTCCAGGTAAATTCCAAGCCGATCGGCAAACAAGGAAATTATTGGGGGGCTATTAAAACAGTGCTGCGTATTTATTTGATTTTAATTTTGACGTATATGTTTGAAGACAAGGGAGATTGTGAGAGACAATTCAGAGTTGATGGCGCAACAATAGTAACTATAGTGGAGTTCTGAATAAACAATATGGCGTATTTCAAGAAATACATTTTCTCAGCCTGTATATTTAAATATGAAAAAATGTGAAATCATGCCTTGAAAAACTTGCTAAAAATTCTATTTCCATGTTTCATTTATGGAATTAGAGCTGATTCTCTATTAATTGAAACTCTTTTTTACTAGGTTGTATTCGCTCCCAGTTACATATCCATGGCAACGATGTCAACAAACATAGAATTCCAAATAAACAAGATGGCGTGTTTCAGGAACGACATTTACTTGTTTTACACCTGATTCTTCATTGATAAAACCTTTTCTTTTATATTTGGTTATAATTTCTTCCTAATATATCCATTTGGTAATTGTGTATGCATAGAATATGCCTTCGCGGGAAAGGCGCCATCTTGTTTATCTGGAACTCAATCATGGTTACCATTGTCATTTGAGAATAAGTTGCTTTGTTTGTAATCAATCAAAATATGTTGATTTTCCAAATACTAAATGTAATTCACGCAAGAGCAACACGAGGATTTTTTCTTCAAATTATTCCATAACCTATTCTTCTCCTCCTCCATTTTTTCGCCATTTTGCTTTCCCGGTCCATTACGTTCTCTCCTATCCCTATTTTCACTCTTTTATTCAGGAGACGTGAATTGAGGTGAAAGGAATTTCCAAAAAAAAGGTCAAAACGTAGCAGGGAGACGCCCTTTTATCACGAGAAGACTTTTGTGCTTGAACCAATGGGAAGAAAGGTCACGAAAAAAATGAAAACTTTCCTCAATTTTGGCCGAAAGACGGAAAGATTCCTTAATTTTTTAGTCTTTGATGAATACAGGTTAAGAAATTCGTTTGTGAAAAGGTTTGGGGAAGGAAACCATGGAGCCTTGACGTCACGTCGTTTAAGATTCTCCTCAAGGTTGCGAAAAAAATATAAGATCGGATTTTTCAATTATCCTGGAGCGGAGAAGGGTCCTTTCAGCATGGAATGAGGATTTCTTGGACGGTTTAATCACACATATTTTACGTCAACTTACGTGAAAATACCCTGAATGGGGCCAGGAAATGTTTAACAAAGATTATTTACTACTGGAGCAATTAAGGATACTCTTTTCCAAATGAATCCTTATTGCTCGAGTCTGTTCAAAAAAGGTGAGACTATTTGAATTAATATTTGATTTCATTATTTACCCTTTTTTCATGTTTATCGCTTTTAAAATACAGCCCTTGGCTGCCAAATACAACGCTACCGACGTATTTCATAACATTCGAATGCCGCCTGGAACGCTTCTAGGAAATAGAAAAGAGTTCATTGGAGCAAGATCCGGAGGCTGGGGGATCACCGGGGTGCTGTTTTTTTTTGAAAAATCTCGCTAACAATTGTCTTGTTAAAATCAACAAGACTTATTTTTCAACATTTGTGGTCTCTTCCGCCTGAATTTTGCTGTAAGAATGGTAAAACTCGACTGAATTTTGCTGTAAGAATGGTAAAACTCGAACCAACACTAAAGTCAACTTCATTGGAAATATCCCCGAGTGTCAATCTACAATTTGCACGTACTAAATCATTCACACTGTTGACATGAGCGTCGTTTATTGACGTCAATGGTCGCTCGCTTCTCGATACTTCGTCGGTCGAGGTTTGTCCAGACTGGAAGCGGTTGCACTAACGAAAAAAGGTGTGCCTGACTAGCAGATCCATTGCCGAACGCCTCTTGAAACATCAGCACAAGTTTCAGTTGCACTTACGTTCTTTTGGTTAATACAAAAGTCAATGCACACGCTCTTCTTCTCCGATACCTTCATTCTTACCGACATATGAATTTGTAAAGCAATATTGTTCAAGCTCGGACAAGAATCGCTGTTGTGCGGAGACCGGTCGAGGTAGGGCACGGGCAAGGCAGTAATTGTACTTCTCACAGACGTCGGTAAGAGGCGATACATTATTGATTAAGATCCAGTCTCCAGAAATACCAGTCTCATCCCTTTTTGGACAAACCTTGGCATTGGCCAGGTTCACGCGCCCCTGGTTATCTGGGAGAATAAGAAAATTTCCGATCTCAACATGAAGATGGCAGCAAACTTCAACAAAATTTGGAGGACGTGTTTGCGCATGCGTTGAAAGGTACGAACCGTACTTTAAGCCATTTTTGGACACTCTATTGTTGCTTGGCAACCGTTTGTGTGAGCCTTTGTGACTGTATTTTGTGAAGATGGAGAAAGAATGAGCGTCTAAAAGTCATTAAGCATTTGTTTTTGACAATAGCCCTACGGAAATCATAGACAAATTGGACGCTGTGTACAGGGGATTACATTAAATTTTATGGCAAAATTACGATATGGGTTAAAGCAATTTAATCCGATACTTTATTGCCCGTCGGAAATATCAGCATACAGCGGAAAGAATGGGAACTAGACCTGAGTCTATTATGAGACGCGTGGGAAGATGGAGCCATGGAAATGAACTAGGGTTACGCAACAATGGAGACGCAATGTCCACGCAACAATGCCCTCGGGGACTCCATTTTCTCCATTCCTACATCACCTCCAATTAACTCCGAAAACTAACATTTTCCTTCCCCAAGAACTACACAGCCTCGGTGATCCCCAAGAGATATCAGTTTCTCAATGTTACAGAGTCCGTGTTCCCTTAACACCAACAAAGACGTCGTATGCTCAGTACTTGGTGAAATTTTAAGAATATATTTTGGTGAATTTAGAGATTTGTTCTGAAGAATTGGATTTGCCCGTTTTTCCATTAAAACACAGAGTTAAAATTGTTCATAACGATATTTTTTTTTGGCGGTGATAATTAAAAAAAATGAAGAATGGCGCCAAGTACAAATCAGCTGTTACTAATAAATTGTTGATTTTTTTTAACTAATTGAGATATCTATGCGAAACAAAAATCAATCGTCCGATTCATAATTTTTTATTTGAAGTAAGAATCTTAATCTTTCTTTTTTTTTAATATTTTCATCTTTTTTTTTTTCTACAAGTTCAACCCCGTTTGCGTGAAGCAAAAAATGCCCGAATCTGTGGAAAAACAACTCATGGCTTTTGCACCACGATAATACACCAGCTCACACTTCATTGCTTGTTCGTGAATTTTTGGCCAAAAACAATACTGTAACGATGCCCCAGACTCCTTATTCGCCAGATATGGCTCCGTGTGACTTTTTCCTATTTCCAAAAATTAAGAGAACCTTGAAGGGCCGTCGTTTTACAGCCGTAGATGACATTAAAAGCGCATCGCTGAAAGAACTAAAGGCTATCTCAAAGATCGAATTTGAGAAGTGTTCCGGGGATTGGAAGAAGCGCTGGCACAAGTACATAATCTCCAATTGGGACTACTTTGAAGGTGACAAAATCAACGCATAAGAATAAATAAATATTATTGTCCAACAAATTAAAATTCTCGTTATTTTTTTAACACACCTCTTTTTACACACACACACGCACACAGACATACATACACACATACTTGAAATGTCCCCTTTATCTGTGCCTTCGTTTTTTTAGTGATTTTAATGTGTACAGTGTTTTTATATATTTATTTTATGTAAAATTAATTTTGAGATAGCTATTGTGTAGCCATTATTAACTTGTTGGTGCTCGATGATAAACTGGATTCATATTTTCTATTGAATCTTCTTTTTCTCTATCGAATGTCTTCAGCACATTTCATGTTTTCTTTTCAGGTAAGTGTCCCACGGAGGAAGGAGGAGTATAGCTGATGGCCGTGTGAATAATACGCGTCGGAAGATTAATGGTTCGTGTCTCACAATTTATTATCATTGGTTCATCTTTCGAAAGGTCGAAGCGTCATTAAGCTATCGCCACAAAAATTAATTGGCTCATTTTCCATTGCATTATTACGCACGCGTACTTTTGTGTAACAGTCGAAATTAGCAGTGTTTGTCGTGCACCAATAACAGTGGCACCGAGCGTATTGTTGGCTGTTGATACAAACTCTTGACTGTGGATTGTCATTATAACAATCTCAGGGCTCTAAATCTGTTGCAACCTATGAAATTACCCGTTGCTTTTTGATTTAAAATGATAGTTTTCCTATTTTTCCATTTACAAGGATGCAGAGTTGACTGCAACTTACCTGCGATTATCATATGATATTAAAGTGACTATATTTCCATATTCATACTTATCAAGGTATTATCTTCGGCTAATTCCTTCAATATTTTAGCAGGTATTTCCTCCGGACCTAGGCCTTTGTCGGCTTTGATACTACGGGTCAGATGTTCTATTCCTTTCTCGGTTAGTGTTATGTCGCTCTTGTGTTCCCCGGGTGGGTGTGGAAGGGAACTACAATGTTACTGCATTCTAAGGTGTATGTTTTTGCTAGTTGATAGATTATGTATTTGCATGCGTGTAACTTGAAAGGGCTTTTGCATGAATGCATACGCCGCTTCGAGTGTACGAGGACTGTTCAAAAAGTATCGCGAATTTAGAATTTCCACGGGTTACATATATTAGATTTACGATTTTTTTGTGGCGTTACGTTGGTACTTATGTCTCTCACTCATTCTGAAAAGTTCGGCCATTTTGAATGTTCAGTTAATTGTTGACAGCTAGCTGTTTTGGCTTATCTTCGATTTTTGCCTGTTCCAAAAAATAGATCAAAGAATCCGTATTTCTTTGGTCCCTTCAGTTTCCGGAAACAGAAAAAAATCACTGGGGGGCAGTTCCTGGGGGGATACGGTGGCTGCGGCATCATTAGTTTGTTGTTTTTGGCCAAAAAATATGCCGTACCCGCTGCATACATAACACGCGGCATTTCAAAAAATTGGCGACCGAATTTTTGAACGGACCTCGTACGTTTGCATTGGTGTGTTGAGTTTGCCTGTGGTTTTGTTCTCGTTTACGAGTGGTGGCCTGAACACCCCTTGCCACACGCCATTACGGTGGCTTGAGGGGTATTATGCAAATGTAGATGAAGAAATACGTATTCAGAGGGCGTTTCAATTGACGATTGAATGTTGATGAATACTGTAAGTCTTCTTGAATTGAAAAGCTATTTATCCAATTGTGCGGTGTCAACTTGTATCTCGTAAAGCGAGTTCAAGAAATCAAAACGGTAGGTCATAAAAGAAACGCCTTGTACATACAATTTATTACATCTCTTAAAAATTCAAAAAAATCCTGATTTCAGACCACATAAGAAACAAATCTCCTTCGGCAATATCTTCCAGACGGGCTTGCACCCCTCTTTCGCCGATGTTGAAGACTGTTCCAGCATCTGATTTATCATATGTAAGAAAAGGTATAAACGACCGGAATCCGTCGCTGCCCTTCTGTTTAATATGAATAATTTCTCTCGCAAACACTCTAATGCAGAAAACAATTTTACTATTTCCTTATTAGGGTCTCCGCAAGAGGCGCCTGGCTTGTCCAAACATTAGCGTTCGCCGCTCCGCCATTATAAACACGGGAATTGCCGGGACTAATGAGCCTAAATGGGACCGCCATAACAGATGCGCAGGTCGTAAATCACGAGAGGCCAAACTAACTAAATCCCCACGTATGCCAGGAGTGGGAAAACTTAAGGGGTTTGTTCCCTAGGAAACCCCTAGCGGCTTCCGCTCGTCTTGAATTATTAGGCACCTCTACCTATTCGAAGAAAAAAAGTCGACTTCCCACCCCCCCCCCCCTAAACGCGAGAAATTTTGCAAATCCAAAGTTCTGTTGCTCAAACCCATTCTCTCTCTCCCTCTCTCACTCATTTTTTTCTTTCGCCTTAAAAGAAAAACGAAAAAAAAAGAACATCCAAAGCAGGATAGCAACTGGGGTTTGATAAGTGGCGTTGCCACGACAACGGGCGCCAGGTAGTTTGTCGTCCCGTTGCTAAGGTCCGGAGCATTTGTAAGGATGCCATCGGGAGTAATGGAAGTGCGACGGAGCCTCACGGTGATTCCCATTCCTCTCTCTCCCCGCTTCCTCCGTCTTCTCTGTCTCCATGATCGATTAACTGTCGCCAAAGAACCTGTCTTCCCTTTTTTTTATTATATCAAGGGTACTTGTAGCATTAGCGAGTTATTTTTTACACTGTCTCACCCCCCCCTCCCCACGTTAATTTTTTCAACCTGATCCGGAGACACGCAGGGCGTACCCGGAAATTCGTTCCCATGTCGACGATTCGGGCGATATTCACACACAACAAATCGACTCAATCTTACGCAAGGGTTGACGCTAACACACGTGCAATTCATTCAAGACTGCAGAATGAGCAAATCCCAAGCAGACACCTGCAGTGCACTGCATCCTTCAAGTGTGGAAAGAGGATCCTTGCGGAAATTACATCGATGCACCGGGCGAGACACTCGGCCAATGCAAGCAGACTCAGCTTCCCTCAATCGAGCCGAAACGTTGATTTTTTTTAGGTATCCGAGGATGCAGCAAGTTCCCTCACACAAGCCCGGAACACAAGAGCCCGGAGAACTTAAATTAATTTGAACACTGCAATTTTATGAATCGGTCAACCGTAATGATTATTGCATCTTGTTCACAAGTATTGCTTGTGTAAGAGGTTTGTGTAGCGTAGTGCCATGCACTAATATTTTTGCATACACGGCTGGTGTTCTATCACCCCCCGCCACTCGCCCTTATGATGAATTGCGGAGCGTTGTGTAGATGTATGTATATAAAATATTTATTTATGTTTTTTACACTGATATAGAATATTTAAAATATAGAGACCCAAAGAAAGGACACTCACATATGTAGTTTACGTTTCCACGGCACGACCGTCGTCATCAGAATCTGAAGACGACGGTCGTGCCGTCGAAACACGTAAAAGAACAATCTCATTGTAGATTGTTTGAGCTTTCGGCCTACTCTGAGGCCTTCTTCAGGTCAGGCCTGAGAAGAGTCTGACCAGAGTCTGACCTGAAGAAGGCATCGGAGTAGGCCGAAAGCTCAAACAATCTACAATGAGATTGTTCTTTTACGTGTTATCTATTTTATTCTGTGTCCTATGGAGCCGTCCAAATGTTATATATATATATATATATATATATATATATATATATATATATATATATATATATATATATATATATATATATATATATATATATATATATATATATATATATATATATTTACGATTGGTTATATCTCCGAAAATATCATAGGTACTAGAAAAATAATACCACTATTTTAATGAAAGTTTAAACTTTTTTCGAACGCTGTCTTTAGTTTTTCTCTATCTTTAATAGTGTTTGAGATAATTGCGATTGTTTATAATTGTCGCATTTATATTATGTAATCAATTTAAATTATTCTTTCTCCCCCTGCAACCCCCTTACACCTTTTCCACGTGTATTTTATTTATTTTCGTCAATTTTTAAGCCAAATCCATCCAATAAAAGCGAATCGAAAATTACCAAAAAGTGCCAACCATAACAGGTCATGCAAATTATTGGAGAAGGGCACAAAATTAACAAGGGGACTTACCAAACATTCGCGTCCGTTTCTTAGTGCGGCAGTCAACGGGGAAACTGGATAACGATGATGCCCTCTTCAAAGATTCCTTAGGGGACGGGACGTCCAGTATGTGCTGACGCCTGGATGTTGTCTCTGGAGGAATGGGTAGGGAGACTAGGACTGGAGGACTAGAGTCGGAAAGACGCTGTCGCTGGACCGAGTGCGGGAGACGTGCTATCTCCATGTCCCTTGTCTTCCTCCCCGGGTTGGCAGGAGACGTCAACATACTCCTGCAAGACGAGGCGAAGGGCGAGATGAAGTGCTAGGCAACCACTCAAACTTCAATTTCTGGCCGTTATTCTGGCAAGAAGACTGAATGTACGACAAGTGACGTTGCCCAACGAAACACGCGCAAGCGCAGTCGCCGTCTTGGGCGAATAGAGGGAATGTGTCCGGGTCCCCCAACGGATGGAATAAATTAACGATACGAGATTGAATTCTGCATTGTAAACACCGAAATAGGAAGTGTAAACTCGATTAAATACCAAGGAATTACTCTCACTCACGACCACTCCTGGGAGAAACATATACGGGGAATAATTTGGATAAGCTAGCAAAAAATTAGTATTTATTAGAGGAGTACTGGGTAAATGTGATGAAAAGGTCAAAGAGAAATGTTATATTTCGCTGGTTGGGCCTCATTTAGCATAAGCTGAAAGTATATATGTGATGAGTGGAGAAGTTGAAATGGACCGAAAGGAAAACAAATGAGGAAGGACTGGAGATAGTGGGTGAGGAGAGGGGTTTGTTGAGAGAAATCCTATGGAGGCAGGAAAAATGGATGAAAGGCGTATTGAGCGTTAGTGGAATGTTGAAGAAGGTAATAGAGGGGAGAATGTTGGGCAAGCGAGGAAAGGGCAGGAACAGGATAGGGATGTTGGACGGGATGAAGGGAGGAAAGAAGTACACAGAGATGAAGAGGGACCTGATATAGATTAGGTTGCTGGATTGGGTTTCGTTTGGAGTTACAAAATGTTTATTTGATAGTTGTGTCCATCCAAAAACCTACATTAACCGGTAGATTACCGTATATATATATATATATATATATATATATATATATATATATATATATACATTCAAATACGAAGTCCCGCCATACGGCGCACAAATATTCATTCAAACACAGAAATACGTATAAGGAAAGGGGATAGGAAAACACATAAAAGGCGAACACAGGACATGTGGGGAAGGCGGTTTTTGAGCAGATCACGAAAGTAAAAATGTTTCCTTGACCGGGATTTGAACACCGGATCTTCCACTTGCCGGCCTTCCTCCGCCCGGCAAGTGGAAGATCCGGTGTTCAAATCCCGGTCAAGGAAACATTTTTACTTTCGTGATCTGCTCAAAAACCGCCTTCCCCACATGTCCTGTGTTCGCCTTTTATGTGTTTTCCTATCCCCTTTCCTTATACGTATTTCTATGTTTGAATGAATATATATATATATATATATATATATATATATATATATATATATATATATATATAATACATTGACATAGAGTCTGACCTGAAGAAGGCGAGAGCCGAAACAATCTACATTGTGAGTGTCCTTTTACGTGTTATCTATTTTATTTTGTGTTCTTCCATTGTACCATCCAAATGTTATATTGCTTCCGTGAGTGCTTCCACATTATCGATATATATATATATATATATATATATATATATATATATATATATATAAACACAGTATTCAACCAGAAGGTCGGTTTGGTAGGTGATTGTAGAGTTCACCCACGTACTAAGCCCGATGGTGTGTGAAATTCACACATCAGGGTGGGGGGGCAGCTCCTTTCCCTGTGCCGGTCATGGTTTCCCAGGAAGATCTGGTGCCCGAAAAAGCACATAGATTGGATATATATATATATATATATATATATATATATATATATATATATACCATTCCCTCCTCAAACGGGGTTATCCTGAATCCCTCCTGAATAAGAGGATCCGTAGGCATACTTACACTCCCAGACCTTCCACCACCGCGAAAAACCACCCTCTTTCAATTTGTACCACGTTTCTCCCTGGCCTAGAATCTCTGCGTTCTATCCTAAAGGACCTCTATCCTATCCTCAAAAACCACAATTCCACCACCAACCTTTTCCCCAAATGCCCCTCTGTCACTTTCAAACGCCCCGCCAATCTATCAGATATTCTAAAATCTACCAATCCACTTCTTAAATCCTCGCCCCGTTCCAAAATCACTCCCAGACCCTGCAATAAACCTAGATGCAAAACATGTCCTATTTTCCTAACCAGAACCCCATCCCTCTCCCACCCGCTCTTTAACTCTCTCCCACCAATTCCCTACTCATCGTGTACCTCCAGCAATGTTGTCTACCTACTTAAGTGCCAACTTTGCCCTGCCTTTTACATTGGACAGTGTACCACACCCCTCAATATTAGAATCAATAATCATAGAGCCTCATGCAACAATTCCTCCCTTATTGGTATGCTCCCAATCCCCAAACATGCCTCCGAACACAACGCTGCCTTTGACCAATGTTTTAAAGTATCCGTCTTAGCATCCCTCCCACACTCAGACCCTCCACTGAAACTCAAAACATTAGAGCTAGCTTTCATCTGGCTCTTGGATTCCTGGAATCGCCCAGGTATTAATATTAGACATTAATTGCCCCCTTTATGCATATTATTTCATCCCCCTCCGCCCCCAACAACTTCCATATCATCCCCACTTTTTTAAAATTCCCGCGCCATACACTACCCCTCCAAACTCCTCACCGCGAATGCCTTCCCCTCTTTTCCCCTCTTTTCCCCCATTTCCCCTTCTCCATCCTACCACTGCTTTCGGGCCCTCCTCTGCCTCAGTTCTGTTCCTAATTCCTCTTGAGAAAGGTGGTTGGACCGCCGAAAATTCGAGAACCAGTGAGTTTTTCCTCTTTTGTGTTTTGGTTTCTGTGTTTGTTATGACTATCAGTGAATTTACATTACACGTTTGTGGGTTTTCCAAAAAAGTATATATATATATATATATATATATATATATATACGTGTATATATGCACGTCCGATCTAATTTACAAATGCAAAGGACATAAACGACTTGTACCATCCCGTAAAACAACTAGGGTATAAAAAATAGGGTAAACATTGGTGATTTCGTGACGAGGGACTAGTTAGTGACAATTCCTTAGGCTTCCTCCACGGAATAACCAATAAGGGTTCCTATTTTCACCAACAGATGGCATAGGTCTTCGGTTTTCTATAGTCGTGACGCCGTGAAAATCGTGGGATCTAACATCGTCTTGGTGCTGCGTGATGTTTAAAACTCCGGTGCACTTATAGTGAATGAAACATGAATGACTTATCGGGGGCAGCATATCACAGGAGAAGATTGGTTAGCGAAATTAAAAAAAAACATTTAGAAAGCCATTTAAGGAAAACCAAAACTTTCAATGATGAATTTTAGATTTAAATAATTAAAATGGCGCCTGATTCATTTCCTCCACTCTGCGTGGTACACTCGTAAAACCCAAAAGAAAAATTTGTCCTTCCAATGGAGTGAAAAATACGGTTTATTGTGTAATGTGTGTGTTCGTTGGTGTAGGACAGTTTAAAAAAAGAAGACGGTCGAACTTCGCAACGTGGCAAAAAACTAAATGAGCATGACTCGACCACGGTCCAGACGGTTTTTCCATGTGGGCAGCAACGGGACCATTTAAGAGAAGTGCTCTCTGAGCTTATGGAATCGTGTCGTAGACGTTTTGAATAATATGTTCGTCTAAAGAGACATTAGTTTGAGAAGTAACCATTATTTCAATCTTCTGATGTCTGTTATATTGTAAGAAAACATTAAGACACCTTTGAATATAAAGAAATTTCGGCATAGTAAGGTACGCCATAATTAATTTGACTTCTCTCCTCCTTGCGGTTGTTAATAGTAACTGTTGAAGTGGAGAAAGTTTGTCGAAAAAGAAAATGATGAAATTAGACTGTTGTACGAGGGAAATTTGAAGTAGAACTAGGGTTAGCCGAAAGGGGAAAGTACGAAAGAAAACGCAAGAACGAAAAATAAAACTACTTGGGCATATCCTGAGGCAAGATTGTTTACAAAAGGCATTAATGGAAGGAATGTTAAGGATCTTACACTCGACAGAAGGAACTTTCGGCAAGAAATAACGCATAAGACAGAAGTCTGGAATGGTATAAACGGTATTCCCAAACGATTCAAAATCGAAATTTGATTTACAACTTGGACGAGGTTTTAACGTACTATAATTGAAGAGCCATTGCTGAGAATACTTCCTTCTATGGCAACCGCAAACAACGGGACAACAAGCGTCAAACGAATACCATTCGTAATTATTTTCATTGAAAATGTGCTAAAACTGTTGTATGCTCCCCAAACAAGAGATGCAGAGCTTCGTGTAGAATGGAAATTTTGCGTTAATGATATTTTGGAAGCATTTAAAGTTTGCTCTCGCCTCAAAATTTGTTGGATAGCTCGCCCGGCAGTAACAAGAGTCTAATTGTTTGTTTGTTTGTTTTTGAGATTTTCTGCTTTAGGCAAACAACGATTGGGAAAAGGCCCATTATTCGTTCCAATAGTTGGAAATCGCTGTTCGAGTAGTAGTCCGGACGTGAGATAAAATAGATTAATTATATTAAATGATCTAATCCATGTTCAGGAAATTTCCGAGTTGAATTACGAAGGAGAGCTCTGATTGGAAAAAATGAACCGTTCATAGTCTTTAATTACGTAACTTTAATTACGCACACATGAATTCTATTGTCTATTGTAATTGTTATCTCGCAACACATAGGAGGCAACAATTGAAAATGGGCTTTTTTTTCGAATTTTGAGGATGTTCCGGAGAGAAAATGGCAAATCTAACCCCGACATTCAAAAGAATGGAAAAAAAATACACGAAAAATAATGATTTATAATTTTGCCAAAATTTTACCTACATTCCCTAAAAATTCTTTGAAAGATTGAAACATTTTTTCTGAGCTCAATATTTTTATTTGAAAAATCTGAAAAAAATCAGAATGTTTTTGGGCATAAAAATGTATTTTCATGATTTTTTTTTCAAACTTTTTTACGACAAATAATCGCTCAGGAAAATTTTTTACCGAAAATTCACATTTTTTTATGACAGGATACTCTTTGGGCCACCTAGGGAGCTAAAAATTTGGCTAAAGGGGTTTCTAAATATTTACTTTCGAGTGCCCAATCCCAAATAAGAATCCATTTGAGTGCAGATTTTACCATCTTATTCCGCTATATCATTTATTTTATTGAAGCGGGTAACAAAAATTTACAGTAAGGGCAGATCCGAGTCTTAAAGAACATGATTTCTTAAAAACTATAATTTTGTGACCATGTGGTTATCCGACGTGTTGATAAAAATATGGCGTATCTGGAATAGAAAAATATATTTCAATGTTTTCGCGACCTATTAGTGATAAAGGATTTTCTCGAAAAATGTTAGCTTAATGGAAGAGTGCTTACGATATAAAATACTTTCATGGACTAGATAAGATCTCAGGCTGGTTTTTTTGCCCACGAGCCGTCATTCGAAGTCACATAAGCCTTTGATGGGAAGCATAATAAATAGAAAAGCTGGTGAAATTAAGAAATAAAGGCGAATATTAACAAAAAATAACCTGGAGAGTAATTAAATTATTGGAGAGAGGTAATCACAGGAAAGCGTGGGGAATTAGGATTTAACAAGGGACTATGGATATGAAAAACAGAGGATTATGACGAAGGGGAGGGATTGACGGGAGTATTACAGAACCCCTACGATCCCTGAACGACAGAGGAGTTTTTTAAGTCACCATAAAGGATTTTGCGACCGTTAATAACCACTAAAAAAACGATGCCAATTCTTCATTTGTTTTCACACAGGAAGAGAGTTTTTTGTTGATCTTCTCCATCGGATGGTGGAAGAGGATGATTGATAGGGGTGGGAGATGGGTTCCTGGAGAAGTTAAGCTGGAAATTAAGTTTGTCATAACGCCCATCCAAATAATGGGGACTAGCGTATAATAAAACGAATTGATTGGGAGAAAAAGGATTGCCGAGTCCAAAAAAGTCTCTCCTAAATTATTAAAAAAAAATGATATCTCTTCAAACAACCGTAAAAAACACCACGTGTAGCGAAAAGGTTAAAGAGAAATGTTGTCTTTCGCTAATTTTGAGACCTTATTTGGAATCTTTACAGCACGGAATCGCCATGAAGTTGGATTGAGTGCCGAATTGGATCGCGTGCAGGGTACAGAAGCCAAAGTGTAAAATTTTGTTATGATAAACGGAGGAGCGTATCAAAAATATTACAGACGGTAGGTTGAGAATCACTCACAGAGTGAAGGTTGAATTATAGATTAAATTACTTTCATATGAATTGGAAAGATGTCTATACAGTGATGATATTGAAATTATCATTAACCCCATCGTACTACGGTAGGAGAGATCATGTTAATAAATTTAGAGAGATAACGTGTTGAAAAGATAGATGTCGTTTTTTGCACGAACGATAGGGGATTGTAATAGTATTGTTCGACCGCGGTAGGGTCATGCTCGAGTAAAATTATTCTGGTTTGTATTCTCCCCGAAATTTTTCACAAGGACAATACGGGATCAGAATAACGTTGTCCAACGGCGGTATATTTGTGGAAAAAGGAATTGGGTCAAAATTAGTTTGATTTGTTTAATCATCCCCTGCCAAACACCCTAGCGGTGGCTAGCCTAATATATATGTATGTACAAAGTGCAATCCAAAAGTAATGCAATTAAATTTACCGCGCTGCTCCTATTGATCGGAGTGGGATTGAATTACCTGACGTAGGTGGAAAGGCTGTTAATCTTTGCGGAAAAATCAGTCTCAGTGCTCTGCGATCTGCATAAGCGGCAGGAAATCAGTTAGTGCAAACCTCTGCGCGCCGACCGTGTCACGGTAAAAATAGAATCGACGAACGTTATGCGATTCCTAAGGTTTGTGATAAACTGAAAAAAATCTGTTAAGAAAACGATTCATGGGAACTCTGATCTGCATTACTCACAAGTTTCGAGGTAATTCGAGGTAATAAAAGGTCTTTAAGGAGGGCCGGGAAAAGGTTCCGTCAACCAGCAAACCCGACAACACTGTGGCTCGTGTTCGACAATTGTTGGACTCTGACCGTCGATTGAGTATCAAGATGGTTGCCAATGTACTAAACTTGTCGTCTACTGTTGTATTTCGCATTGTTACTGAGGATTTAGCGATGAGGAGTGTGTGCGTCAAGCTCGTGCTACAGGTGTTTGCCACAACGCGTTACGAGTCAGCAAGGTCCTGGCCAAACACCAGGTGCCGATGCTCCCCCACACCCCCTATAATCCTGACGTCGCCCCAGCAGACTTTTTTTTTGTACCTTTGGATTAAACCAGCCCTGAAAGGGATCCGTTTTTCGTCCATAGAATAGATCCAATGGGCCATGACGAAGACCTTGCGAGAGGTCCCCGAGGACGCCTTCCAGTGCGCGTACCGGTCATGGAAGAGTCGCTGGGAAAAAATGTGTAGAGACCCAAGGACAATACTTTGAAGAATTTTAAGTGTTTGTGCAAATCTGTTCAACAAATTACTTTAAAAGAAATGGTATTACTTTTGGAACGCTTCCTGTACATATATTGCAATATATATATATATATAATAAAAATAACATATATTAGGCAAAGGGATAGAAACATATAAAATACGAACTTATGAATGGCGGGGGAGGTGGAATCAAGCAGATCACAAGCGTACGAACGTTTCTTTAACCGGTTGGTTGCATAAATCCGCCGGCTTGTGATATGATCGATTCGACCTCCCCCATCTGTGTTCGTCTTTTAATGTTTCTATCCCTTTTCCTCAAATCCGTATGAATGGACCCATAATCTCTCAATGATCCTCTAATTCACGGAATCATCCTCTTAAGTAAACGTTATGTGCTCTATTACACAAAAATCTATGCATTAGTGTTTCTGTTGGTTTTGCCTTCAGCGTAATATACAGAAAAGATCGTTCGTTTTGAAATTGGAAAGGTTAAACTAAATTCATGCGTCAGTGTAAAAAATGGTTGACATATTTCCCTCGATTGGCAAGATGGCAAAATGCGATTTGCCAAAGAAAGAAAAATGAATTTGACGGTTTTTACGGCACACATTGGAATTATAACTCCCCTCTCCTAAACATATCGCGGCCGAATTACCCCGTTCGTTAAAAAAAAACCGTTACGAAAAAACGAGAAGGCTCACAGAAATGCTTATGGAGTTGGAATGGGAATCATTAGAAGAAATACGATTCAATACTTGGTCTAACTTACTGAATAAATTCAGATCCGCATGTTTCAGCACCGAGGTTTCGCTAATTATTCGCACTCCAACGTACACTGGTCGCTTGGATCATGCATAAACAAACAGGAAATAGATGCTAGAACTAGCACACTCAAGGACTCCTCCTTCCCATAGATAATACGGGAATACAACTGTAGGGCTATAGATAGCAAAAATGCCATTTGTCACTCTCAGCGTCTAGGAAATAGTTAGTTCTACTCGATAGCATACACTTTGACGCACCTCGTGTGTGTTTTTTTGTGTGAACCCTTTCCGTATGAACGCATGGGACTGCCTTTCAAATAATGAATTGCTCTTTACAGCATTGCATTCTCTGCCTTATCTGTTAGTACGGAAGCTGGTGGTATGCTGTGAACGTGATATTTACACTTTTTAAGATTTGCTCACGTTTAACGAGGATACCTAGCAGAGGACACAAGAGGCAAGTCTTACAAGTTACACCAGTTGTCTTTCCCCGTAGGGGGTAGGGGATGAAACTTTTGCGAATCGCACATATTTTTTTCCGTCTTAAACTTGGCCGAGTAGTCAATGGGGATGCCAAGGCCCCGTTTTGACCATTTTAAGACGATAAGGGTGTGCCGCCGATTCCGGAAAACGGGCCAGCAAATTTGTAAAAAAATAATTCGCGAATCGGCCATATTTTTACCTCCGATTCGAAAAACTCAGAGATCCAAAAAATAAATCCGATTCGCGAATTGTTTTTTTTTTTTTCAAATTTGCGGGCCCGGTTTCCGGAATTTGTGGCACACTGTTTTCGTCTTAAAATGGTCAAAACGGGGTCTTGGCATTCCCCATTGACTACTCGGCCAAGTTTAAGACGGAAAAAAATATGTCCGATTCGCAATTTTTTTCATTTCCCCCCCTCCAGGGGGGGAAAGACAACTGGTAACTTGTAAGACTTGCCTCTTTTGTACTCTGCTAGGTGTCCTCGTCAAACGTGAGCAAATCTTAAAAAGTGTAAATATCAGGTTCACAGCATACCACATCAGCTCCCGTACTATGTTCTTAAGTTTCCCCTTCCGTCCCTCGTCTCTCTCCATCGGGAACCCTCCCGCTACCTGCAGCGTTGGGTCCGATTCCCTGCATGTGTCCTTGGGGAGGAGACCATTGCATGTTACAAGTCCATGTGGTAGTGGACTTTCTCTTTCTTATTTTTCAAATTCTAGATTGCACGTTATTGGATAAAATTTTACTACAATCTAAGGCGCATGTGTTTGCCAGTTGATACTATACGTAGTTGCATCCGTGTAAGTTGAAAGAGTTTTTGCATGAACGTTTACGCCACTGTGAGTGTAGGTTTGTATGGATGCGTTGATTTTGCATGTGGATTTGTTCCCTTTAACGGGTGGTGACCTTACACCCCCCGCCACTCGCCCTTGCGGTGGCTTTCGGGATATCATGTAGATTTGTAAATGTAAAATTGATTTTTCCCGCTCCGTACGAGTACTGATTTACTTTTAACACCCTTACTCATTTAAATAAGGCTTATAACGTGATGAAAAAAGTGAAGAACAGAATACAGCGTCAGTAAAAAACAAACAGGGTGGAAAGGAAAATTCAAATCTTCACCGTTGTCATGGAGAAATCGCCGGCAAACCAAATAAGAGAAAGAACTGTGACTTTTCATTTTCATCTCCTCGTGTTTGTGCTCGATTTTCTCTCCCTCACACACTCTCGCACATTACGAGATCGAAGTTAATCAGAACGGAAAGACAGAGAGAAAAAAAACTTCGCCAAGTTTTCTTTTGGATTTAAGTAGATACAGCTCCAAGACAAGCACTCTTAAAAGTTTCCTCCGGAGCGCGGAGTGTGTTTCAGTTTTTTTTTCTCGTTTAATTTTCGTTTTTCTCCCTCTCTCTCCTCCTCAGAAGAGTCTCAGGGAACTCGCCAAGTGCGCAGCTCTGGCGACGACCGAACTTCCGCGTTGCCAAGGAGGTGCCCGAGTAAACAAGGGGAGGGAGGGTAGTCAAGACTCTTAATTGATTACGTCCGCATTGATCCAGGAGACCTTCTTTAAATCAGACCCGCGGTAAAAAAAAATTCCTTTATTTTTACTATCGCTCGATGAGGGTACACAAATGTTTTATCGTCCGTTGCTTTTTTATTGTTGCGAGGCGGAATTTTTTCATTTTGGGTCGATTTGAAAATGAAATTGAAGTTGGTGGGGAATTTTTATATTCGGGTTTGTTGATTGAAGGGAGTCGAACGAACGTTTTCGTTGGAACGAAATTGTTGGATTGTTGGTACAATAAATGGAAGATTGTTGGAATGAAATGCAGGATATATGTTTTTTTGGTAACCTTTTCTCGCTTTCAGGCGTTGATTCGCCATAGTTAGCTCTGGGGTGGGATGCAAGGATTTGTAATATGTGAAAAAAATGCTCACTCAGGAATTGGTATCACTTTCAGGCAAAATCGATAGTATTTATAAAAAAATTTGCCACGAGAAGAGATTTGAGCGAGACGGACGTGTTGGAGATATTAAAATTGGAGACGCATTGACTCATGAAGAAAAACGCTCAAGACACATGTAATTATTATTATTAGGTTAACTACCTGTTAAATTAGGTTTTTGGATGGACACAACTATAAAATAAATATTTTGTAACTCCAAACAAAACCCAATCCAGCAACGTAATCTACGTCAGGTCCCTCTTCATCTCTGTGTACTTCTTTCCTCCTTTTCCAATCCAACATCCCTATCCTATTCCTGCCCATTTGTTTTCCTTTCGGTCCATTTCACCTTCTCCATTCCTCTCCACACCCACATTTCAAAAGCCTCAAATCTACGTCTATCCTCCTGCTTCAACGACCACGTTTCCGCGTCGTACATAGCTACACTCCATATAGTATCAAAGTTTTATACATATATAACCTCCCTACTCAACGTCCCCGTCATCAACTCCCTCCTCCTTGAGAAAGCCTCCTTGCCTAGCGCAATTCTTCTCCTTACGTCCCTACCACTTTGACCGTGTTGGTCCAAAACACTTCCGAGATATGTAAACTGTTCTACCTGCTCTATTTTTTCCCCGCCTATTTTAATATTTAGCTTAGCTTTTTTCTTTCTGGAAAATCGCATAACCTTTGTTTTATGAATATTGATTCTCATCCCATATTAATCGCACTGAACCTCCAATTCACTCAGCAATGCTTGCAACCCCTTGGCTGACTGAGCAACTAATGCTTGGTCATCAGCAAACCTAACCGATTTTACGAATTCCCCTCCGACTTTCATTCCTACCTCCAGTTCTTCCCATGCCTCTTTAATCATTTCCTCTACATATACGTTGAACAGTACCGGTGACAATGGGCAACCCTGCCTTACACCTCTTCCTAACACTGCCCATCCGGACTAACATAAGTCTTTCAAAAAAGAAAGGGACATATGTGATTTTTTGCGACCCAGGTGAAATTATTATGGCACAAAATCATATAAGTTAATTCGATCTCCTTAGCCAAATAATAAGTGTACACAGTCTCTTAAATTAATAATAAGTAATCGTTCTTCCCTCACACGATACACCTGAACAAAACGAAATTGAATTCCAAAACCTGAATGTTTCTATTTTTATTTAATGGTTTCTTTAAAATTCCATGATGTTTGTTGGCATTCATGCATGTATATTTGACTGACCAGTTTTCTTATGTTTACGCTATTACGATGTATGTATTAACTTAACAAAATAACTAGACTATACATTGTAACCTGCTAGTCACCGCGCTAGGGTGTGTGGCAGGGGTTGATTAACACCCTACCCCAGTCTACTTTTGACCCAAACTACTGTCCCCGCACTACTGCGGTCGTAAAACGTTATTCAGATCCATTTATCGTCATGGAAATAATGATATCTTAAATCCCTCTGTTCTAGCACACTTAATCTCTCCAATTTTATTTACCTTATATCGCCTACTGTATTGTGATGGGACTAATAATACATTTTCAACATCACTGCTAAAGAGACATCCATCCAAATTATCCAAGGGATTCAATCTGTAATTTAATCTTCGCTCCATTGAGTGATTTCCATCCTCATAGGTCATCTAATGATTTTTATTCGCTAATAAGTTTATCATAACGACGTTTTACAATTCTAGCTCATCTACGCTGCACGCGATCCAATTCGGCAACCAACCCAATTTTGCTTATTAATATTCTCGTCACATTTCCCCAAACAATAATTCTAACAATTCTGAACATACGTACAGGTAGCGTGAGTATAAGCGTAACTTAGGCAACCTGCCTTTATCACACTTTATTGTAACTGACCTCGGGACATGCGTGCATAATCATAAAGTCGCCATCACGAATCCTTAGTCGGCGAAAAACAGTCTTATCATTCACGTTGTGAATGTATAATTTCAGGTTCTATTTTCACCCATAATTAATGCAACCACCTCAGCATAACAACCCATTTCATCGCCATCCTCATCTAGAAAGACGTTTCCAAACTTGCGCGTACTAAAAGGGTCCAGCATTAAGGAATCTAAAGGGTACACGCTTCCCTGTGGTCGGCGCCAAGCCCGAGTTTCGTACCCTTACCTGTCCACCCCTTTCTCCAAGTACCTCCTCCGGGTGGATGACCATCAGTACGGGGGACCCTAGAAATGCTGAAATATTGAAATTGGCCATTAGCGCGAACACGTCTAGGAACACGGGGGCTTGGTGAACTTGCGGGAGGCGTTTCCGTGGGATCAAGCAAGGCCGGCGGGCCAGGGAGGGGGAGGTACCGGAGGGGACCGCAGCGGTGACCTCGCTGACCACAGAGGTACTTCCTAAGTAGGCCCTGGCATGCATCGTTTAATCTGTGCGCGGAGACGAAGTGGGTGGCGCCCCGTGGCGCAGACCGAAGATCCTAAAGCAAGCATGGGGTCTTGTTTATGCATAATGGGTGCCTCTCGTGGACATATAGACCGGCAATACAGAGGTAGCGGGGTCAAAATACTCCATCAAATGGGGTTTCAACGGCTTAAAACACTGATGCAATCGTCCATTTTGACAATGTCCAAAAAATTAACATGTACTAAACTGTGTAATGCATGTAAACATTGCTGTCCGGTGGTTAGAACGCTGGGCTACGGACCGAAGGACCCGGGTTCGATTTTGGAGTGAAACCTCTAGATATGGCCAGCATTTTACCCAAGCTGAGTAAATTTAAACACTGGGTACTGGATTTTTCTGTTAAACCAGAAACAGCACCGGTTATAAGGAACTAGTACCTCTATCACCCTATTAATGTGAAACTTTCAAAGTTTGACACTAAGGGCTTAATACTTAACCTCTAAAATCAACTTTTGGGTCGTTAACAGAGATCCTTTAATTGGTTCAACCAAGAAAATAAAAGATTGGACAGGGAGCACTTCTAACGATGCAAATAATTAAAGTAGAACTCATAATGAGGATCTGATAATGAGGTCTTTTAGGCAAGATGATGAGCGTAGTTTGAAGAATTTTCAGATATGGGCGTGGAAAAGAACGGAGAAAATAATATCGAGAGATGGCAAGTAGGAAGAGGAAGTTCTGGATAAGGTGGGAGAAGAGCGGGAGTTGCTATGGGGGAAATCTGAAGAAGGTACCAGACGAAGGAGATATTTAGAGGAAGGAAGACTTGCTGGATTTAAAAAGCCAGAAGCAACCTTAGTCTAGGGTCCCTTAATTCGATTGGTATGGCCATTGGCGGTAGGGAGAAAATAATAGATACTTAATAGTAAGTATTGCAACTTTTGCTGGGGGTAGCTACGAGTCTGGGAAGTGGGAGGAAGGTGCATGGGGGAGAAGGGGTCATAGGATACTCTGTGATCGTTAAATGCTGCATACTAAATACATTTATATACATATATATATATATATGTATATATACATTATAACGTAACCTACCAGTGAAGGAAGCATTTTGGATGGACAAAACTTTCAAATACACATTTTGTAACTCCAAACAAAACCCAATCCAGCAACCTCATCTACATCTGGTCCCTCTTCATCTCTGTGTACTTCCTTCCTCCCTTCATCCCGTCCAACATCCCTATCCTGTTCCTACCCTTTCCTCGCTTGCCCAACATTCTCCCCTCTATTACCCTCTTCAACATTCCACTACCGCTCAATACACCTTTCATCCATTTTTCCTGCTTCCATAAAATTTCTCCCTACAAACCCCTCTCCTCACCCACCATCTCCAGTACTTTCTCATTTGTTTTCCTTTCGGTCCATTTCACTTTCTCCATTCTTCTCCACACCCACATTTCAAAAGCCTCCAATCTGCATCTATCCTCATGCTTCAGCGACCACGTTTCCGCGCCGTACGCTCCATATCAGAGTTTTAACGAGTCTTTTCTTAACCTCCCTACACAACAAAGCCTCCTGGCCTAGCGCAATTCTTCTCCTTACGTCCCTACAACTTTGACCGTGTTGGTCCAAAATACTTCCGAGATACGTAACCTGTTCCACCCGTTCTAGTTTTTCCCCTCCTATGTTAATACTCATCTTAGCCTTTTTCATTCAGGAATATCGCAATACTTTTGTTTTATTAATATTAATTCTCATTCCGTATTTATCGAACAGAGTTTCCAATTCACTCAGTAGTGTTTGCAGCCCCTTGGCCGACTGACAAATCAAAGCATGGTCATCACCAAACCATTATTTCTTCCACATCTACTTTGTACAGCATAGGTGATTATGGAATATCAAACGCTTTTTCGAAATCTACGAAATAGGCAAATACGTCCTGATTGTATTTTATATTCCCCTCGATTAGTGATCTCATTACTGCAAAGGCACCGTGCGTACCTCTCCCCTTTCTAAACCCAAACTGATCATCCCCTAAGTAATCATTCACTCTCAATCCTTTTGCTGATGATCCTTAGAACAAGTTAAGCTGCTTAACTGCAGCTGGTTTAGCTCCCTGTGAAAACCTCTTTTCCCAATGAAATTCTTCTTCTTAGGCCTCTAGTACTTTGACCGAGTTGGTCCAAAACACCACATATCTCCATCTCTTGGTCTCCGATACATTTATTAGATTGAAAAGTCATTTAAATCGTTTTTTTATTTCATTTCTAAAGATGCTCACGGTGCAATGTCAATCGAGCTATTGTTACTACATGTTTGGATCAACAGGCATGGTCAGTCATACGAAGGAGGGACGTTGGTAGACCAGTTTGAAGAATAATAGTGGGAAACGAAAGGTACAGTCCTTCAACGGTGACACACCGATTGCCCATTTCTTTCCTCTACCAATTCTTTCCATTTTCCCTCCATTTTTCCCGCGTTCGATTCCGTCTCCATGGTGACACGTGCCCCATTCACCCGTCAATCTCTTTCGCAACACGAACAATGAATGCCGCATTCAACCCAATTCAACCGTAGGGAATCCGGTGGCTATAAAGGAAACAACTTCCTCCTCTTAGGAATCATGGTGGGGACGGACGGACAGACGCCGAGGAGAGCTATCACGCAAAACCGATTACTGCCCGAAACGGAGTCTGAAAGACTTCGCCGCAAAGGCCTTCTTTTCTCAAAAAAATTTCTCCCTTCTTCTCCCCTCCATCCACTAGTTTCTTCCTCCTGCAGAACCCTTCCAACTTAACCCTTGCTTCATATCCTAAATACCCTTTACCTTCATTTTTTCTGGCGAAACTCTTCGCGTTCCCCTGTAGTTCGTTATGACGGCCGCATTGATGGGGAAAGAAATCGGTCATGCATAACTAGGCACCATTCTTAACCTGGGTCATAGTATCGGGTCCAACTGCAGTATTATCAATCAAGGGATGATCTGCGTTCTTAGTTAGAAGATAGAATTGCATGCCCTTCATCGATCTAGCCTATGTACCATTGCCGTAATTAACGATGCACTTCTGTCTGGATTGGGAATTGGAGAAATATGAACTGGTTGGCTTAAAAAGAATTACAGTATTAATTTATGAAGCCATTCATTAAAAATTACTAGCGCGAACTCTATCGTTTTTTCCATTCATTAAAAAAGGCTGCTTAAAATTATTTCGTTATAAAGGAATTTAATTAAAACTGAAATGTATTTCAATGACATTTTGCACAACACAATGTACGTATTCCACATAGACTACTAATAGTTTCTGACCGATGTCGGTCATAAGGAATGTTCAATTACTATAATTACGGAAGTCATTTTCTGAATTCATGATTGGTCTTTGTTAATAACAACGTTTTTCACCAATAAATGATGTCCTTTTCCATCTATTGATATTAGTGATAAAACAAAAAAATAGACTACAAATTTGTCTAAGTCATTCTCCTTGAATTAAACTGAATGGAGACAACCCCGACATCCGAGTCTCGCTCCGATGCTATGCTTGCTAACCTACTGTCCATTCTCCTCTTGTGTTTGTCAATTTCTCCTTTGGTGGGTGTAACAGCTCCCTAACGCCATCTTCTGGGCAATAAATCGGAGCACTTGGGCGCTTTATAAGATCGCAGATTTCAGTGTAAAAGTACCCTTTCTCGATAGCTCAGGTGGTTAGAGCATCCGCCCGGCAAGTGGAGAGATCCGGTGTTCAAGTCCCGGTCGAGGAAGATATTTTTACATTCGTGATCTGCTCACATCCGCCATCCCCACCTCTCTTGTGTTCGTCCTTTATATGTGTTCCTTTACCATTTTCCTTATCTCTATTTCAATGTGAATGAATATATATATATATATATATATATATATACATACATACATATACAAGAAATATATAAAAATTTTGTAACGCAACGTACTTGGCAGAGGGTGGACACAAAACGAATTGATAACAGAGCGTTCGAACGAACAAAATAGGGAACGCAGCAAACAAAAATGAGTCCATTTGAATCGTAACAGTAGAATATTTCCACTCGTATATATGTATAAAAAACTTAGACAGCAACACACAGCACGAGAACACATAAAAGGAACACTCACACGTAATATCTTGATAATTTCGACTGACTCGAACTCCGTCTTCTTCGGAATATAAGATAGGATAGATTCCTTCTTATCCATGTCTATAGAAATAACATATTTATTCTTTTATAATTATGAATAAACACACAGACACAGAATATTCAAAACATGAAGAATAAAGAAAGGACACACACAGTATGTATTCGACGTTTCGACGGCCCGACCGTCTTCATCAGAATGGCGTTCTCGGGGAAGAGCGGAGAGGACATGTGCAGGGGAAGGGTGAGGAGAGGAGAGGTAAGGGACCAATAGGAAGCGGACAAGGTGGGGGAGGGGAAATGTAGGCAGCTATTGGATGAATTCAGTGGGCTTGGTTCATCCCGGGGGGTTTAAATGACCGGAGCACCCAGATATGCGCCATCTCTTTCGATGATTGCTCCTCTGTTTCGTTGATTGAAACCCTTCCCAAATTTGCAAGTAGCATAGAGATGATAACCCGCGATATGGCGCATGTCTTGGTGCGGTGGGATAGTTCTATTGAATATATTACGAGGAGCATCAAGATTTTCAAAAGGACCGGTGCCGCTCTGCGGAATACCGTTTGGAAATTGATGAGATAATGTCGATTCCTAGCAAACAATAATGCAGGATTTTACTGTTAGCAATATGTATTTCAGCCTAGATTTTTTCGTTGCTTCGTCATATTCAGGTCATTAACAAATTTAAGTTATCGAGGGATGTGAAGTTAAACTTCTTAAAAACTTCCCAAAAGGTCGGTTTCTCCGCCTTGTGCGCATGGAAAATTCAATTCCAGAAGCACGCCATCTTGTTTAATTGGAATGTTACATTTGTTGAAATCGTTGCCATGGATATATTTATGAATTGGAGCTGTTGAAAACCAAACCAAAATAAATGATTAACTAATGGGGAGACAGTTCTAATTCCATAAATGAAACGAATAAATCGAATTTATGGGAAGTTTAATTTCACACTTCTTGGTAATTAAAATATGTAGGCACACGAAGTGACCTTACTTAAACGAGAGATCTTATTTGTCGGGACTTTAGACAATAGTAACTATTCTGGAGTTCCAGACATTATTATTCGCTACAGATAGACCACGTTCGCTTTCCACAACATCAACTCTGAATTCAGAAAACTGAGTTCAGTTTTTTATAGTTACAAAATATAACTTTTTTAAATATTGAGACCACAAAAAAAAACTATTGGGATAATAAATTATCTTCGGAGAAACCGTTTTTTCTTTAATAAACTCCATTTTGGCCAAAGTCTTAACGAAGATAAAGCAAAAATCGTCTCGTCTCGAATCTCTGCCCAACATTAGCTGCATCGTTGGATGAACATAATTAATTAGCTGCTACGGACCAACTGGATGACGGTGGGTGGAAAAAATCGAAGTTCGTTAAGGGAAGCATTCTAATTGGAGGAGAGCCGGAGTCCAATAGCTGGCCATTTATTTAACCACTAGTCGCGGAGGGGGCGGTGGGGGGAGGGCTCTGGAGAGTCTTCATCACCTGGGCAACGCTTCAAAGAAACCTCCGTTAACCACCACATAGCGGGATGCAAATTGAGATATACGTAGAGAGGAGATTAATCACGTGACATGAATTTTTTCCCGGTTGCAAATGCAAAAAAACGCCTCCCTTGTGCGAAATAAATTAATCGGTCCAGAGGAAAAACGCGGATGTTTTCTATCTCACTTTTGGAGGGAAAAAATTGAAAATCTATTCCAAAGTAGTTGCTATAATTAGACGCGGGAAGATAATAAAAAATGAACTGCGTTTTAAAACTTCATTCTCCTGCTATTTACTTAACTACGTACGTTTTTTCCGAAAAATATAACGATGAACGGAAGTGAAGATGGATGGGTCTGCTCAGAAAATAAGTAGGATAAATCCTGGTAAAAATCATTGCAAATCAGATTAAAAATCACTAAAATATTTCAAAACATCACTTAATCAAAAAAATTAACTTAATAATGAAAGGATCGATGTCAGTGACTCTGATAGACGCGGTACTCTTCCTGTAAGGTGTCGACGGGGACCTCGTGTTCAAGCACTTCGTCACGCCCTGGTTATCTGGCGTTCCAAAATGGTTTCCGTCCAAGCTCCTTTTTTATTCTAGGGAATAAGAAATCCAGCGTTACGCACATCTGGGGTGTAGGGAACTTGAAGCAGCGTTGCGCCAACTTGTGCTTGGGTAGGTACTCGGTACTTCACGAGGAAGGCGGGGTGGTACGGCACGTTGTCATGGTGTGCAGCCTCCAGTGGGCAAAGATCTCCTTCTTGATGAGATGTACTCTTTTCCGAAGTCTTACGAGGACTTCAATGTAAAAATTACTGCCCAAATTACTGTCCCTGGGGTCCAAACCTTTCCAGTTAATTCCATTCCACTAATCATGTAATGATTATACTGACTCTTGGGCCACAGACGCTGTAGTTCTTGGGCTAACCCGTGGGAACAACAACCAGTGGATGACGGTGGGATATGTATCTTTAAGGAGGGATTCGTATTTTCCCAAAAAATAAGGTTGTATCCCATTCCTATGTCTGATATAATGGTATTACAGACCAGGCTACTCAAGCATTTTAACCATTGAGGGTATCTATGGACAACCCACCCTATGAATTCAAACGGATTGTATTATGGTTACCGGGCTGTCAAATGCAATCGATTGTTGGTCCCGAGGAAATAAGCAAATGTTTTTTTTGTGACCCTCTTAGTGCCAGGATTGCTTGTAATAATATTAGGATTTCAGTGGTATGATATCGTAATGTTAATTAGTACGAGATGAGTTCTGCTATAATTTAAGAAAAGCACTGATCGGTATGATTAGTTCGATGATGAAGATATGATGTTCATATGGATATAGTTCTTACTTTCTTAAATTATAACTTTTCTTAAAATTTTAATTTCTTCCTAAATTCTTAGCAAAATTGGAATCGGCCAGATGTGGATTCAATTGGGAATCGGACACCTATTTTTCTTTAAATTTAAAAGAAATGCGAAACAAAACATATGCATTGGTTTGGTACGTGACGTTTTGGAAATTTGGCCACTGACACACTATAAAAAGAGGACTTAAGCAGTAGTAATAACTAATACATTTCCATCACGTGGAAGTTTTTCGTGAATCCAGTGATTATTCAAATGAAGGAGATGTAAACTGTCGGCTGTGAGTTGGCAAGGCGTCATTCCTATGACCAATATCGATTTTTAAGGACCCTATACCGATAATTCTGTCATCTGGGTGACCTTCGAGGGGAGTGTGAATTCTACAAGGGGATGACTTCTTGACCACGGGCACTACTTCGATAGTGTTGTCTCCACCAATAAAAAATTCTTGGGTAATGATTTTTCACTCACAGAATTAATAATAGCTGTTCTACCATTTATTTTATATGGATTTTTTATGGTTGTTAAATCTGGTTTCAGATGGAAATAAGATGATGATGATGTCAGTCTTGAGAAGAGGAGTGAAGGAAATAAGTTGGACAAAGAGGAAGACAAACATTGTTGAGGTTTTAAAAACAGTTTGAGCATATGTCGAATTTGCCAGAAGAAAAGACTAAGCTAGAAGGGAGAAAAGGATAAAGGAGAAAGGGAGGAAGGGGATAAAAAAACGGTGTTTTTTTTTGTTTCTGACGTTATGACGTAAGCCAGAAGTTAAAAAGAAGAAATGAAAAAAAAAGGAAAATAGAGTTCTTACGTCATTACTGACCGACAAAACGAAACCCTTTGAAATAATATACCATAGTTTGGTTACTATTTCATTTTGGTACATCATGTGAATGTTACAAGCAAGGGCCCAATTTGACAAGTGAATGACACCGCTTTCGTCAGATAAGGCCACAATCCCCTCCCCAAAGTTTCGTTTCCTGCATGAAACGCATTAAAACCAAATATCCCTTCTGGCTACGTATTGTCTCAGTTTTAATATAAATCTGGACCCTTCAGCTGTTTAATCTTCCCGATGGCACCGTCGTCATGACAAGGGTACGTATATCCTTCTCGAAGATTTGACGCAATGCGAAGTGAATTTTTGGCCAACATTTTGGGAAGATTACTGCGGAACCAAAATGAGTAAGGAGATACTCTAATCGAATGAATAATAAATCAAAATGCGATATTCGAATAGAATATTAAGAGTGAATTATCATTTCCAAAACTTACTCGGCCCGAATTAAAAAAAAGAAAACTAATGGCAATTTTGCTAATGGATGTGGTAATTAAATATTTAATTACGCAAATGACAATTTTCTCAGCACTATTATCTCAGATAAGGCAAAACCTTTTAACAGTATCCACATATAATACATATGCGTGTTAAATATATATATATATATAACTTCGACAGCAACAAACAATATATGTACACATAAAAAACACACGTTTTTTCTGAATAGTTTCGACGAGAGTCAGCTCCGTCTTCCTCATTAGAACTTAAGTACTGCCTGTAATATGATATATGTACATAAATTTATTTACTTATTATTTATAAGGTAATCTACCGGTTAAGGTAGGTTTTTGGATTGACACATCTACCAAATAAACATTTTTTGACGCCTAACAAAATACAATCTAGCTACCTACTCTACATCAGGTCCCTCTTCATATCTGTGTATTTCCTTCCTCCCTTCCTACCATAGTCTACCACGTCCGGCTGCTGATCAATATGCCTTTCACCCATTTTTCATGTCTCCATAGGATTTCTCCCAACAAGCCCCTTTGCTCACCCACCATTTCTAGTACTTCCTCATTTGTTTTCCTTTCGGTCCATTTCACCTTCTCCATTCTTCTCCACACCCACATTTCAAAAGCCTCCAATCTACGTCTATCCTCCTGCTTCAGCGACCACGTTTCCGCGCCGTACATAGCTAGGCTCCATATCAGAGTATTTACGAGCCTTTTCTTAACATCCCTACTCAACGTCCCCGTCATCAACTCCCTCCTTGAGAAAGCCTCTTTGCCTAGCGCAGTTTTTCTCCTTACGTCCATACTACATTGACCCTATTGGTCCAAAACACTTCCGAGATACGGAAACTGTTCCACCTGCTCTATTTTTTCCCCGCCTATTTTAATATTTAGCTTAGCCTTTTTCTTTCTGGAAAATCGCATAACCTTTGTTTTATTAATATTGATTCTCATCCCATATCTGTTGCATAGAATTTCCAATTCACTCAGTAATGCTTGCAACCCATTTGCCTGACTGAAAAGGACACACACTCACCTGTTGTCGTACTGCCCTCCCCCGAGTATTTTACATCCCTGCGAATTCTTGGCGTGCTCTATGTATCCCTTGATTCGCTCAAATGCCTTTTCGTCGATCACGGCAGCCATGAATATGTCGTACTCAGTCGGTGGTCCAACATTCAGTTTGTCCCATTCACGCAGCAAACCTTCCTTCACCTGTAAAAACAAGGGCACAAATCATTCGTTGAGAGGGTTTCATAAAAACATGGCCTTGTAAGTGACAAGAACAATGCACATACAACCTTTCACAAACATGGAAAGCAAATGGGATTCTTTATAAAGCTATTTAACTCGCTCCAATAACCAAAATTACATTGACAATAGTTTCATTCAATGAAATTCAGAAACATTTAGAAAAGAGTTAAAATGGATAATGATTATTGGTATTCTACCCTTTAAGATTTAGTTTCTGGATGGACAAAGCCTATATAAATATACATTTCATTACTTTTCCTTACAAATCACAACCTTATATTCCACGCTATACTGAAACTTCACCTTTCCCCTATATATATATATATATATATATATATATATATATATATATATATATATATATATATATATATATATAGATGATTTCATCGAAGTAACACGAAAGTGTTGAATAACAAACTTAGACAGTAACACACAGCACGAGAACACATAAAAAGAACACTCACAATAATATCTTGATAATTTCGACGGACTCGAGCTCCGTCTTCTTCGGAAGAAGACGGAGCTCGAGTCCGTCGAAATTATCAAAATATTATTGTGAGTGTTCTTTTTATGTGTTCTCGTGCTGTGTTACTATATATATATATATATATATATATATATATATATATATATATATATATATACATACATACATAGATATATGTATAATCTTGAAAATGACGCTCTCCCGATAATAAAAAAAAACGACCCTCTCTAAGATAATAAACGACGACCTTCGACCGTCGACGGCCGTCGTCATCAGAATCTGATGGTTCTGATGACGACGGCCGTGCCGTCGAAACGTAAATATCTACTGTGTCCTTCTTTTATGTTTCTGTGCGTGCAATATTTATTATCTTAGTGTTTGTGTGTTTATATATATATACATATACATATATATATGTATATATAGGGTATATATATACCCTATATATATGTGTGCATACATATGTGTATATATACATATATAACACATTCAAATACGAAGTCCCGCCATACGGCGCACAAATACTCATTCAAACGTTGAAATAGGTATAAGGAAAGGGGATAGTAAAACACATAAAAGGCGAATACAGGACATGTGGGGAAGGCGGTTTTTGAGCAGATCACGAATGTAAAAATATTTCCGGATATGTAAAAATATAACCGGACCTTCCACTTGCCGGGCGGATGTGCTACCGATTACACCACCAAGGAAACTTAATTATACATACTAATATAATTATAAATAATATATATATATATATATATATATATATATATATATATATATATATATATATATATATATATATATATATATATATATATATATATATAGATGACGACGGCGGTGCCGTCGAAACCTCAATATCTACTGTAAGTGTCCTTCTTTTATGTTTATGTGTGGGGGAATATTTATTATCTTAGTGTTTGTATATACAGTATATATATATATATGTATATATATATATACACACACATACATATTTAACTTATGTGAAAGTCTCACGGATGTGAATAATAATGTATTCTTAGTTAGCACTAGCGGACAAAGACAAAAACACAGAAACATAAAAAAGAAAGGAAGTTCCCTAGTATTCGAATGCTCGGTGGTCAGCCGAACCACACAAAATGGACCACCGACAATTTGGATAATCGTGAGTTTCTTTCCTTTTTCGTGTGCTTTTGTGTTTTCGCCCACTAGTGCTAACTTAATATACATTAATTTAGAACATTATATCGTAGAGTGTGATGGACGATAGAGCACGTTAGGAAAACGAGAATATGGAAGGAATAGGAGGCTATCCATACTGTGTGGAATGGAAAAGGGAAGGATGTGTGTGGAATTGATAATAGACTTAACGTAGTTCTTGGTGTCAGGTTGTGTATTGTTAGACATCGTTAAGAAATGAAGGGATCACCCTGTACGTGTCCATCCAAAATCTACCTTAAACGCCAGGATACCAAAAATCAATAATGGAAATACATTTGCCACCAATTACGCCAAGGTATGTGGACATATCACCCCTGCCACACAGCTTTTTCGCCCCTAGCAAAGAAATGTGTGCACGAATAGGGAATTGGTGAATTCTCGATTGGATGTGTTACTATCATTATAAAGTAACGACAAGAAAAAGGTTTGAAGTACACAATCTGGGATTAGTGCAATTATCGATGGATTAAATGAGGATTCATAAAAACTTAAACCACTCAACGAGTCCTATTTAGCGTCTCGCTTTGCTAATAAAAATAACTCGCTCCGTATTTGATGACTTTTCTCCTTCAATGCCTTTCAAATAAGTGCAAGAGCCACTTATATATTCAAGAAAAGCAGCCTTACTCATCAATTGAAACTTATCTTTCCAATATTTTACGAAACTGAGATCAATTAGCACCCACTCAATTAACTTTTGTCTGGATTAACGACATCGTGCCTCCGACCGGCCCCGTAATTGATTTCTGAAACGAACAGCAAAATATTAAAAATGGCTTATCTGACACGCAAATGCACTCGTGCAATTAAAGAGGGAGTCCTCGACTCGTGTTTTGCTAACACACGCAAAAATATCCATAAACTAACAAAACCATTCACAATGCACTCTTATCTTGCTGAAGGTATCGGAAAAAAAGATTTAAATTTCACCGCGTCACAAAACGAAATCGATCGCAAATTGGCGGTAATCTGCACTTGAAATGGCGGGAAGACATCGAGGAATGAGGGCAAATCTTTAAAGAAGAATTTGACGTCGAATTAACGTTTTTAATTGTCATCGTATTCATACCAGACATATTTTTGAACCAATTAGGGGTAGGCTCTCTAAGAATTTAGTAAAAAATGACGGTGAAGGTGTGGTAAATATTCGAGTTCGGTGTTTAATTTCGAGAAAATGAAAACAGTCGATTAATGTAAGAATCGCAACAACTTTCAAGCCTGTTCAGTTCGTAGTAACTATTTCTGGTTGAAATTAGTATATTTTAGATGCTGAAAAATTCCAATATCCGCAAGATTAGAACTAAGAAATCATTTCATCTATCCGCGTTATTAAGAAACCGATTGTAGAGAGGTATTTTGTCATTTTAAAAATTTTACAGCAATTTAAGATCCAAGCCTGTAATCCAAATCTGTAAAAAACTAAAAAAAAGTGAGAGTGACCAGTGTCGACTCTTAAAAAAAGTTCCCTCGCAGGCCTCGATCGAAATGTCCATTGATTGCCCGAACGGGCAAGTATAAACCGTCCAGGAGAGTGAAGTCTCACCATTAACGGTCATTGTACATAAGAAACGCGTGCCATTGGAAAGAAAGAAACATGGCTGAAGTGAAAACGTGGTTTGCGAGAAGAAGAAACTTAAAAATAGGCATAAACTATGAAATCTTAGCCTGGCAAGAAAGGAAAGTCGACAGGGAACGGTTTTTTACAAACAAGAACAATTAAGATTATCATTATCAGTACAAACTGTTCTCCGTAGAGCAATGAGCATAGAGCGGTACAAGGAGAAAAAGGAGGCAAGGGGTGCTTATTTCCCAGAGCGGGAAATTACACTTGGGCAAGAGGAAGAGGGTTCTAGCAAAACCGTGAAGGGGGTATAATGATAGGTACCAAAATAACATACCAACAAGCTTTGGTTTGTCAGTCGGCAAAGGGATTGCAAGCTATTGCTGAGTGAATTGGACATCCAGTGCGATAGAAATGAGATGACAATCAATATTAATAAAACAAAGGTTTTACGATTTTCCAGAAAGAAAAAGGCTAACCTAAACACTAAAATAGGCGGGGAAAAAATAGAGCAGGTAGAACAGTTTACGTCTCTCTGAAGTGTTTTTTGGGCCAATACGGTCAAAGTGGTAGGGACGTAAGGAGAAGAATTGCGCTAGGCAAGGAGGCTTTCTCAAGGAGGAGGGAGTTGATGACGGGGACGTTGAGTAGGGAGGTTAAGACAAGACCCGTAAAAACTCTGATATGGAGCGTAGCTATGTACGGCGCGGAAACGTGGTCACTGAAGCAAAAGGATAGACGTAGATTGGAGGCTTTTGAAATGTGGGTGTGGAGAAGAATGGAGAAGGTGAAATGGACCGAAAGGAAAACAAATGAGGAAGTACTGGAGATGGTGGGTGAGGAGAGGGGTTTGTTGAGAGAAATCCTATGGAGGCAGAAAAAATGGATGAAAGGCGTATTGAGCGGTAGTGGAATGTTGAAGAGGGTAATAGAGGGGAGGATGTTGGGCAAGCGAGGAAAGGGCAGGAACAGGATAGGGATGTTGGACGGGATGAAGGGAGGAAAGAAGTACATAGAGATGGATGTCTAACCTTGTCGGCCTAAGTTCTTTACCATACAGTGTTTCCATATATTCCTTCCATCTCTCTTGGATTTGTTCCTGGTTCAACTATTATCTTACCCCACTTATATTTAACTGTTAGCACACATCTGCCTTCTTACTTCCCGATAATAACTTAACCTTCCTGTATAGAGCACCAATTTCAAGGCTAAGCTAAATATTAAAATAGGAGGGGAAAGAATAGAGCAGGGAGAAAAGTTTACGTATCTCAGAAGTGTTCTGGACCAACACGGTCAAAGTAGTAGGGGCGTACGTTGATGTAGTAATTTTTAAAACGGGCAACGTATTAGTAATTATGACAAATTATATGCAGTTATACCGAGAGGTTTCTCAAATCTGTCATAAAAAAAATGTACATTATCCCCATAAAAATGTGTACATTTACCATTTACCTTGTGGCTAGAATTCAAATGAAAGTGTTTCTTCAAGTCATCGTATTAGCTTGGGAGGAGATTCGAAGGACACGAAAATTCACTAGTTTCACCTTCACCGTCGAGAAAAAAACACAATCGGGGAGAGGCAAGGAACCCCGACGAATAACGAGGGCACGAAAGAATTGTTGTCTGTCAACTGTTTCCTATTTTTTTTTCGCCCGCGTTTCCATGGGGATCCGTCGGGAGGGGAGGGGGGAACTGAGCCGAGAACCCTCTTCCTCCCGAAGGCTGCTATTGTTGACATGACCATATCATTTATTCACCCGAACTGCCCACAGGAGGGTTGGGCTAGGAGGGGGAAGGATCCAGCATCAGGGCATCCACTCCTGATTTCCGCCATCCGCAAAGTCTGTCCGCGACGACGAGGCCGAAGCGGTCGGTTTCCATGGGAGAAGACGCAATGGTGGCGCCGTAAATAAGGCAGGAAATTGTCGCAGAAAGGAAAAGGGGGGGGGGGAGAAATTGAGGGGAGGGGTGGTCTCCAAGCAACGCTTTCGTGTGTGTTTTGTCTCCGGAATTTCATATGTGCCCGCTAAACGAGAATTTAAATAATTTCGCGAGGGGACAGCGGGGGAGTTGCGGGGGATTATGGGAGATGGATGGATGGAGAGAGGAAGTGAGAGAGATGGATGGGGAAGAGAGATGGATGACACCGAAGGGAGAAGGCCTTGGAAGGAGCGAATCTTGACAAATTGGCCATTGTCCCTGGTTAAATATGAAAGCAAATTATGTGAATAAGCAAGCCTGTTCGTCGGACTAACCTGGAAACATCTGGACGTGGAAGGGGTGGGGGAAATGATTTCACGAGACTAATGCGTGGGCAAATTTTGAAGAAAATGCTCGCCGCGGATTGGAACGGATACGCCTCGCCATTCGAATTTCAATTGTTTTCCAATGGGAAACAGATCGTATAGGAAACGAAAGGTGAAATTAGGTTTGATATTATGCCCCATTCAATGACGCTGTTATCCTCCCAATAAATCAATAACTACGGTTTACATGATGTCCTCCGCGAAAAAATTACATATTCCAGAATTAAAGCTTTTTGTGGAAAGCTTGTATGTCCAGCCAGTTTTGCCAAACCTCTCTTGTTTTCACCGCCACCAGCCAAGTTGAAATTCAATACGTTCGTCTTCATTGAGAAAACATTAATACTGATAGTAGTTATGTACGGTTCAGAAACTTGGTCGCCGGGACAAGAGAGTAGCCATAGATAGGAGGTATTTATGATAACCAGACTAGTCTATCAAAATTGATAAATGGACTAGCCTGGGAATAACTCAAGTGGAGCTAAGGTTAAATTACATATCAAATCTCTTGCATATGAATTGGAAGGATGTCTCTTTAGCGGTGATGTTGAAATACTAGCCCCAGCATACTACGGTAGGCAAGATTATGTCAATTATATTAGAGAGATTAAGTGCAGAACAGATAGATTTCAGACGCATTTTATTCTACGCACGAGAAGGGATCAGAACAACATTGTCCGACCGCGGTAGGGTCATAATCGGGTCAAAATTAGTCTGGTATGTAATCACCCCCTGCCACACACCCCGGCGATGGCTTAGTAGGTGCTAAAATAATGATAATAATACTAAAATAAATCCATTTCATTATCTATGATTATTTTAGGCTTTAGATGCAAATTTTCCCACGAACGATAAGGGATCAGAATATCACTACATATACCACCCCCTGCCACACACCCTGACAGTGGTTTGCAGAAATCTACAAAATTGTAATGTTAGCTATGGGCGTGGCATAGGGTGATGAGAACAAAATGGATGGAAAGGAAAACGCAAAAAGCAGTTCTAGGATGCATGGTAATGGAAAAGGGAGTCGGTTGATGTCAGACATTCGGAGAAGGCAGGGAAAGGGAATGCAGAAGAGGCAATGGGATTTTGAAGGAGGGGGATAAGAAAGTAGGTAGATCAAAGTAGAGGGAAGAAAAACAAAGATGTATTAGAATTACGGGGGTGGTAGAAAGTATTGTAGAGCTAAAAATTGAGATATTGTAATGTACAGTATGGATTCAAAGGATATTTTGTGTCACGTCAGTTTGGACCAACGAGCGCCAGGGTCAATCAAAAACCCAAAGTGTACCAAGACTACTGATAAATATTATCCAACAGATAAACAGTGCAATTACACATAAAATACAGTAATTTAAAAAATTCAAGGCTGAATGATATGAGAAGATTCAAAATAATCATAAAAAACGTCGCATTTTTACGAACTATAATCTTTTTTCATTTTTTCGCTATTTAAATATTATCTAAACTAGTAAAATATATCTAAACAGTATCATTATTACATCTGACCTTAATTTATTACAATTCTTGCTACAAACAGCTACTATCTGCGGAGTGGATGTACATCTCACCTAAATACGCAGTGTATCAACCGGTAGTTATCGTGTGATCTATATCGTTCGATTCATATGGCCGGCCCCGGTGGTGGCGTGGTAACGCCCTCGTCTGCCATTCCTAGGGTCGCGGGTTCGATTCCCGCCAGTGGTGGGGTTTCTCCACCTAGGGCTTGGGTGTTTGCATTGTTGTTACTGTTGTGTGGTCGTTGTTTTCCGTCGTAAAGTATTGTTATCGGACGAAGACAAAGGAATTAAAGCATTTATTAAATTGTTTGAAGCTTAGAACACTCATAAATAATAAATTTTACATTTTATGTACTGTTAATAAATATTTAGAAAAACTTATTTAATTTTTGGCTTCATGCTTGGCGTTGAATCACCCCCTGCCACACGCCCCAGCGGTGACCTGCAGTGTATCACGTACATGCATTATGTATGTATCATGTATATGCATTAAGTGAAACATGCATAATCGATAATGGTTAATATGCCAGTCCGCGGTTGTTGTTTGTTGACGCACTGCCTGTGTGTGAAAATCACACGGACAATAATATAAATGGAATTAACACTGGTAGACACTAACACAGAAACAAACATAAAAGAAGAACTCACTGGGTCTCGAATTTTCGGTGCTACATCCACCTTTCTCAAGAGGAGAGAGGAACAGAACAGAGGGATTTCTGTTCCTATCTCTTCTTAGAAAGGTGGATGTAACACCGAAAATTCGAGACCCAGTGAGTCCCTCTTTTATGTATTTCTGTGTTTGTGTCTACTAGTGTTAATCCCATTTAAATTATTTTTTACGTCCGTGAGATTATCACAAAAGTTTATAAAAATATTTACTGTATATAAATTTTTTAATGAAAAAAGTTCCGATATAAAAGTTTATTAATGTATATATATAAACTCTAACATACACACACATATATATATAAATTATATACACATACACATATATATGTGTGTGTTAATACACATATGCGTGCGTATATATATTTATAAATAATCTTGAAAATGAGGCTCTCCGGCTACGCACAAACACAAACACTAAGATAATAAATATTACACACACAGAAACATAAAAGAAGGACACTTACAGCAGATATTTACGTTTCGACGGCACGGCCGTCGTCATCAGTCTATATATATATATATATATATATATATATATATATATATATATATATATATATATATATATATATATATTGTATATTATATAAAATCGCTAATCAAGATTCTCTCCATGCACCTTTCATGCTTCCTTTGCATTTCTATCAACATAAATGTTAGATGAACACACCAATCATTTTTCTGTGATTCAATTTTTTCAATAATGCCATCCATTCGTAAACATGTCTTAACCAACATTCTTCATATCTCATCTCGCCTTAATTATGTTTCACCCAGCATTAAAATTTGTCTCATCCAACATTATTACCGAATCATGCGTCATTATTATCGTCTCATCCAACATCATTACTGTCTCACGGAGCATTATTATTATATTCTCATCCATCACCATTGCTCTTTCATCCAACGGAAAGACCTCGCAACATTTGGGAAAGTTTGGAAATCAGCGACCTCGGGGTCAACGCACTGACCCCTCTCATTTTGCGGTGACAGGGAAGGGGGCACACTCTGAATGCCACGTGTGACACGTGTTACCCTCGGACATTTAGGGGTTGAGAGTGATGTCTGCTTAATTTTCCTAGCTCCCTCGTTACTCTTCATGATTGTGTGTGTTTTCCTTCTCTGCCATGTAAATAATCTGAATTTTTTTCCGCAACTATCTCTTCCCCGAACACATTTCCCCGGACTCGACTAAAATTAAGCAAACACCAGTAGAAGGTCACTCAAGAGTCTACCTGGGTGGGTTATTTGCTTCCAATTTTGGAGGCAAACACAAGATGTTATATCCACCTTCTTTGTTGACGCATATTAGTTATGCATTTGTTTAAAATTTACTCAGAGAATAATTAATTTTCAAAGTTGTTTATTAGGTACAGTCCCCAAAGGTATTATAGTATTTTCAGTCAATTGAGAACGTAAAAAACAATTTATTAATTTGAAGGTTGTGCTTATATATTTTTTAGGATACCTTGTGATAAGAATTTCTTTCGATGTAAGGATTACATCTTTTTCAGAACTTCTTTTGTAATGTGGGCAGGTAAAAATTGATGAGCTAGATTTGGAGAAAACGTTCTTATGATACACTGAGTAGCGTATCCAAAATATTAGAGCAACTAGGCTGGGAATCAATCAATTGAGCAAATGTTAAATTACATATAAAATCTCTTCCATAAAGCCTTCCATAAAGCAGGATAAGATGGTGAAATCTGCACTCGGCTGGATTCTTATTTGGGATTGGGCACTCGAAAGTAATTATTTAGAAACCCCTTTGGCCAAATTATTAGCTCCCTAGGTGGCCCCAAGGGGTCTCCTTGCACAAAATATGTGAATTTTCAAAAAAAAATTTTCCTGAGCGATTCTTTGCCTTAAAAAATCATAAAAATTCATGAACATACATTTTTATGCCCAAAAAAACATTCTGATTTTAAAAATGAAAATTGAGCTCAGGAAAAATATTTGAAATTTTCTAAGAATTTTTAGGTTATTATTAGGTAATCTACCGGTTAGGGTAGGTTTTTGGATGGACACAACTATCAAATAAACATTTTGTAACTCCAAACAAAATCCAATCCAGCAACCTAATCTATATCAGGTCCCTCTTCATCTCTGTGTACTTCTTTCCTCCCTTCATCCCGTCCAACATTCCTAACCTGTTCCTGACCTTTCCTCGCTTGCCCAACATTCTCCCCTCTATTACCCTCTTCAACATTCCACTACCGCTCAATACGGCTATCATCCATTTTTCCTGCCTCCATAGGATTTCTCTCAACAAACCCCTCTCTTCACCCACCATCTCCAGTACCTCCTCATTTGTTTTCCTTTCGGTCCATTTCACCTTCTCCATTCTTCTCCACACCCACATTTCAAAAGCCCCCAATCTACGTCTATCCTCCTGATTCAGTGACCATCTTTCCGCGCCCTCCCATGGACTACAACCTTGTCGTGGTGGAAGGGCTTGTGTGTTCCGATGACCCCTAGAGCTGTGCTGGCGGGAGTAAATATAATTGCTCCTTGTAGGGTCACCCATGCCAGATAGGTCAAAGGTTAGGAGCCAGACGAAAGGTAGTCCACGCAGCGTCTTTTTTTCGTGTGTTTTTTATCCGTTCTTTTGAATGGCGGGGTTAGATTTGCCATTTTCTCTCCAGAACATCCTCATAATTCGAAAAAACCCCTTTTTTAATTGTTGCCTCCTATATGTGCGAGACAACAATTACAATAGACAATAGCGTAATGCGAAATACAGTTTCTGTATATCAATTCATTGTCATTCGGAAGGCTCCATTGCGTTCAAATACAAGTGGTTGCAGACTTCAATTTTAATCTTTGAGAAAGAGTTCTCAGAATTTCGACTATTTCAGAGTGAAAGTTTTCTTTTTTCCCGCACTGAAATTATTCTCATTCATTTTCCAGTTAATTTATGTTTTGGCGACGCGTCATGAATAAGGGTGATGTTCTTATTGGTTTGCAGTTTGAGATTAATTGGAATTTTTTAACATTTTATTCAATTAATTAGTCTGAGAAGACTTGAGCGAGCAAGCTATAAAAATGTGTTTTTGATCTATTCAACATTTCAATCCAACCTTATATTTCTTATTTCACGTCGTTACTATCTTTTAAGGGTTGATGAAATGCACATAGCACTTAAAATGTCCTCATATCAGGCTTTTTAGATGATTAGTTAATTATTTTTTGGGCAATGAAAACCTTTGCTGCATAGCATACATCTTTGTTCCCATCATTAAAACCTTCATCTGTCCGAGATTCCGCTTTCTTTTTCTTACACGTTTGCCTTTTCTTCCCCCCTGCCCCCCCCCCAACCCATACAGCGACCTCTCTCTCATATTATTCTCGCAAATCAATCATCTTTATCTACAACACCTGAGGCTAAATTACCCTCACTCGCCATTCTTAGACACCTCCTTTCTTGGAAGTTGAAAAGATTCCCTCAAAAGATGACGTCCATTCATTATCTCCCCTTGTCCTCAGATAACGCCATTGTCTCTCCTTCCCAAGAAAATCATTTTTCTTTAACTTCTTGCCTGTTATCTTTATAACGCCAGCGGTCCTTCAAAAACTTTCCACTTCCATTATTTGGGGATCGGAAATCGATTTTCGATAGCGACTATTGTGCGTGCGTCGATTGCAGCATAATCAGACTCGCATCGCTGCCTCTATCTCGAAACGATTGGTTATCTCAAATTCGAATTCTTATCGTCACAACGTAGTATAACAACAGTGGACAATCGCTATTGTCGGATGTCCGGCACTATCGAATCAACAATGAGAAACCAAACAATATTAAAAAAACCTATTTCAACCACCAATTCTTGTCTTACCAGGCAGTGCGTCAACAATGACCGCGGGCTGGCATATTAAGCATTATCGATAATGCATGTGTCACTTAATGCAGACACATATATAATGCATGTACGTGATACACTGCAGATCACCGCTGGGGCGTGTGGCAGGGGGTGATTCAACGCCAGGCATGAAGCCAAAAAATAAATAAGTTTTTCTAAATATGTTTTTACCATACATAAAATGTAAACTTTTTTATTTGTGGCTTTTCTTAGCGTTTAACAATTAAAGAAATGACTTAAATCCTTTAGCTTCGTCCGACAACATCACTTGACAACGGACAACAACGACCACACAACAGTAACAGCAACACAAACACCCAATCCCTAGGTGGAGAAACCCCACCACTGGCGGGAATCGAACTCGCGACCCTAGGAATGGCAGACGAGGGCGTTACCCCGCCACCACCGGGGCAGGCCATATGGATCGAACGATATAGATCACACGATAACTACCGGTTGATACACTGCGTATTTCGGTGAGATGTACATCCACTCCGCAGATAGTAGCTGTTTGCAGCAAGAATTGTAATAAATTAAGGTCAGATGTAATAATGATACTGTTTAGATATATTTTACTAGTTTAGATAATATTTAAAAAGAAAAAAAATGAAAAAAGATTATAGTTCGTAAAAATGCGACGTTTTTTATGATTATTTTGAATCTCCTCATATCATTCAGCCTTGAATTTTTTAAATTACTGTGTTTTATGTGTAATTGTACTGTTTATCTGTTGGATAATATTTTATCAGTAGTCTTGGTACACTTTGGGTTTTTGATTGACCCTGGCGCTCGTTGGTCCAAACGGACGTGACACAAAATATCCTTTGAATCCATACTGTGCCTTAATATAGTCAATAGCTCAATTTTTAACTCTACAATACTTTCTACCACCCCCCGTAATTCTAAAACACCTTTGGTTTTCTTCCCTCTACTTTGATCTACCTACTTTCTTATCCCCCTCCTTCAAAATCCCATTGCCTCTTCTGCATTCCCTTTCCCTGCCTTCTACGAATGTCTGACATCAACCGACTCCCTTTTCCATTACCATGCATCCTAGAACTGTGTACCCAGATTCCCTCTTTCTGTGTTTGTGTCTACTAGTATTAATTCCATTTGTTTATATGCATATGTATATTTCTAAGATAATACTTCGGCTAAGGTAAGTTATATACTATATTGAATATATATACTATATATATATATATATATACTATATATATATATATGTATGTATGTATGTATGCCTGCCCCACCTCATCTGTGTTCGTCCTTTACGTGTGTTCCTTTCCCATTTTTTCTTATCTCTATTCCTATTTTAATGAATATTTGTTCGCCGTATGTCGGGATTTCGTGTTTGAATGCGTGTGTGTGTGTGTGTATATATATATATATATATATATATATATATATATATATATATATATATATATATATATACACATACATATATATAAAGAGGGGAGAACGTTAGGCAAGCGTGGAAAGGGTAGCAATGGGTAAAGTCTTTTTAGACCCGGATTCGCAATGGACATGGAGGTACAATGTAAATTACGTTTGGCCTAATGTGATATGTGGGGTCAGGTTGTGCCTGGTTGGAGAAGATTAAGAAATTTACGGGTGTTAACGTTGTGTCCATACAAAACCTTCCCTAAACGCTAGATTACCAAACATCAATATAATTTTTCCGGTAATTCTATCGTAAATATCTTCAGATACTTATCCCGGGCTTAGAGTACGATATTACATGACCCTGACGCTTTATAGAGTTTATATACCTGCTGTCTAAACACTCACAGGAATGGGAACGCCGCTGAAACAAGTGTTTCGACTCACAAGGGTCCTATTTTGAGGAATATTAGCTTAAGATATGTAAAAGTGTAATAATTTTTTTTTCCTGAGCTCAGTACACTTATTTTCCGGACGAACCCTGTAAGCGAAAACAAATGAAGAGGTGCTAGACCTGATGATGGGGGAAGAGAGATTAGGATTGTTGTGAGAAATCCAAAGGAGGCAGGATCAAGTTGGATTCAGAGAGTTTTGATTAGGTATGGGATGTTGAAGAGTGGGAAAAGGAAGTTGGACATGCGAAGAAGGTAAAATATGGGATAGAGAAGTGATACGGAATCCAAAAGAGGAAGGAAGTAAGAACAATTGAAGAAGAATTAAATGTAGTCTGGGGTGTCAGGTTGTGTCTTTTCAAGCGACGCTTATACATGAGGTGTGTTCAGTCTATGCCCATCCAAAAACTACCTTAAAGGAAGACTACGCAATGATAATAGCAGTTTATTTATTTATTTATGTATCCTGAAAGCCACCCCTAGGATGCGCGGCATGGGGTGAATACCCAACAAACTAATTTTGACCCGAATATGACCCTACCGTGGTCGGACAATGTTATTCTGATCCCTTATCGTCCCTGGGCAAAATGAAATCTTAAATCTATCTGTCCTACACTTAATCTCTCTAATTTAATTGACATGATCTCGCCTACCGTAGTACGATGGGGGTAATGATACATTTTCTAACATCAGTGCTAAGGAGACATACTTCAAATTCATATGAAAGAGATTTAATCTGTAATTTAACCTTCGCTCCATTGAGTGATTCCCAGTCTAGCTGCTCTAATATTTTGGATACCCTGCTAAGTTTATCACAACAGCGTTTTGCAAATCTAACTGCTTTACGCTGCACGGGATCCAATTCGGCAATTAATCCAACTTCATGAGGACCCCATTCATACCTGCGGCATATACTAAATGAGGCATAACATTTATCTTTGACCTTTTCAACACATTTACCCAATAGTCTTCCAATAAATCCTAAGTTTTCAAATCCTAAATAAAATCCTAAATAAAATCTAAGCTTTTCGTTAGATTCTCCACACATATTCCCCGTACATGTTTCACCCAGGAGAAAGCGTGAGTGAGGGTAACGCCCTAAAGTATTTAATTGAGTCTACACATTCCATTTCGGTGTTCCCAATGCAGTAGGCATTCGGTTGGAAATAGCTCTTTTCCAAAAATTCATCACTACGCACTTTTCAAAGTTTAATTCTACTTGCCAAGCGTCGCACTAGCGTTGTATAACATTAAGGACATCTGATAAGGCTGCTGTATCCTAAGGACTGTTACGATAAGCCACTGCATCGTCGGCAAATAAACGTGTCTTACTAGTGACTACGGAGTCAATGTTGTTAATGTAAATTTGGAATAAAAGAGGTCCGATGACACTTCCCTGGGGAACACCTGGATTAACTTCTACTGCATTTGAGCTAATTCCATCTATGATAGTTGAGATTGATAACTTTGTGAGGATTGTCAGTTCCTTTCCGTTTTCAGTTTCCCAGGGGTAAGTGACGCTCGAAAACAAAGAACTTGGGTGATGCTGACCATGGTCACAGATTCGATCCAGAATATAACCAGGCAGCAGTCAACCCGTATAACCGCTGGAACAAACATGCCGTCATCAGTGAAAACCTTACAGCGTGTTTTCAACTAAAGTTTCAACCCGCAGAGATGTGGTTGCGGGCAGCGGTGTTTGTCGGGTGGGGTGATGTGCGTCCGTGTGGGTGCGAACGAACGCGTAAAAAAATGGACCCGAGTGATTCAAATCAGTATACAAGAGGGAAGCCGTCAATGTAGCACACTTGCGGGGTTGAGTTGAGATGGGAGGGAGCTCTCTCTGTCCCGTCATCTGGGCTGGGCGTTAATGGAGTGAGGAGGAGGGGGTGGCCGTGGGGGGCGCGCGTGGGTGGAGAGTGTGGCCGGCCGACTGAGGATGGCGCGTCCTTGGGTCGGTCGCGGTCGGGTCCTGCGGTTGGCGAGTTGTGGCGGGACCTCCGCGTCGGTCGAAGTCGGGGCGTTTGCGCGCGAATGTCGACTGAGGAGAGGGTGTAATCACACTACACCTCGGATGTCACACGAAGGTCCGACTGAGGCTGTTAGTTGGTTCAGCAAACGACGATTATTAATTATTAACACGTAGTCAACTGCTGACGGTAAGTTTCGGATGGACACAACTACCGACTAATTCAATAATCTCTCCCAACAAAAGACTACCATACATCCTACCCTACAACAAAGGTCATATTCATCTCTTTGTACTTCCTTCCTCCCTTCATTCCACCCAACATCCCTATCCCCTATTCCGCCTAGCCATTCCCCGCTTGCCTAACATTCTCCCCGCTTATCACAGTCTTTGAAATCCCATTGCAAAACAATATGTTTACAATCTATTTTTTCTCTCTCCTTATTAGGATTACTCCCAACAATCCTTTCACCATATCCAGCACTTCCTCATTTATTTTCCTTTATATTCTCCATAAATACTTCATATTCTCCATCCTTCTCCACACTCAAAATGCAAAAGCTTCCCAGCTACGTCTATCATTCTACTTTAACGTCCGTGTTTCTATACTACGCTCCATATCAAAGTGTTAACGAGACGTTTCTTAACATCCTTACTCAACGTCCCTCTCATTAATGCCCTCATCCTTGCGAAAAGCTATTTGCCTAACGCATTCTTATCCTTATTTCCCCACTTTTTTGACCATTTTAGTCTACAATATTTCCAGAATAAATGCTCTGTTACACCTTCTCCATTTAGTCAACTCCTATTTTAATATTTAACTTACCCTTTTTATTTTTGCTAAAAGACCTTGGAGGGAAAACTTTGGAAGAGAATCAGGATTATATTTAACCCATTACAAACATACCATTCAGGTGGTGTTGTAACTTAAACTGAAGATATACTTCAGTTCCTCAATCAGAAATTAACCAAGATAGAAAATTGCCGCAATACCGGAGAAATCGATTGATAAAAGACTGCCGAACTACATGTTCCAAAGAGGTGATGACTTGCACAAAAATGTTTATACGCCGGCGAAAATGGTTCGGAGGAAAATAAGCTACATTTCCCCATGACTCAATTAAAGGTTGGCGTGCAGAGAGGCCACGCTGTCAAGTGCTTTTGCCTCGGGTGCTGGTGAGGTGTCGTATAGATAAACTTGTGGAATTAATCTACATCATCTACAGAAATACCACCCAAGCCGCCGCAAGGGCGTGCGGCGACGATGAAATATTTCAAGTAATATCTGCACCAATGAGTAACTCCATCTATTGTAAAATTATGCACTATGACCGATTGCGAAAAAAAAACAATTTGATTTCATGGATGACAATTTCTGTCATAAAAGTTCAGTATTCCTTTACTGAAGAGGAAAAGTTGAATTTGACCTTAAGATTACTCTGAGAGGAACCCATACGAGCGTCATTCAGTACTCGTGTTGTGAAGAAATCTCAGCCAGCGATCAGATTAATATATCGAGTGTCCAAAGAAAGACAACACTGCAACAAACACACAGGTGATTAAACATGGATGTCAGGAAAATTAAACTCCCGAGGGAAAAGCTGTTTCTTTGTGATAATTGGTAACTAATTACATTAATAAACGATCGATTCCTAGAATTCTTCATCAATTCGTCGAGATCCATTTTTACGTATAAGTGTTTATTTTCATAACCCTATTACGACTTCCACACCTGATCCTTCCGAGAGGCTGCGTGGGTTGCTCTCACTGGTGAGGTTAGAAAACATTAGATTTCTGAATCTATTGATGAATCAATCTACTACTTCTGATGTAATTTGAACTACGTATTTATTTCTATGTAAGTTCAATCCAACTGTGAGTTCTTACGTTAAATTATTCAATGTCGGCCTCCCTTATGTAGTTGTAGTATCAGGTTTACAGATATATTTATCAGGTCAAATAGCCCAACTTTCGCTAAATTGTATCATCTTTAAGCCTCTGCAATTAATGGATAATGGGGAATGAATGTATGATGGGCATTGTTAGACTATCATTGTTGTGAATGGATTATCGAGATTAATTGATTGCTTCGCTCATATTGTTGCCGTCTCTCATGAAATTTGTAAATTGTTTATTTTCATTGCCAGTCAATTTTTGAGAGTGCTTACGGTGGATAGCACAAGATTGGACAATATGAAAACGCGTTCTCACTAGTTATTGGATGACTTAGCGACTATGACTTAACTGAAGGGTACGGGTCGTTATTTCTAAAAAGACACAAAGTGAATGGACCCTTTTTCCACCCACGTGTTGAATTCTATATATTAATATTTGATTGATAAGTCATCACATTTAAACCCTCACATATTCACTGTGGACCAGATTTCACCCCAAAGCTTACCCAAGTCATTGTATGCGATTTTTTCTAAGCTGCCTTAGGTTTGAAAGGACGACAAGGGATAAGTCACTTGCGAGACCTATCACATTTTGTCACGAGCGACATCTTAGAAACGGTAGTTGGCCATGTGTGTCACGCTAACTTGATAGCAAATATTGATACTGTGTATGCTGTACGACAATGTCTCATTGTTTTGCATCTTCGAATGTTTTAACTCTTTTGCTACATTTGTATAAGGGTTCAAATTAAGGTTTTTCTCCTTATTTTCTTGCAGGTGAGTGCGGTGTTGAGTGGATCAACCCATTATTGAGTAACCATTGAGGACACGCGTGTGGCAGGGGGTGTGTTCGGACATCATCGGTTAGTATGCAATGGATCGATAAGGTAGAGTTTTCGCAATACGATGATTGATTACAATTGACAAAAGTATTACATGAATTGTCACCTACTGATTTCCTCACTTTCTCCCTCTCTCAAGCGCATTGTATTGTTATTTTTTGTACTTTCCGAAATATTGTAAGGTTGAATTTTTTTTTTATTTTTTAGTTCCGAGTTTGTTTTCTAAGATCTGCAGTCGAAATATTTTATTTTTTACTATATGTTCTCTAAACACTCTCCGCTTCATCCGAACTGTGATACCCACGCACCTTCCATATCATCCCAACCTTTTTTAAAAATCCCGCGTCTAACTCTTCCCCTCCAAACTCCTCCCCTCGCATATCTTTCTCCCCTTCTCTTTCCATACAGTGCTTCCGGGCCCTCCTTTGCCTCAGTTCTGTTCCTTCCTCCTCTTGAGAAAGGTGGGTAGACCACCGAAAATTCGAGACCCAGTGAGTTCCTCTTTTACACGTATTTCTGTGCTTGTGTCTACTAGTGTCAATCCCATTTACATTATTGTTCACATCCGTGAGATTTTCACAAAAGTGTTATTTATATAGAAATATTTTATTATTAGGTAATTCTACCGGTTAAGGTAGGTTTTTGGATGGACACAACTATCAAATAAACATTTTGTAACTCCAAACAAAACCCAATCCAGCAAACTAATCTACATCAGGTCCCTCTTCTTCTCTGTGTACTTCTTTCCTCCCTTCATCCCGTCCAACTTCCCTATCCTGTTCCTGCCCTTTCCTCGTTTGCCTAAAATTCTCCCCTCTATTACCTTCTTCAGCATTCCACTACCGCTCAATACGTCCTTCATCCATTTGTCCTGCCAACACATATATATGTATATATACATATATAATCTTTACTCAACCAATAGAACGTGCGACATTTAAGTTTTAGTGTTGGTTTCGTCATCAGTCTTTGGGCTGATCCTTCCAGCGAAATCCACATCGCAATACGGGCATTCACGGCAGAGAGACGGGAAGAAAATCCACTTGGAACGCTTCTAAACGGATTTCCACGTTGAAATTCCGAATCAATTTTCAGACAGAAATAAAATTCTTTACCATAAACCCATTTATGACGAAAGAAAAATAAAACTTGACTCTTGGGACCATGCATTATTGAGGTCAACCATTTAGTTGATGGGGAAGGTTTTGTGGTAAAAGTGACATCATTCTGAAGCGGCCACATCAAAGGACGTCCAAGGCGGCTTGAGGTCACTCTTTAATTCCCCCTTCTATTTGTGCGGTTTCAACCGACTGCGGTGACCCCGCGACCCCTTGCAAACTTTTATGGTAGTCTACTCACCAGGGATTATAGTTAACAGAAGTCAACCGATGGGTTCATTTATAAAGATACCCATTCCCGACATTTTCCCGACATTTCCCCGACATTTTCCCGACATATTCCCGATTTTTCCCCGATTTTCCCGACTTTTACCCGATTTTCCCCAAAAAGATTTTTCCTTCAAATTATCCTCTCTGAATTTTTGTAATCTGAATAAGTGCTTGTACACACGTAAGTCATCCCTCCCTCGTCGCGGCCGCTCCTGTTATCACCAAAGCGGGTCCGATTGTAATTACTTCTTCGTCATGTCAGGGACCTTAGGGTCCGTGGACTTCTACATGTATACCCAAGACAAAATGTTCTCGCCGCTTCGATAACAATGGTCCTCCTTCAGAATTCCCGATTCCAGATCGATTCTCGATTGCTTTCCCGTCCCTTTTCCAATTTTTTTCCATTATCCACAGGAGATGTACGCAAGATTTTTACGAGGGGATCCCGACTGGAATGCATGACATACTACATCTAGATAATACCCCGCAAGCCGCCGCGAGGGCGTTTGGCGGGGGGTGTTAGGTCACCACCCGTAAAAGATAAAAAAACCAAGGAATTCAAAACCAAGACATACATGCAAACCCAAATCCACAGTGGTGCATACATTCATAGAAAAATCCTATCATTTACACTCATGCAAATGCATATCTACCTCCTATCATTTTACACGCATGCAAATACTTATGCTATATATAATCTAACAAATAATTGCATTAATAGGATGTATTTAGAAATTTATCCAATAACGTGCAAGCTAGAATTTGATAAGTAGCAAGGCGAAATTCCACTATCACAAGACCATGCAACATAAAACGCTCTCCTACCCAAGGTGAGGAATTCAGTACTAAAACATTTAGTCCATATAGTTTTTAAAAATGCATCCATTTTCATGTTTCCCGATCAAAGGAATTCATATAAAATTACCAAAAAAGAGAATTAAATAAGTAATGGGTGGAATTAGAGAAAGTATGATTACATCTCAATTAAAGTACAGTGGTCAATGTTTTCAAATAGTTTCTCGTGTAGATATAAGATTGAAGGAAGAAAATTGAAGGAAATATCACGCAGAGTAAGACCAAAGGACAAATGCATTCATAGAAAACAAAGAAAGACATTTAAACATGGAAGCTATCAGGGGATGCGATGGACTCACAACACTGAATGGAAAAGAATGAAAGGAGAGCTACGATAATCCAATCTTAGGGTTGAAACACTTATGATGATGTTCTGAAACCAAGGTAGCGGCACTAAGGATCTTTACCAAACAGTTCTGGTCTTGAGGCATGTGTATATAGTTTTCGTGTACTCCTGCTACATGGGGTGAGTTGCTCCGGCCAGATAAACCAAATACAAGTAAGAATTTGTTTTCAAAATTTTGTTATTAGCTAAATTGCCATTTTCCCGAGGTTGAAATAAAATTCAAGGAGCACAAGCTGGTTTTCTAACGATTTAATTCTCACTGGCACAAGAAATTGCACAGCAAGCGTGGTTAAATTCGGAAAAGAATCGCTGTTGTGCGGAGACAAGTAAAAATAGGGTCACGGCCAAGGCAGTGTTTTAGTTCCCACAGACGCCGCTAGAAGGCTACACCTCATTGATTGTGATACGTCAAGCGGTTCGCATGTAGAGAGACCAATCTCATCTCGCTTTGTACAGACCTTTTAGTGAAATGAATAATAAATAAATTGCACCGTTGACCTATGAATGCAGGCATAGAAATGCGAATTGGGGCTTAGAATGTGAAGCAAGGATTGAAGTTGAGAGCACTACGGAAATGCATGGAAAATCTATTGAAAAGTCCAAATTTAGTTTTTCTCATAACGATAAACTTCCACTACATTTCGCCTGAATCTATTGAATATATTCGGATCTACCTTTTATTTTTCTCCAATATTAATTTAGTCACTAGCAATCAATACCATGGGAACATTCCATAGAAAAGCTGCGCGAGAGAGTAAAGCTGCCACATCTTCTGCAGCACGTTGTGGCCTACTCTATCCTGTCGACATGTCAGTATGGTTTTCGGTACGAACACTCAACCACAAAACAGCTCGTCCGTTTCGTGGAACAGGTGACTGCTGGATTTGACCGGGGATGCCGCTCAACGGCGGATTTCCTCGACATTAAGGGAATCCTTCGACCTGGTTCGGCACGGTGGCCTAAGGCGGAAACTTAAACAACAACGGTTTCCGAATTGACAACGGCACATGTTGACATCGTGCCTGACAAGAAGGACTTTCCTGGGGACGTGTGCTGTCACAACCGCAACATGTCAACGCAGGCGTGCCGCAAGGATCGGTGATCGGACCAATCCTTTTTAACCTCTACACGGCGGACCTCCCGGTGAACCATGGGCGACATACCTTGGTTGCCTTGCATGCGGACGATGCGGCGATCGTGACCACTTCGCGGAGATCACACATGGCGGCAACGTATCTTCAGCGAGCAGTTGACAAGCTGCTTGAGCGGTACGCCATGTGGCGGAGCAGCGTCAACAAAACAAAGACGCCGACGATTCTTTTTTCCCTTTGAAAGCTGCGAGAACCTGAAGAAATCCTTGTGGGCACCGAGTTAGCACCGTGGAAAGAAGAGGTGACCTATCTCCGCGTCATCCTAGACCAAAGGTTGACTTTCAAAAGTCACGCGCTTGCTGCCACCAGGAAGGTGAAAGGAAGGCGACTGTAACTCTCGCTTATGCTGCGGTCCCTCTTCATCAGGACGAAGGTGTATTCAAACTAATTGGAATTCTGCCCAATCCTGATGTACGCTTCACCGGCATGGAGTGGTAGGATGACTCCGGCGGTCTTCCACCCTATGGAAGTGACAGAAAGAGGGGTGCTTTATAGCATCCTTGGACTCGGGTGGAAAATTTCCGCAGAAATCCTCCACCTCACTCGTCGGCCTTTTATGAGGAGCAGGAAGGGAAAAAGGCAGAATATCTGCGGTCAATTGGTGGCCTGAAACTTGTCTCCTGGGAAAAACACAAACGTTCAGGAGTAGTAATGGGACGAGACGATGACCAACCACCGTTGAAGCTAAAAAGAAGTTGATTTGACTCTCCATTCATCGACAGACCATGAAGGCTGAAACATGGCAGGTAGATGATTTCATCATCGGGCAGCTGCCAGCCAAGCGTCAAGAAGAAGAGTTTTGGCACAAAGAAGATGAAGGGATAAAAAGAGACGTTTCAGGCGTGATATCGTGGAATATCATGATTAATTAAAATTGGCAATTTTCCACAAAATAAAATTTGAATACGACCGGTTTTGAATGTAACTATATCATCTTCAGGTGAACCTGACAGAGACCTGAAGATGATGTAGTTACATCGAAACCGGTCGTATTAAAAATTTATTTTGTGGAAAATTGCCAATTTTAATTAAGATGAAGGGAAATATTCCTTAAAAATTCATAATAACCACAATATGGTGGTAATAACCCGGGTGATGCCGGTAATTGAAATCGTTTGCAAAGTGATAAAAATTAACAACAATTTGTTCAGAAATATCAACGGGTGAAGTCAATCCATCTTTTTAAAAACCCAGACCTCTTTCTTTCCGTTTTCCCGGAAGGATCAAGATCCATCTCCTTTTAAGGAACAAGCAAACTCATGCGGACACCCAACAATAACGAGCGACTAAAACCTTCACCCCAAAGTGTTCCCCGGGGGCGAGCAATACAACATCTCCGCACAACAATAACTTTGAAACTAAAAATGCCGCGGGAAGGGAGCGGCAGATTGAATTTCCGAAACGAATTTCCAGGGCAACTTGACGCGGGTTTGTTAAAAGCGAGGTCGTAAAATTAGACCTTTGAAAGGGAAAGTGGAGCCATAACATGATTGCGAACCATAACATGACTGAGTATAGAACCCTTTTATGGAATTAGCTGAGGTAAACGATGTAGGGAGATTCCATTCATTATTCACTGCAGCGCCACTGTCAAAAAGAAAGCATGGTTGTATAATATTTTTGTTCGACCATTATATAATTTACAATGCCGTGAACTTCATTTAACAACTTTCACTGCAACCGTACGAATACTTCTCCAGACAATCAGTGAAACCAGCTTTAGCAGATGACCTTTCCGCTATACAACGCTGGTGTGACACTTGGTACTAAAAATTAAACTTAAAAAAGTTCGTAGTGATGAATGTATAGACTCGATTAAGTACTTAATAAACAGATAGATTAAAGATGTCATTTGTTCAACGAATGATAAGGGGTCGGAAAACGTTATCCGAACGCTTTCGGGGTAAAAAATATTCGGATAAATATTATTCTGGTAATTCACCTCCTGCCACGCACCCTAGCAGTTACTTGCAGGGTACTACCTGTAAAAATAGTTAAGTTTATTCGATAATTAAAAGCCTCCGACAACGCCTATCTCAAAAAAAAGTCTTCGATAAAGGAGCAGTGAATGAAGTAAAAGTAAATGAAGAAAGACATATTATTCTTGTTTCATCGGTGGCCTCATTTTGAAATGCATATAGAATTTGACAAATCAATATATTTGGCAGTAAACCGTGTAAGTTCAAGTCTTCAATGGCAAAGACAACGTCCACTGTTATGGACAGTGTTATGGTTTATGATATGGTCCTAAAAAGGACCGCCAGGGAAGAAAGGCGAAGACGAGATTCTGACAAGTCAATCAAGCAGACGGAACCGGACCCAAAGGCATACGTGACTATCCCCTTCGTATCGGGAACATCCGAGAAGATAGCCAGAATCCTTAAAAAGCACGACGTGGTGACAAGGTTCAACTGCACCAAGAAAATAGCGGACGCGCTCCCCGGACCGAAGGACAAAATCTCGAAAGACCTATACGAAGGGGTATATCAAGTACCATGTTCATGTGGGAAAGCCTACATCGGGGAAACATGCCGAGCTATGAAAGTTAGGATGAAAGAACACCTCCGGGCTACTACGAACAAACAGTTTCACCTCTCGGCCATCTCCGAGCATAAATGGAGTGAACCCGGCCATGATATTCTATTCCATGACGCTACAATCATAAGTAAAGAAAGTAGATATTACCCACGCCTAATCAGAGAAGCCATTGAGATAGCCAAAAACCCGGCGAATTTCAATAGAGATGAAGGCTACCATCTCCATAACGGGTGGAAGAGAGTCCTCCGAAAAAGGACCAATCAGAGAGCAGCACCCGGACGGGACCACCTATATAAGGACGGCCAAAATCTGAATCCTCATCTTCGACCTGAAGACGCCGGATGAAACTTCGGCGAAACTGTTGTCGGCTTCAAACAACAACGCGGTGAAAACCCGGACATGCAGAATTCTTCAAACCAAGGGACATTTTAGTTATTATTCAATTTCACAAACTACATGTGAATACCTCCATTCCTTCGAAATGATGACTAATATTTTTGAAATGGGAACTAAAACTGATCTGACGAAATTCTCCAGCCAAATGAATTCCTCAAAAAGGAATTAATCCATAAAAAATATCTATAAATTAGTGTAATTAATATATTTTTTAATTGCCTAAAATACTTCATGCATTGTGGTGCTCAAACCAAGTTTTCTTTATGATTAACCACTGTCTCCTGCAGAATTCAAATGCTTTCTCCCTGCGGTCATTCCTCATAACTAAACCGTAGTCCCCCACCTCATCACCATCTCTTCCTTCGCCTACCGTCGTATTCCAATCCCCCATCACTATCAAATGTTTCCCTGCAGGAACACTCGCGATTATTTCCTCTAACTGATCATACACACTATCTACTTCTTCTTTCCTGTATAATTGCTTGGTGGCATGCATACCTGAACAATGACCAAGTTCTTCGGTTCTGCTTTTACCTCTACTAGTAATATTTTATCCGTTACTTGCTCTTTGTTTACTACACGTCTTTCTACCGTTTTATTCAATATTATGGCAAGACCTCGTTGGCACTTGTTTTGTCCGCTGCATATTACTCACTTCAATCTAACTTCAACCATCACTTCAATAATCTCTACTCTTCCATCTCAATTCTCTTAGCCCTAAAATATCTGTATTTCCCCTCTAAATCTCTCGCTTAATATTCTCTAATTTGGCTGTCCTCAACATCCCAAGTTCCTACTCTTATTTCGTCTTCTTCGGCGTCTTCTGTCCTGCTGCTGTCGGTTTTCTCCTGCAAAGGATTCGTAGGATGACGACCGCGGAAGCCTTGCCTCTCCCGGTGCTGGGCACGACACACGGCCGATTGAGTCGAGTCCTGTCGTTTCCAGGACTCATTTCCTCTATATTGTCCATTATTATATTCTTGGGAATAATTGTTGAGGTGGTTTCCCGTGTGTCTTCCTCAATAGTGATTTTAACCTGAAATCATCACCTAATAGCCACCCCACTGTGGTCAAACGCCTTTGGAACAAAGGCTGCGTGCACTACCTTTCGTCTGGCTCCTAACCTTCGGCATGGGTGACCCTAGCACGATTTATTATCATCGCTCCCGCCAGAACAGCTCTAGAGGTCATCAGAATGTGCAATATTACATGCAGAAAGTGTATTTTCAGTTTTCGGTGGGATTCTATGTATCACCTTAATAATTTTCTAAGATGGTTTTGGACACCAAGCCCCTCCCAAAGCAGCAGCATACGTGGCTATTGGCCGGACGACTGTAATATATATGTAGTTTTTGATATAATTACTGACAATAGGCAAAAATTAGATTTATTTTTTGTATTTGTCGATGATATTCTTTCCTTGAATTTTGCAAGTGCAGTATTTTGTCCACCTGTACACCTTGATAGGTGAGGTCTTCGCTAAACTCTTTCCGCTGCTCTTTTATTCTATGGTATCTGTCGGTAATTGCCGATATTTTAGGATTTGTTAGGATGTGTTAGGATTTTACCAACTTTTTTAGTGACTTTTAATAATCAAGCCACTTTACTTTTCCACATAAACTTTTTAATTTATATAATCCAGGTTTCGTTATAGCATAGCATTATCAGGTTGGCAAAGTGGTTTGATTATTAAAAGTCAGTATAAAGATTTTCCACCAAGTTACGCCAGAAACTGTTTTATTTATCAACTTTTTTAGATTTTATTTAGCAAATCTTGTGCTCTCTATATAGCGATTGTCAATAATTTTGCCTTTTATTATTATCGCTACGTATGATGCTATTATTTTTTCACTATGTTCATTTTTGTGAGGAAGTCAGACGCATGTTTTACAATAATGGTCCCCGGACAGACTCTTGTAGAAATATAGTTTTTGCTATGGACTGCACTAATGCTACCTCACTTTACGTTGAAATAACTATTCTTCGAGTGACTTGCTACTTTTATTTTTTAGACTATGCCTAGTATCGGCTTTTGCTCTGTCTTTTTTTAAATGTAATTTGCTTTAATACAATAATTTGTGCACCTTACTAAGTTTTTGGTAATCGTCATTTCATAATGCTGTGAGGTCTTTCGTATTTGTCATAGTAACTTGCTTTGTCAATTTGAGTGAAGGCCATTGCCGTGTGTTATTATTTTATTAATTACCTTTTAAATAAATTATTCTACAGTTGGTGATTGATTGGTAACCTCACTGCGTTAATATCTTTGAGATCCCGTGCTAAGAACTTTGAGATAAAATTACTTCAGGTAAAAGAAAAATTTAAATAGTTCCTTCCTTTCCTCAACCTTTAAGAAAATTAATTGCACAATAACATTTTTTTCGTAATAGAGTAAAACTGATATTCCTGTTACCAGTTTTTATTCCTTTGTTCGTCAAATCATCAGTTATTCCATGACAAAAACAACCGAGCGCCATCTCTTGAGTAAAGTAGAAGATAATCTCTTGCTTAAAACCCCGTGGATCACGGGGGTGTAATATTTACGTTTTCCTGATGTTCTATTCAGTACAAATAAACATTATATATACATATACAATTTGACAGCTTCCGCTAAGTGCGTGGCATATTTGATCACAACACACGCACTGAACCCTACCGCGTGTGAAAATAGAAGACTAAAATACAGATTACGGTTTTTGTTACCATTTTATCTAAATTTTTAAGACATTAATTAAGTCGCAAGGTAGTCCAACAAATAGAATTTTAAGTCACTGAACAAAATCCCCGTTTTCTATTCAAAATGACGTCTCTGGACGCCCTCAGCTCAACCCAGACCGTATGATTTTTCAAGGTTAATACATCTTCATGGAAAGCACAGACTAAACTATTTTTTTTTTAATTAACTGTCTCCTCTTATTAGCACGTGGATGTGGGAAATTCACAGGCAGTTGGGACTTCAAATATCCTTGGGGTTAGCACTAGGAGAATTCTACCCTCAACTATTGTTAAACCATATTTTAGAAACCAGATAAAAGTTTTCATGTGAGGTTTGCCTGAAAATTATCCGACTTATGAACGATTAATGTAGGTGAAATGGAGATCTCATGAAAGATCCTGTCGCACCTCAAGGAATCTAAGACAGGATACATGATCTGAATTGGGGAAAAATTATTTGAAGACTATTGTCTATTCATTTCCTGTGCAGCTGGAATAGGGAGTAACTAAACTAGACACAGGTTGTGCAACGAAAGAGTTTTGAATGAAAAGTGTAGCAGTTACTGACTGTAAAAATACTTTTGCGGATTCCTTAATGCAGAATGAGAATGCAATCCTTACACGCGGAGATGATGTATTAAAAGGAATTGACGAAAGACTATCCTCACATGGTAAGCGTAATATAGGCAGAATGTATCTAGAAAAGAGATTTTCGTAAGTACGACGGCTGTCCAGAAAGGAACGTCTGTTTAGCTGTAAAAAATACATTGGAATAAATACAAAAAAATTATTATTTTTATCTCAAAACTACATATCTCTACTTTTTTATCCTCACTCGCCAAACAGGTTTAAATAAACGTCATATCTCTGAACTAGTTCACGAATTACTTCGGTATAAAATTCTGCCGCCCGAGATCACAGCCAAATGACGATGGCATTTTGAAGTTCCTCTTTTTCGTCGAACTTTTCAGTCGTGTTTCCGTGCAACGGATTTCTAGAAATCTGTGAAAAACCTTCTAAAGATTTCAGAAATGACGAAAACGCTGATTTCACCAACTTTTTCGTCAATTTTCAGGTGCAGTTTATTGCTCACCACAGACGGGCGGTCGTTTCTGTCATCATCATGGATATTTATGTTCACTTTTAAAACGAACGACATTACACTGACGCGCACAACTCTTGTCACTCATTACATTTGGTCCATACAGAGCACAAAGTACCCAGGGATGAATGTCAAAGCAGCTTTGAAGTTTTTCTATCAATTAAAACCTCATCACTGAACGGCCTTCACATTTGGCAGAAATTTCCATTTTTATTGTTCATTTTGACTCGCTATTGTAAACAATCGACAAGCGGCGCGACCATCCAACCACTGCAGTTCGAAGGGTACTGACCTACTGTGTGTGACAATACAGCGATCATTCGGCTCCCTCCGCTAATTCTCACGCTACACGAAAACGGAGGTTACTTTCTGGACATGCACATTATTTATACTTGCAGGATGAGCAGGAAGTGATTTATGAACGCAGTGTCCGATAGAATAGCAGGTAAGTTATTAAATGTTATTAAGGACCATATCCTCCCAGGTACGTTAATAATATCCGGATTTTTGGGCCAGTTATTAAGAGAATTTCATGAAAAAAATACGAATGTTGCCCGATTTCTGAACAAGGCCCAGATAAGCTAGCTTGGAATCTATGAACGTGCTCTCTATTAGGATCCGTCGTGTATGGGATAGGTTGTCCACGGAGGGTAGCGTACTAGGTCAATGTAATTATGGCGTCACGTATACGAGGCACGGATGCCGCTCCGACCGATGTTCTAGTTTGTCCTTTTTTTATGCTCGTGGACTTTTTTATGAACTGCAGTTATAAGCATCTCAACAAACTCCGCTGCTCGTAGTCGAATGCCTTAAGGTCTAATAAACCAGATTGTGAAACTTATAACGTAGTATCTATCTAAATCCAGCGTTATCCTTTGGAGGTTTTAATGACGGTAATTTGTATGCTAGTTTTCCAAAAATTCTAATCTCCCAAATTAACATATTCAAAATGGACTCTCTTGGACAAAGGCGTTATCTTTGGCAAAAAAGATTATTAGAATATGACAACATGCGCTATTTTCTCCGAAAAACCAATATTCAACATATTATTCCAATAATTTTGTCAATCGATCCAAAATAAATATGGCTTCCCAAGTTACATCGGGAGATAAAAGTTTTCACAAATCAAAATATTCGCGAATTTCTCTCCGTGAAGGTAAAAATGACGCCTCGAACGTTCGGTAATTATATTGATGCATTTCCGAGTATTTTAAGTTGAAACGATTTCAATGCAACTATTTCAGAGGATAAAAAAATCATTCGCCTTGACCGGGATTCGAACCCGGATCCCTCGAGGGATCCGGGTTCGAATCCCGGTCAAGGTGAATGATTTTTACACTCTGAAATTGTTGCAATGAAATGTATGTTAGCGGATGAATCCCGTTTAAAAGTTACTGTTGCGGCATATCCCACAGTTTCTTGAAATTTGAAATGATTTGTATGCAATTAGTTTTCAAAGAATAATCTCATATTCGCGTTCATTAAATAAGGCGAAATGGCATAATTAAGATCTAATCATTAACACATATTAATAAAACATAATATGGAGTGGATATGTATCACTTGTACCATTCATGAATACCGTTCGCGTTTAATACTTATCGGTAGCAACGGTGAATCAAGCTTCACAATTCCCCATCAAGAATGATCTGGTACTTTCCCGACGAATAATGTTTTCCAAGGTTATTCGGGTCTCCCACCGGGTCCACGTTCGTAGAGTTGCCGACGTTTCAATGGCCGAGTCGTCCATCGTCTTCAGGGCTTGTCAGGGCCAGCGCGATTTCTCTCTCGCTGTAGCCATTTTGCCTGAAGGTCTTCTTAAGGTGTAGCAGCTCCTTGTGAAGACTTTCTGCGTCAGATATTGTTCTGGCTCGGTGTATAAGCGTAGAAAGAACTGCCATTCTCTGGGAGGGGTGATGGTGGCTTCTTCCGTTGAGGTAAAGGTCCGTGTGCGTCGGTTTGCGGTAGACGCTGTGTCCCAGTGACCCGTCTCTTTTTCTGTGGACGAGTATATCGAGGAATGGAAGGCTGTTGTTAATCTCCACCTCCATGGTGAACTGTATACTTGGGTGCCGACTGTTCATATGGTCCAGGAACTGCTTGAGGGTCTCCGACCCATGCGGCCAGATAATAAATGTGTCATCCACGTACCGGAAGAAACATTTAGGTTTAAGAGGGGCTGATATTAGGGCCTTTTCTTCGAAATCTTCCATGAAGGGCCGTCAAACCTCAGGCCGCCACACCGAAGGAGGACGATCCAAAACCATTGGCCAGGGCGGGTCTACCCTTTGTCTCCACGGTCTCGGGAAGAGTCTCAAGAATTTTGAAGAGGTACAACATCGACACCTATTTCCGTCCCTGTAGCAAACTCAGGGACGAATTAGTAAGGGCAAAGGATTCCTGTGGACTCATGACCCCTGGAGTCTACCGGATACCTTGTGAATGCGGCCAAGTCTACGTGGGAGAGACCGGAAGGACCATTAGTACAAGACTAAAAGAACATCGAAGACATCTCAGACTATGCCAGCCCGAGAAGTCGGCCATTGCAGAGCACAGCATCACCTCCGACCACAGCATCCGGTGGGAAGAGACAAAGATTCTCTGCCGAGAGACGAAATTTTGGGAAAGACTGACAAAGGAAGCAATAGCGATCCGGCTCGAAAGTCAAACCATCAAACGAGATAGCGGATACTCCCTCAGCAACACTTGGAAACCCATTTTGAGAAACATTAAGGAAAACACGAGGCGAAAAACATCCGACCAATCAGACGCGACTTGACCTCGGGACCAAGCTATATAAGACGGCCAAAAACTCGCTCACGAAAAACATCCGACCAATCAGACGCGACTTGACCTCGGGACCAAGCTATATAAGACGGCCAAAAACTCACTCACGACAAGCTCTGAAGACGATGGACGACTCGGCCATTGAAACGTCGGCAACTCTACGAACGTGGACCCGGTGGGAGACCAGAATAACCTTGGAAAACATTCCCCATCAACTTAACCGTATTCTATAAATAAACATTGAGCGATGTAGGGAATGTCGTTTATCAAATTAATTATAAGCATACCTTCGAAACATTATTAATAACCGATTCCCTCCTATCGAATCAAAATTTGGTTACTTAAAAACCATTATCGCTAAACATTAAAAATACCTCGACAAAATCGTTAAAATTAATCTCTACGTGTTATTTCATACGTTCAATCAATACGGAAAGTATTTACGACTAGATTTTACAGCTAAAAACATTCCTATAAACCTGTAAACTACAAGACACTGCGGGAGATGCCTCGCAGTAACTTTTAACGGAGTCATCCGCAATATGCGTATTGAAATGCAACAGTTTCAGACTGAAGAAACCATTCACCTTGACCGGGATTCGAACCCTGATCCATCAGATGTTCAACCGAGTGCTTTAGCCAATTAAGTCACCGAGGCGTCCTCTCACACTCCAAAGTGGTTGGATTGTAATTCGCATATTGCGAATGACTCGGTTAAAAGTTACTGTAGCCTCTACTTACTATTTCCCGCCGTTTCTTGGAATTTTTCAAAGGTAAAACACCCTCAGTGTTTAAAGTTGTCCTTAGCCTCGTGGACTTTGCCGCATCGGGCACGACTACGAATGCCTGTGACATTGTATGTACGGTATTTCGTTACGACGATTACGACGATTTGTTCCTTTAAATACGTCAACATTTCGGAGTGTTTAAGAGGACGCCTCGGTAGCTTAATTGACTAAAGCACTCGGCCGGACATTGAGGGATCCGGGTTCGAATCCCGGTCAAGGCGAATAAGTTTTACACTCTAAAATTGTTGAATTGTAATCTTCATAGATACCGGAAAACCGTAATCTCTCTTCGTTATGAATTCATGCACGGTAAAAGTATGAAAATAAATAAATAAATAAAAACTTAAAAAAGTACCAGATTCAAAACGTCATTCACCTGGAACAGCATCGAATTTGTGAACGTACCATACACTCTTTCTGCTCGCCTACGTGTTTCGTAATTGGTTATCTATGGTAACGCACACTGGATCAATGCAATAAAGGCCTTCCCTATCTCGTATCCATGATATGAATGAAACTCTAAGTGACTTACACCAGCGGAGGTTATTTTTTTAAGGAACAGGAGGAATATTTTTTAAAGGTTTATTATTTTTTAAAATTGCATTCCTAAAAAGGCCGTCGCTGCACTCAAACGAAATTGCAGGCTAAGGTATTAAGGGGACGATGTCCGAGGGGTAGAAAGAAAAAAAAAGAGAAAGATTAGTGGAATGAACTAAAAGGGTTTCAGTGGAATTTCAAACCGTATTTTTTTTTGCATAGAATATTTCCCCCTCGAACTGGGAGAGAAAACATAAAAAAAAACGAAAGATCTAATTTTTCGCAAAATTTCTCTTCCGTGGAGCTCAGTTCGGTTTTTTTTTTTAAAAAGAGGGAAAGGTATATTTTCTAGGACATGAGAAGCCAAAGTGTCAGTCAAAACAAGGCATGTCAATCGGAGAGAAAACTTAACCGGAATAGAATAAGACTATTAGGGAAAAAAAACTGCTCTAGAGCAGAGTGCGGTCAATGACACACATTCAAAAGGTCGAACGAGAAGGGTTTCCAAGAAACAGCCGGAAAGAGGAAACATTTGAAATGCTTTCCTGTTTACCGCCATTTTAAGGAATTATTTTTTTTTATGATTCAAAGCGATTTTTTTAGGACTAAAACACGTTTGCAATACCTGGAGATTAAATTAGGATCTTAGTGAACAGTAATAAAATTGTGTCGCAGCCAATTAAACTTAAAAAAAATAAATAAACACAGCTAAGAAGAAATAAAACGATCTCCAATAAAAAATTAATTGGATCTTCTACCAAAGGAATCTCCATAGCTACGGATTAAATTGATGAATTGGCGTACGTATTTGGAGCAGAAAATAATTCCCTTCGATGACCGTCCACGGAAATACAGAATTCTCCATTAAAATAGGGGATATAAGGCATTGAAGAAGGCACACTCTCTTTTGAATGCCTATGCAATTGGTCCAATTCTTCGCCATATTGACTGAAGGTACGGAGATAAATTTTGCAAGAAATTTTCGGTGGACGTAGAGTTAAAATTCACAGGGAAAACTCATATTTGCGTTATATATTTCCATATTTTTATTATAAAAAGTCAAAAAGTGTAGCTTTCTCTCATTGTGATTACAATGCGTGCATGATCCTACCTGATTCACAATAAACTGAACTCCGTTTTCAAGCGATAACTTGAGTAGTACGTTTCAAAAACTAATTATTTCGAGTAGAAATTTTTTTTATTTGCCAACTTCACTTTCTTTTACCGTATTACGTACGTGTAAGCTATCTGCACGTGTTATACGGAGGTGGCGTACGTTCATTGTGTTGTAGATAAAATTTCAGGAAGAGTTTCAGTAAATAGGTTTATTTCACATATTGATTGATAAATAGATATATTTCAGGTTACAATACCTAAATATTCTTCACAGTACACCCCTTGAGCGCGGACACGCTTTTGCCACCGTCTTTCCCATGACTCGATGGCTCCCTGGTAGGCGGAAGGTCCTTAAGGGTACGCATGCAAAACTCCTTTGACGACAGATTACGGTCCCATGGCCGTGTTCTTTGAATGAGAATTTCACTTTTGGCAATAGGAAATAATCTGCCAGGGCAAATTCTGGATTGTAAAGGGGTTGGGAAATCGTCGCGGTGACGTTGCAGAAGATCTTTGCAAGCAGACGCTCGACCCTGCTCTTTTGGTCTTTCGTTCAAAGACATTCGGGACGAATTTAGCGTAGTTCTTTCGCATCGCCAAATTTTCAGTGATAATGTTATGCACTGTCGTATTTTTAAATAAGCTCTGCGATCATTGCGCACACTTAACCGACGGTCCAGAATCCGGAAATTCACGCAAAATTCAGGAAAAAACTGTTAACGATAACTTTTAAACAACATCTTGTACTATGCGATGCTCCTGAACGGGGAGGTATTATGATATTGAGAATTTCGTGTGGGATAGGTTACGACTGCGGAAATGAAATGAATTATTCGTGGCTTTTTTTTTTGTATTTCGGACGAGATAAATGTACCACATTTGGAGTCGGATGTAAATATTTCAAGATGTTACAGTGGCTTCAAGATGGAAGAATCGAAAGAAACATTTTAGCACATAATTCATGTTTTTTTCCATGTTTTTATTTGTGTATTCCACTCGTCAAGTTATTCCTTTGTCTCCTGTCGATTCCTTGAGGAAGTTCATCCCATCATCACTTTGAATCCTCTCGCGTCCCACGGGAATAGGCGCCCGTGACGTCATCGGCGGGTCGATCCACCTCCCCTCTCCTCCATTCCCCTCCTCCCTTCCCCTCCTCCCGCCATCGCCTCCGTCATTCAACGTTTTCCATTTTCGTTCTCGCTGCCAGAGGGACATTAATTTCGTTGCGAGTAAAGCATACGTGAAGGGTGGATTAGAGGAAGGAAAAGGTCTACGGACCGAATACATTGGCGCGATGTACGTTACGCCATCGCGTAAAGGAATTGCACTTAGTTAAACTCAGTACTCAAATACACAAATGTCCTTATGACACAAGAGAACATGCAGTACAACTCTTTGTTATTCACCAGTCAGCAATCATTTATTGGTTCGACAATGCCTGCATTGGAACATGACATTATGAAACCAATACGAGTGCTCAACAGATGATTACAAGTTGTCTGGGTATTTTACAAAATCGATATGATATTATAATATGATTGACTATGCATCAACTAAGGATTGATAAAAGAGTGAGAAAAACAATTAAAAAGGGGAATACATATATGTATACATAATTGAATACAAATTACATGGCTCACTTACCAGCGGCTATGCTAATGGTGACGCCAGATCGATTTTAATACGTGCAGCTGCAACTAGATGTCATTCGCATTGCCGGCCGCTTTGTGTAATGGGGCAGTTTCTTTTATCACGGTGTTGTCTGTTCAGTACATGTCATTTTGGGGATGAATTGGACCGATGTGATTTGATTTTTACAGGCATATTATGAACAATTGAGTTCATTAAGCACAATTGTACCTACTGTCGATGGTTAACGTTAATTTTTCCCAGGTTTCCTTGCGGACCCGAAACACTAGCATAGTGCATGTAGCTACAACTAGGCATAATTATTATAAAATCCAATCTACCGGTTAATGTAGGTTTTGGATGGACACAGGCTACCAAATACTTCTCCTGTGTCTCTCCCGAGAAAATACAACCCAAAATCCTTCGCTAAAGCAAGCCCCTCTTCTTCTCCGTGTACCTCCTTCCTCCCTTCATCCCATCCAGCATTCCAATCCCATATAGGAATGTTGAATGCCCCTTCCTCGCTTGCCTAACATTCTCCCCTCTATCACAGTCTTCAACATCCCACTGCCGATCAATATGCCTTTCATCTATTACCCTTGTCTCCTGATAACCTCTGTGCATCATAAAAAATATAATTTCCCACACTAAAAAATATTAAAAATGGTGTAAAAAAATTACTAAGTACCAATTTTTTCACTACCAACACGGACCCGGGTCTCCATGGAAACCTACTGCCTCCCGTTTACATCACTCTGCCGGACATCGCAAATAACTCTCCAAATCCCTGACGGTGCATATGACCTCGTAATCCTAGCGGAATAAATTCAGTTCGCCTACTTCTCCCTGCCGCTCTCAAATCCCCCCTATGGACCATCCCACGCTCCCCTCTGGCATTCCGGACTCGGGGATGACGCGTCGCAAACCTTGCCGACCCCCTCCTGCTAATATCCAGGCGAAGGGGGGAGGGAGGTCGAGGATGAGATTTAGGGAGGGGGGAGGCTTTAAAAGTTTAAACGCAGTCATAACGAGGCTTCACCCACGCTGGGTCAGACGTCTCTGCTTTCCTTGCCACCAGTCTCTCGGGAAGGAAACTTCGCTGCCACCCCGTTGTGACCCCAGGACTGAGATATACGTGCGACTATGTACCAAGACACCAAGGGGAGTCACCGTTTAGTCACACAGAGCCACGAGTCGATCTGGCAAAGTAAAGTAAATATGTATATTTATATATAATTATAAGGTAATCTACCGGTTACGGTAGGTTTTTGGATGGACACAACTATCAAATAAACACTTTGTGACTCCAAACAAAACCCAATCCAGCAGCCTACTCTAAATCAGGTCTCTCTTCATCTCTGTGTACTTCTTTCCTCCCTTCATCCCGTCCAACATCCCTATCCTCTTCCTGCCCTTTCCTCGTTTGCCTAACATTCTCCCCTCTATTACAGTCTTCAACATTCCACTGCCGCTCAATACGCCTTTCATCCATTTTTCCTGCCTCCATAGGATTTCTTTCAACAAACCCCTCTCCTCACCCACCATCTCCAGTACTTCCTTATTTGTTTTCCTTTCGGTCCATTTCACCTTCTCCATTCTTTTCCATACCCACATTTCAAAAGCTTTCAATCTACGTCTATCCTCCTGCTTCAGCGACCACGTTTCCGCGCCATACATTTCTACGCTACTAGACATTAATGAATATTCATGTCGATGGAACCGAACTCAAGTAAGTGGACATGATGAAATAGTCAATGTGATAAAACAGTGGTTAATGCAAAACAAAGCGACAAAATAGTCGACATGACAAGACAAATCGATATGAAAAAAATGTCGATGTGAAAAAATAGTCGATATAACAAAATAGCAGAAAAAAATAGTCGATATGAAGAGAGTCGATGAGGCAAAAAAGTCGACACGACATATGATTCGTTGTGATGAAATAGTCCATAAGTCGACAAAAGACGAAATCAGTGATTAATCCATGTGACTAGAAAACAAATATTGTCTATTCCTTTTTTCTTCCCCATCCCCTGGCAGTTTTCTCTCAATCAAATGACCCACCATTCACTGAAGACTGGAATGACCTTTGCTGTGAGTTGCCTCCCCCAATAATTACTACTGTTTTCATATATTCAAAATTAACGGCATTGCAGCCATTAAAAATGACAGCGACAATTTCTACATCGCGATATATTCCATGAGTCGGTATCATTATTTTTCCTTATTTCACGATAAATTGGCGATCCGACAGATTGCGTGTATGTAATTATTTTTACGCGACATTGCTATAAGATTAATACCTTACAATCCGATGTTTTTAGTTGACTCTTTATGTTAAAGTTTACATTCGAGAATGCAATCTAATTAACGCATTATTATGCGTACTTTTCCACGGTAATTATTTTCTCTTCTTATGACCACCACCCGACTTATTGAGGACTTGCAACGAAACTTACTAAATGAACGAACGCAGCACCAAAATGATATCTCCTTGTCGATGCTCCACATCGATGTTTATTCAAATTCGGCGTTCGATGCTGAATCAGGCGTAGTATCATCGTCTGGTGGCCTTCCTCTTGATTAGCGCCCTCCCCCTTTCAATTCGCCGCCCCCGCATGGACGTGCCCTCGCGCGCGTGACGTCACCCGGACGCGCGCCTCCCGTTGCGTCACGGTGGTGGGGGACGAGGGAGGAGGCAGAGGTCACCGATGTCGGACTGCGTCGCCCACCCGAGGGCGAAATGTAAATACGTACGGAGATGGCATTCGTCGTAAAACCAATAGGGTTATGCATGAAGTGAGGCAGACATATTGGGTCGGAAAACCACGTGACATTGGGCAAAAATGGGTCGGTGTCTGAACGTGGCGAATCTTCGTGATGGATTAAATCATTCTCGTAGGCATATACTATATGAACATAATGCCGACTTTTTATATGCGTGAGAGAATCTAATATCGGCGATCCCTTTTCTTTTCCGTGATCATTTGTGTCCCTCTCTAACAGACTAATTTTTCCACGTAATATCCAGGATGGCTTTCGCGCGACAATTTATAAAGTAATTGGGATTACTTACTTAATGAACTGAATCATTAAATATCTAGCCAACCTTTAGCTACATTGCTAAGGTTCAGTTTGCTAGTTTGTGACTCAGCTAGTTGTGCCCCGACTGTTTGAAAGTTGTGCGTCACCAAACTTTTAAAATTTTAATTCTTTCATCTCACTGCAATTCATTTCCATGAAAAAATATGGAGAAAAGCTTGAATATGTAGAACAGTTCGCCCATTAATTCTTGCATATTTCTGCAATTCATAGCTATGAAAAACTATGGACAAAAATTGAAATATGTGGAACAGTTGGTGCATTTGTGAAAATAATTTGGATGATGTTGAGCGGTGTAAACATCAAAATAAGATTTATTTGGGAAAGGGAAGCGTTCAAAAGAGGTTGGAGTTGGTGATAAAAAAAACGCCTTAGGTAAAGACGCAATAAAAACCCAACTTGCTTATGGATCGTATTTTTTTCGGGCTCAAGATACTTGTTGGTGCTTGGTGTCAGGTGCTTGTCCATCGAAGGGAAATGGAATAAATTAGATTGGCGAAACGTGGGTGTGAAGGAGGATTGAAATGATAAAATTGAAAACGGAAAAGAAGACAAACGAAGAAGTTCTAGATATGGTAAGGGAAAAAGGCTGAGTTTTTTGTTGGTAGATACTCGGAGAAGGCACAGCAAGTGGATGAAATTTCAATTTGAAACACCCGATAACTCCAAGTTTAAATTAAACCCTTTCCCACCACCAAATGTTCTGCAAGTGCAGTTTGTATACGCGCGCGTGCATATATTTGCCGCCAGATGACTCCGCTAAATACGATACGCGTACTAAAACGCGTGTGTGCGGTGGAACTGAAGAGAACGACCGCGAACGGGGAAATCCAAGCAAACGGTGGATGATTGATGAACTCCTGGATTTACGAAAAAAGGAAAGAGATGGAAGAAGACGTTGTGGAGCGGCTCTGCAGCAAACCGACTTGAGGGTTGATAAATTATTATGAGACTGAAGCTAGAAGGAAAGAGAACGTCCAAGTGCAGTAGGCATCCCAAGCATCCGCATTAATCAACCCTCATTTGGTTTTGGCCGCAGAGGGAAAATTCAACCAGTCATAAGTCCTTTTCAACTCGTGAAATTCACACATTAAACGTGTCAAACATAATGAGGGTAGTCCCTTCTCGTGTCATACTATTCCGCGTTGTAGGAAGACTGGCACTCGAAAAGAAAAGCGTCTAGATTAAGCTGTATTGTTTGTGGAGTACCAGGATTCGAACAAGGATCATTTACCAAACGAGCCACACATTATAATAGAACGTTTCTGGATAAAATCAAAGGACATATTTTCCTAAACTTACAAATGATTCTTGAAAACGAGATGAAAGAGAAATCATATCATAATTTGTCGTTGCATTATCATACCCATTGGCAGTCTTCCGAAGAAGGTTGGTTTTAGATGGACGCAGACTGATCAAATGATGGGTCTCTTTTTTTTCCTTCTTCACGTTAACGAAATTAACTTCGGAGTTGATAGTGAGATATTTTCATTTGTCGAAGATGCAGTGGTTTACAGATACGAGTATATTCGTAATCCTGAGGATAAAGCAGGTTAATTAGATGATGTTGATGTTATAAAACCCTGGTACGACACTTTAAAATTAGAATTAAACTTAAAATAGTGCGTAGTGATGAATTTTAGGAAAAAGAGCAATTCCCTCAAGAACGCCTACTGCATGGGGAACGCCGAACTGGAATGTACAGAGTCAATTAAATACCTAGGCATTACCCTCACTTACGATCTCTCCTATGTGAAACATATACGAGGAATATGTGGACATGCTAACAAAAAATTAGCGTTTATTAGAAAAGTACTGGGCTAATATGGAGAAATGGTCAAAGGGAAACGTTATCTGTCACTGGTTGGACCTCAGTTAGAATATGATGCTAGTATAAATGGGATCCTCACGAATTTGGATTAATTGCCGAATTGGATCGCGTGCTGCCTAGAGGAAAAACGTTGCTAAGATAAAACTATAAGCGTATCCAAATTACGAACTCGTAATTAGAGCAGCTAGGCTGGGAATCACTCAATGGATTAAACATTAAATTACAGATAGAAGCTCTTTCATTAATTGGAAGGGCGTATTGATGTTGTAAATGTAATATTACACCCATCGTACTAAGGTCTTGCCATCGTACAAAGACCTCTTGCATATAAAGTTAGAGTTATAAAGTTAGAAAGTGTAGAACAGGTAGATTTAAGATGTGATTCTTCCCACGAAAGATAAGGGATCGGAATAACATTGTTCGACCGCGCTACGGGGAAAAGTTGTTATTGCTGGGTAGTTTGTTACATAATAACCCCCTAACTAAAATAATGAAACAATCAAAGTCACATTTATTACCTTTGATTGACAAAACACAACTTGAAATCGAGAATTACGTACAATAGATTTTTTAATTCCAAATACCGCCATCCTCCATTCATTCCGTCCAATATCCCTATTCTATTCCTTCCCCTTCCTCGCTTGCCTAATATTTCCTCCACTATCACAAAATTTATTTGCCAATCTGAATGCCCTGCATCCATATATTCTCCCTCTCTTTGATTTCTTCTAACAATCCTCTCTCCTTACCCACTACACCAAACACTTACTCGTTTACTTTCCTTTCCGTCCACTTCATCTTTTCCACCCATCGCCAGACCTTCATTTATGAAAAGCCAGCAATGTACGCCTTTAATCTTGTCTCAATTACCTTGCATCCATGCCTTACAATGTCGAATTCCAAATCAGATTTTAAACAAATTCTTCCTTAAGATCATTACTCAGCCTGCCCGTCTTCAATTCCTTCCTCCTTGTAAAAACCTTGTTTGCCTACCGAGTTTTTTTCTCTTACGTCCTTATTATTTGAAACATTTTAGTGCAAAAAACCTGCCGAGGTAATTTTATTTACTTATGAAATTAATCTAACTAGATTTAGGCATTGAACACGCCGACTATTTTGCCCTTATCAGTGATTAATTAATTTTAAAATCTACACTACTACTATGAGTGAGTCGGGGCCAAAAGGAATCTCACACGTTGGCAATCAGCACCTGATGGCAGTCGTCCCCCGAAGGCCGGCCCACGTCTGCCCCTCCAGGCCGGCGTTTTTGAGGGCAATGTATGCGCGGCTCGCAGGATGTATCGCCGGCAGTTATTCAAAGAGTGAACCCGACGGCTGAGGACGTGGTCGCATACGTGACGTGTGGTCGAGACGAGACACACATTGGGGTCCACAACTGGATCTCCGAATCGATGGAACGGAAAAGCGATATATATATATAATTTTTTTAGGTAATCAACCGGTTAAGGTAGGTTTTTGGATGGACCCAACTATCAAACATACACTTTGCAAAATCAAACAAAACACAATCAAGCAATCTATGTCAGGTCCCTCTTCATCTCTGTGTACTTCCTTCATCCCGTCCAACATCCCTATCCTATTACTGCCCTTTCCTCGTTTGCCTAACATTCTCCTCTCTATTACCGTCTTCACCATTCCACTGCCGCTCAATAAACGGCCTTTCATCCATTTTTCCTGTCTCCATAGGATTTCTCTCAACAAACCCCTCTCCTCATCCACCATATCCAGTACTTCCTCATTTGTTTTCCTTTCGGTCCATTTCACCTTCTCCATTCTTCTCCACACCCACATTTAAAAAGCCTCCAATCTACGTCTATCCTCCTGCTTCAGCGACCACGTTTCGCGCCGTACATAGCTACGCTCCATATCAGAGTTTTTACGAGGTAATAGAGGGGAGAATGTTTGGCAGGCGAGGTAAGGGCAGGAACAGGATAGGGATGTTGAACGGGATGAAGGGAGGGAGGAGGTATATATATATATATATATACACATATATATATTATTATTAGGTAATCTACCGTTTGAGGTAGGTTTTTGGATGGACACAACTATCAAATAAACATTTTGTGACTCCCCACGTAGCAGAGTAATCTATATCAGGTCCCTCTTCATCTCCGTATACCTCCTTCCTCCCTTCATCCCGTTCAACATCCCTATCCTGTTCCTGCCCTTACCTCGCCTGCCCAACATTCTCCCCTCTATTACCTTCTTCTTCAACATTCCACTACCGCTCAATACGCCTTTCATCCATTTTTCCTGCCTCCATAGGATTTCACTCAACAAACCCCTCTCCTCACCCACCATCTCTAGTACTTCCTCATTTGTTTTCCTTTCGGTCCATTTCACCTTCTCCATTCTTCTCCACACCCACATTACAAAAGCCTCCAATCTACGTCTATCCTCCTGCTTCAGTGACCACGTTTCCACGCCGTACATAGGCACGCTCCATATTAGAGTTATTACGAGTCTTGTCTTAACATTCATACTCAACATCCCCGTCATCAACTCCCTCCTCCTTGAGAAAGCCTCCTTGCCTAGCGCAATTCTTCTCCTTACGTCCCTACCACTTTGACCGTATTGGTCCAAAACACTTCCGAGATATGTAAACTGCTCTACCTGCTCTTTTTTTTCCCCGCCTATTTAAATATTTAGCTTAGCCTTTTTCTTTCAGGAAAATCGCATAACCTTTGTTTTATTAATACTGATTCTCATCCCATATTTATCGCACTGAACCTCCAATTCACTCAACAATGCTTGCAACCCCTTGGATGACTGAGCAACTAATGCTTTGTCATCAGCAAACCTAACCGATTTTACGAATTCCCCTCCGACTTTCATTCCTACCTCCAGTTCTTCCCATGCCTCTTTAATCATTTCCTCTACATATACGTTGAACAGTACCGGTGACAATGGGCAACCCTGCCTTACACCTCTTCCTAACACTGCCCATCCAGACTCTCCGTTCCCCACTCGCACCTGAGCAGTCTGAGACATGTACAGGTTGCGGATCAGTCTCCTGTCCCTCCAATCCATTCCTATTTTCTGCAATACACGCATTAATTTTTCCCAATTCACTCTATCAAACGTTTTTTCGAAATCTACAAAACAGGCAAAAACGTCCTGATTGTATTCTATATTTCTCTCAATTAGTGATCTCATTACTGCAATGGCATCACGCGTACCTCTTCCCTTCCTAAACCCAAACTGATCATCCCCTAAGTAATCATTTGACTTACTCTCTATATTTTTGTTGATGATCCTGAGTATAACTTTATATATATATATATATATATATATATATATATATATATACACACACACCCATATATGTGTGTGTGTATGTATGTATGTATCTATATATATATGTGTGTGTGTATCGATGTCTCCGAGAGCCTAGACAAATAATACGCCCGGCCATAGGGGAAGCACCAATACTTCATGGATCAAATAAGTACCACCTCGTTGGGCGATGACGGTCGACGGAATCCCTTTGGCTTTCCGACGCCACGGCGAACTCCGTCCTCCCCCAGCAGCTGTCCCAGGGGGACAGCGAGGGCGGATGCATCCGAGGCACGTGTTCCGAAGGCCATGCACGCCTTGCCCTCCCTCCTCTTGTCCCGTCTCCCCTCCTCGAGGTCTCTCAGGCTCCCTCGCTATGTGGGCGCTACTCCATTGGGGCGGCAAACCATCCGGGTTCACCGTCGGGGGTGGGAATTCGCAATGGGGATAAAACAAGAGACTCTGATACCCCGGTCGACGTGACGGAAGGGAAACGCAATGCGAAGAGTGGGGGAAGGGGCCGGATTATGTAATACGCGTACTGTGCTGGCCCTATGCGTGGTCCTGTGCTTAACGCGTGAGAATATGCCGGCTCCAAATGAAATACGGAATTCATTAAATACGGTGACGTAATCATCAGTATTTCATTCCTAAGGTGGTTTACTACAGCCCTCCATTCTTCCTTATTTATTGTCAATTCTCTCACCATCTGGTAAGTTCTGTTTTACGTCCTTAATTTGTCCTATGTACATGTCTCTTGGTCTTCCTCGCGGGATATTCCCTTCTACTAGAACTGCTTCCTTGTTTGCAATATTATGTTCATTGAACATAGTAATTGCCTCTTTTCAGTGAACTTTTCAATGAACCTTCTTTGCTTAGGTTATTCTTCGCCTGATATCGGTCGAACTTCTTCCATCCCATGTTATGCTGCTGCCCAGGTAGATGAAGGATTCCACTTGTTCTAGTTTCACTCCTAGAATTGTGATATCTGTATTCAACTTCTCTCCTCCACACACAATCATTTTTGTTTTCTTCTTGATGATGCTCATATTATATTCCCGAAGTACTTGGTCCATAGTATTCACGTTTTCTTGCAGGTCCTCTCACGTGTCTCTGCTATTATTGCAAATGTCGTCTGCGAACCGCAGAATGTTAATTTCTTCGCCATCTACGGTGACACTAAAGTATAATTCCTATTTTATAGGTAAAAATTACATTAGTGCGCTTACGATCCAAATAACTAATGACATTTCAAATATTCAGGAAAGGAAGAAAGAAAGAAACTGTGCAACTCAAACTTTTGGTATCTTGAGGGTAGAATGATAAGGCTCTGAAACCTGTTCCTTGGAGAAATGTGATAGACGCAGATTTGGAGGCTTTTAAGTTGTGGGTGTGGAGAAGAATGGAGAAGGTGCAATGGGCAGAAAGAAAACAAACAAGGAAGTGGTGGGCATGGTGACAGGGGAGGGGATTGCTGGGAGAAGTTCTAAGGAGATAGAGAATATTATTATTAGGTAATCTAGGGGTTAAGGTAGGTTTTTGGATGGACACAACTATCAAATAAACATTTTGTAACTCCAAACAAAACCCAATCCAGCAACCCACTCTACATCAGGTCCCTCTTCATCTCTGCCAGGGGAATATACATATGTTCACACATTGAAATAGATATAAGGAAAAGGGATAGGAAAACACATAAAAGACGAACATGGGACATGTGGGGAAGAAATCCGCCTTCCCCACCTGTCCTGTTTTCGTCTTTTATGTGTTTTCCTATCACTTTTCCTTATATCTATTTCTGTGTGTGAATGAATATTTGTTCGCCGTATGGCGGGATTTCGTATTTGAATGTGTGTGTATATATATACATATATATAACACTCTGACAGCAACACACAATAAGAGAACACATAAAAGGAACACTCACACGTTATTTGTTGATAATTTCGACGGAATTGTCCTCCGTCGAAATTATCAAGAAATAACGTGTGATTCTTCCTTTAGTGTGTTGCTGTCTAAGTTTTTTTTCACTTTAGTTTAACTTTAACTTTCACTTTAACTAATTTAACACTTCCGTGTGACTTCGAAGAAATGATATACATAGACGAATATAGATAGCACGTTTTGATTGGCGAAATAATTAAGACTGAAAGTGGAGGTAACGTTAGGATATTTAAATGTACATAATTAAACGTGCGTTTGTTTACATTTTTCACATTTGTAAAATGAACATAATGGTTCTCCAAGAGCTAACATTATACAGATCGTGATTGATTTAAACAAAGAAATGTATCACCTAATGCCAAATTTTTTTGGCTCTGATATGTTGCCCAAGAACGATATCATCTTCCCCTGAAGTGAACACTTGGACGCCGCGATGGAGAAGATGTAGTCTTCACGCCCCGCTTTCTTAGTTTTAGACATCCTGCTGATTATACAACACCGTACGGCTCCCGTGATTGCCGGAAGACATGACACTCCCTGGGTAATCGATAGTTTTCAATCGGCCAGCAGGCGTCATGGGGCAATCCTAATGTGTCTCAAACCTTTCCCTCAATTCGAACAACTATGTATGTTGCAATGAATAATTCACGCAAGCAAACTCCCTCACGAATTCTGTAGCATTCTTAATATAGGCAATTATGCAGCTTCAGCTTTCAAACACTATTTGCCATGCCTCAGGTTTCTCTAAGCGTAATAGCAAAATATTTGACAGAGTAATGACTGAGAATAATATTTACACGCACAAGAGCGCGCGCGCAAACACACACACACATACATGAACCATAAACTTGAACAAAAGTGCAAAAATATTTCCTTTACCGGGACTTGAACCATAAATCTTTCCGGATATAAAAACAGGTGTATCTTTATATACATACTATATATACCTGTATATATTTCAACCATAAACACAGTAACCAACCCGAAGATCGGTTTGGTAGGTGATGGTAGAGTTCACCCATGACTAAGCCCGACGGCGTGTGAAATTCACACATCAGGGTAGGGGGGCCAGTTCCTTTCCCTGTGCCGGTTAGGGTTTCCCAGGATGACGCAGGTACCCGAAAAATCACACGGCTTGGGTGGAGCTGCAGGTGTCCAGAGTGGCTTGATCGGGAAGAGAACCCGGGACCCTCCGGTCAGTAGTCAAACGCTCTACACCCCTCGACTACTGCGACCCGCGATTTCATATATATATATATATATGAAATCGCGGGTCGCGGTGGTCTAGTGGATAGAGCATTGGACTACTGACCGGAGGGTCCCGGGTTCGATTCTCGGGCAAGGCACTCTGGGCACCTGCAGCTCCACCCAAGCTAGTTGTTTTTTCGGGTACCAGATCTTCCTGGAAGACCGGCACAGGGAAAGGAACTGGCCCCCCTACCCTGATGCGTGAATATTCACACGCCGTCGGGCTTAGTACATGGGTGAGCTCTACCATCACCTACTAAACCGACCTTCGGGTTGATTACTGTGTTTATGGTTTATATATATATATATATATATATATATATATATATATATATATATAGGAACATGGAATGTTAGGACAATGTTGAGGACAGTAGTAGCAGCCAGTAGAAAGTTATATATATATATATACATACTATATATTCATTTATTTATTTAAAACTTGGTTAGTATTCGTGAATTTTCAAAATGAGTCAAGCAGTTTACGTGCAAAATGTCTCAATGGAACAGAGCGACGCCCGGCTAATGACTGCAGCATGCCCGCATGCTCTGCGGGGAAGGGAGCAATTTCAGCCCGGAAAAGGGTGGTGACCTCCGGGCGCATCTCATGCGGGGCCCCCACCTGATTCCCCGCGTCACCAAGGTCAAGGCAGAGCTCAATCTTCAGAATCCGAAATGCGAATTTACCAGCGGGTATATGTGAACATGGAGCAATTAGGCGCCATGTTTAATTACATAAGGCCCGGAGAAAATCGCGTGAGGAAATACGGCATAAGGGGAAAGAACCTCATGATGAAGGTTCAAATGTTCAAAAGAAAATATTTCATTCCTTACTTCATTCAGGTCAAGCCTCGTGCATACGCGTCGAGTATTCAAGGTTGAACCAATTGAACGCCAGTGTGGAATGAAACAAATATGCAGAACAAACTCGCATGTTGCCGTTTCGAGAGAAAATTGTCACTGTAGAGGGCAAATGAAATTAATAAAGTGATGTATTAGTCAATCATCAGCCAAAACGCGAGGCACGCAAAGCCCTATTCTTTCCAATTCCGTGTCCTTGATGCAGTAGCCGTTTTGGAAAAATGTTTTTTTTTAAATACATCACGACGCACTTTTTTAAGTTAAATTTTTTAATTGCCGAGTGTCGAACCAGCGTTGTATAGCATTTAGATGATCTGACAAAGCAGCTGTGCCCTCAGGATTATGGGTATCTCTGTAAACTACTGCGGCAATTAAACTTATCTTAATATTAACTATGGAGTTATTGACATTAATGTAATTAAGGAAAAATATTGGTCCGTTTTGGGAACTAATGTTTTTTGAGGTGGGAAAAATTTTTTTTGTGGGAAAAAACTCATCCAATGACAGGTATAAAAGAACCCCATCTATCGTCCATTACAGTGACATCCACAGAAGCAAGCAACTCCACATTGAGTTCGGTATTTCGGCCAAATTGGTTCGTCATTTGTTATACAGGGTTCGTCCGGAAAATAAGTGTACTGAGCTCAGGAAAAAAAATTATTACACTTTTACATATCTTAAGCTAATATTCCTCAAAATGGGACCCTTGTGAGTTGATACACTTATTCCAGCGGCGTTCCCATTCCTGGAACGCTCCCGCGAAGGCATCATCAGGAACCTCTCGAAGACACGTCGTCACGGCCTCTTTGACGGCGTCCAAAGTCCCGTATCGCGTTCCTTTCAAACTCCTCTTTATCTTCGGGAACAGAAGGAAGTCCGGTGGTGCCAAGTCCGGGCTGTAGGGCGGGTGCGGCAGCGTTGCCGCGCCGTGCTTGGCCAAGAAGTCCGACACGACAAGCGCGGTGTGAGACGGCGCATTGCCGTGATGCAGCCGCCAGATGTTTTTGATCGCTGGCCGGACGCGGGCGACTCGTTTTCGAAGCCTGTCGAGCACTTGGACGTAAAATGCAGCATTTACAGTTTGTCGTTCAGGTACAAATTCGTAGTGGACGACTCCCCTTTTGTCAAAAATGACAATGAGCTAATTACACTTATTTTCCGGACGAACCCTGTATGTGCCCCAAAGTTTACATTCCTGACTAATTGATAATATCCAAATCGCTTTTTCCATACATTAGATACCACTTTCAGGCCCGATGACTGATCTTATTCGTCGAGCAAAACCACTGTTCATGAAAGGAAACTCACAAAGACCAAAACACCCAAACAAAAATGTCGCGTTCAAAATGAAAGTCCTTCAAACAGCACGCAAGGGTCCTGCTGCATCAAATCAATAAACAACTGTCAGTGCCCTGCATTACTGCCCTAATCAAAATGCTATCCTCAGTAGCTCACGTGTTAAGAAATACTGAAGAGGTCAAGTCATGACAAGACGAACGGCGGCATGAGAATTTGAAGATGGATAAAATAAAGCGGGAAGAGGAAGAGATAAAAATGCTATATATAGATGGCGTCACTTCCGTTTGGGTAAAGATGCTGAATGAAATCCGAGCTGTAAGCATGGTTGCTCCTCAATGAAAGTTAATCTTCTTGAAGATCACGTCCGAAGAATAAAGTAGAAGTTATTGGATCTTTAAGTCTCATAACATTGTTTGTTGAAGTTTGGGTGCAAAAAAAAAGATTGTTTTTTATTGAAGAGCTATGGGTGGAACGATGTTTAATTTCGCATGAAGATGGCAGAGAATCATTTTTTATTAGGCCGAGAGAAGTAATTTCAAAGAGAAATGAGATAGGTATCACATATAAAGACGATGAGATGGATATTTTCTCCAAGCATGTAACGATTTGGGAAGACTTACATGTGTACATATTTCTTGTTGAAGAATCGTCACGAGATGAAGCAAGGACAAAATCCCAAAAAATTGCAGAAACTTAAATTCATACGGAGTACCGTGCTTTAGAGAAAAATCCTACATCTCTGTATTCTGGAATGATTATTACTATTGGTAATCTGCCGGCTAAGGAAGGTTTTGGAAGGACAAAAACTACCAAATGGTGGAGCGGCAAACCCATTGTCTCTCTCTTAACCTAACTCAGGGCGACATCTAACCTTATAATAAGCACCTCTTCATCTTCGCCTAATCCAACATCCCTAGCCTGTTTTTCCTCCTCCCTCGTTTGCTTGACATTCTCCCCTTTATCACAATCTTCAACATCCAACTGCAAATCAATATGCTCAGATACGTAGTAGCAGAAACGCGAGAAAACCTGAAAGGAACTCTAAATTCCTGGGATGAAGCACTTCTGCAATATCATTTGAGCATCAATAAAATTTAACCTGAAACCATATTGTGAGTGAAAGAGACAACATAAAATAACGTATTAAAATTCGAGGGGTGAAACTAGAGTATGTTGAATGAATCCTTCGTCCAGTCAGGAAGCAGTATAAACAACTTGGGATGGAAGAAGTTCGGCTGACATAAAGGGAAGAATATTCATGTTTCTCGAGCTAAGAAAGCCTTCATGAACCAGAGGCAACTACTCATACAATGTTCAAAGAACACCTGAGGTAACAATCAAGCTCGTCAAAATGTTGGCATGGAGCATAAAAATCTACGGATCAGATACATGTGACAGTAGGTCATGCAAAAAATAGGGAAAGCCTCAGAAACGTGGTGCTGAAGATATGAATGCGGAAGAAGATTAAATGTACAGAGAAAGTGAAGAATGAAGAAGTGTATACAGAAGAGTAAGAAGAAGAAAGAGGATCATATGGAAAGAGATCTAAGACAAAGAATAAGAACTAGATCAATAATTGTGTGACCGACACCTTGAGACATAAGGATTACCTAGAAACATATAAGAAGGAAAGAAAATGGAAAGAGAGATATCGTGAAAAAGATCAAGGAACAGTATATAGGACACAAATTAAGAAGAATGTATGAACAAAGAAACTAACCAGCGCCTGAGGGATAATTAGAATACTTTATGAAGAAAATTAGAAGGTTGAGGTAAACCAATCTTATAACTGATGACGATGACACCCTATAATTGAATCTCACGTGTTCTAAGACATTAATTCATTCTCCCGTTTACCGATTCAAATGGCTTCCATTAAAGGCTCCCTTTGGCAGTTTACCCTCTTACCACAGTTATTCCATTAAGGTCTTCATGAGACGCTTTAGAAGAGATGTGAAGAGTTCCACAGCTATCCTCCCCTTCTAAGTGTTTTAAGAGGCTTCTTTCTTGTCCTACTTTGCCTATGAGACACCGAGACTGTTTGTTTCATCTAAATATATATTCTTCTGTGTTCACTGTATTTTAAAATCTGAATTCGAGCATTCAAATCTATGACGAGTGTTCGATCTCTTTAGCATACAATCAAATATAAATATTATACTCGAGGATATCGCAAAAAGATGTTTATGCGCGAGTTCTCGTGGCTATGTTATAATTTTCACATTCCTTCATCGTTATCACAAGTGACGTGGTAAGTACGGGGGAAGGGAACGCGGAGAAACTGGCCGAAGGACCCGAGTTCGATCCCGGAACATATCTCTGGGCAGTGTCAGTTTTATTTAATAATCTGTGTGATATTTTTTAAGAGTACCAGATTTCCTCACGAAATCAAGGGTGGCAGGCAAGGGAATAATGAACTGCTCCTACCTCTTATTACCGTGATAATGCGTGAATTTAACTCGATGTTTTAGCTCCATCTAAACTCTTTAACCCTCACCTATCAGACAAACCTTCGGGTTCATCAAATTGGTCGTATTATGCATATTCTTCCACCCAGCAAGTAATAAAAGGGACTATCATTTACTTACCTGTGCCAACTGCGGTTTCACAGTAAAATCAGGTTCCCAGAAAAGCCGAACAGCACCTGTAAAATTAATATGATGATAATATAAATGTTATAAATGTAAAATGATTTGCATGTATTTAATGGCTGAATAATGTCTATATCACAAAAAAAAATATGAACTAAAAATGTTGACAACATTTCATCGAAAGTAGGAAGCATAAACTTTAAGAGGAACTTCGTTGTTGGAGCAAAGATGGCGAGAAACAAGTTGAAAGTTTATATTTTATTAAAAAAACATGATTAAACAACAGGTGAGGGTAGAAATCACGTAGTATCAATCCCGTGGGTGTGTCAAATTCAAAAATTGACGGGTACACTTAAAAAATCATAAAACATGGGTGATATTGAAGGTGCCCCGAGATGCTATCCTAAATCTAGGACTTCTATTCAGTAGAACAGTGCTCTACCCACTGGACTACCACATTTCTTTTTATTTGATTAATGCCTTAAAAATCAAAGATGCAATGGTAAAAAAAACACCGGTCATTAAAACTTCAACCTTCTTTTTTAACACGCGGTACTGCTTTGACCACAATTTTGGATCGAATATCTCCGAATTTTGTCTATAGCCCATCTCTTTTTGTTATTATTATTATTACATAATATCCTGCAAGTAACCGCTAGGGTGTGTGGCAGGGGGGTGATTACCCAAGAGACTAATTTTGACCCGAATATTTTGCCCTCTAGAGCGGTCGAACAGTATCATTTTGATCCCTTATTTTCGTGGGAAAAATGGCTTCTTAAATCTCATTTACGCTTAATCTGCAATGTTACTGACAGAATATCTCAAACTAGAGTCAAATGGGGTAATGCAAGGCGCGGCAGCATAAATTCCTTTTTTAAAGGGGTTTTGCTTTATAGAAAAGGAAGTTATGTTGCCGCACCCTGTATTACATTTTCTGCATCATTTCTAAAGAGACATCCTTCCAATTTATGCAAAAGATGTAATCTGTAATTTAACTTTCGTACCCTGACTGTTTCTCAACCCATCATCACTAATATTTTGGATACGCTACTAATTTTATGATAACTACGTTTTACAAATCTAGCTCCTCTACGCTGCACGTGATCCAATTCGGAAATTAATCCAACTTCGTGAGGATCCCATTAATACTTGCAGCATATTCTAAATGAGGCCTAAACAGCGACAGCTAACATTACTTTTTGACTTTTTCATCACATTTACCCAGTACTCTTCTAATAAATCCCAATTTGTCATCAGCTTGTCCAAATATTCCCAGCATGTGTTTCACCCAGGAGAGATCGTGAGTGAGGGTAACGCCTAAGTATTTCATTGAGTCTACACATTCCATTTCGGTGTTCCCAATGCAGTAGGCGTTCGGGAGGGAATTGCTATTTTCCCAAAAATCTATCACTACGCACTTTTTAAAATTTAATACTAATTTCCGAGCGTTCCACCAGCGTGTTATAGCATTAAGGTCATCTGACAAAGCTGCTGTGTCCTCAGGATCACGGATATCACGGTAAACCACTGCATCATCGGCAAATTAACGTATCGTACTATAATTACTCTTAGGTTTGCTGAATGTCATTAGTGTGAAACTGTAATGCGATTGTGGTTTAACCCTATGAATGCCAGAATAGACAGAATAAAGAAAACCGGAATCGAACGACGAATTCACAATTTTTCGGTCCCATCAGGAAAACATACATTTCTTACTCCCGTGATTCACGGGGATTTAAGCGGGAGATTACCTTCTACTTTGCTCAAAAGATGGCACTCGGTTATTTTTGTTAATGAATAAGAGATGATTTGTCAAACGAATGAAGATAAACTGATAATAGGAATAGTAATTTTACTTTACATTGAAAGAATAATATTATAGTGCATTTAAATCTCCTTTACGTATTGGAAACAAAGGAGTTATATAGAATTTTCTTTTGTTTCATGTAATTTTCTTCCAAAGTACTTAATACGACATCTTAAATTTTTTAACCTTAAATGCCTAATATCATGTAATTGTAATAATTGTTAATAATATGAGTCCATTAAATGAAAATAATAACATACTGGAAGAAAACCGCGGGATACCGGCAAAATATATACACTATCAAGTCTAATTATCTCCTACGCGATTTCTATCATGCCTATGATTACTTCTAATGGTTCGAAGAAAGCACGACTTTTTAAAGCTATCCAATCCATAACAAATTTCCCTCACGTTGGTGTACCATAGTAAGGGGTCTTTAATATGTCCTTAACCTTCTCAGATAAGTAACCAGCAATGGTAAGTGGATATAGGACATATTAAATATTGAAATTAAATTAAGATCCACATTATCATAAAAAAATATCAAAGTAAAAAAAAGTAGATCGGAAGATTACAACAAATAAAATTATTCGATAATGAACCCAAGTTTTCAACGCGAACACGTCCATCTTTAGGTTCAGGTGATAAGCTGAAGACTATCAATCACATAGATAGACTTGGGTCATGAATAAATAATTTCATTTGTGGAAAATGGAAGATCCGTTTTCTTAGCAAACAGAACCTTGTGCGCAGCAGAACACGGATCGAAAACAAAAGTTGAGTTTCACCACTTGCAGCAAGCAATATATGTTTTATGGGAAGATGATTTTCATCGAGGGAGCGAGATATTTCCTCTGGAGATTCGTCAGCACGATGCGGAATCGAGACGAAAATAAAAGCAGCAAACAAAAAGGAGATCTTCTGCGGGGATCGCTAAGACATCGATACCCTATCGAAACCAATTGCTAACGTCACCCTCCGTGCTCGCTGGATGAACAATCTAACCCCACCGCGGAAGCAAAAGGAGTTCCCAGGGTGACGATCTAAGGCTAGGGTTTCCAAATCACCGACATCTTTTAACCTTGCGGAATCGAGATCTTGAAGTCGTATTTCCCGAGAATTCCCGAAAAAACTTTTTTATTAAATTTTTGTTCATCATCTGTAATAACTACTGTAAAGTAAATTTTAATAAACAAAAAATCCGTAGAGAAAGTGGGGCAACAGGGTTCCTTACCGCGCCGCAGTATTTTAAAGCGTTCTGGACACTCCTATATTAGGTCTCTTAGGGGATTTAGGCTGGGAGCTCCTTGAAATACGAAGAGAACAAGCGAGAGTTAAACTTTTAGAAAGATTCAGAACCAGCGAGTTTAGCGATTACACAAAAGGAATAATAATGGCCCCACACTACTTAGGTAGATCAGACCACAAAGATAAAGTAAGGGAGATAGATTCAAATACTCATTCTTTCCCAGAACAATCAGGAATCATAATAGTAAGAAAGATAAGTCACTTTAGAAATATTAAAAACATTTAATTTACAAGTCGGAACAGGATTCAAAGATTGTGCACGTGTATGTTTGTTGGTAGTTTGTGGGCTTGCATGCGTGTGAAAAGGTTGGGCGAAAGGGTTCGTGCATGAATGTTTACCATGTTCGGTTTGTGGGCTATAAATTTGTGGCTTCTGCATGCGGTTTTTTCCTAATTTACGAGTGGTGCCCTAACACCCCCCGCCACACGCCCTTGCGGCGACTTGTGGGGTATTGAGTAGATGTAGATATAGATATGTAATAGGTCAACGCAAAACTTGAGTAGATTAAATTTCGAAAAATGGACGTCGGCCGAAATTTCATGACTAGTTCATCTTTTGCTATGAGCGCTAAACAGAGAACACTATTTTGGCTAGGTTCCTCAAAATTTAAACCAAATATAATTAATAATAAAACTTTATTTCACTAAACCATATAGCATATCACACAAGGTGCTAACATTCCCAATTTCATTTAAATATTCTATTTATTAACTTATAGTACGGGAGCTGGTGGTATGTTGTGACCACCATATTTACACTCACGAAAACTGTACACATTTAATTATAAGTACCTTGCCAATAACCGGGAAATATGATCCTCATAGGGTATTTCTTGTCTCCCCCCCCCGCGGGGGAATGAAAAATTTGTGAATCGGACATATTTTTTGCGTCTTAAACTTGGCCGAGTAGTCAATGGGGATGCCAAGACCCCGTTTTGACCATTTTAAGACGATAATGCTGTGACGATTCCGGAAACCGAACCCGAAAAGTTGCAAAAAAATCGGTCATATTTTCCGGATCTCGGAATTTGTGGCATAAAAATGTCCCATATGCGAATTTTTTTTGCAAATTTGCGGGCCCGATTTTCTGAATCGGCACACAATTATCGTCTTAAAATGGTCAAAACGGGCTCTTGGCATCCCCATTGACTACTCGGCCAAGTTTAAGACGCAAAAAAAATATGTCCGATTCGCAAAAGTTTCATCCCCTACCCCCTACGGGGAAAGACAACTGGTGTAACTTGTAAGACTTGCCTCTTGTGTCCTCTGCTAGGTATCCTCGTTAAGCGTGAGCAAATCTTAAAAAGTGTAAATCTCAGGTTCACAGCATAACACCAGCTGCCGTACTATTAAGCAATAACGGGGAAAATGTTCAAATATGTTTAATTTGAAAATTAAAAAAAAACTTGGAATATTTTTTTATTTGTCATTTTTTTAAAGTTAAACTTTAAGAAACAGAGCGCTGATTGCCCGATCTGAGAATCGTGATATTTGCTTTGTAACAAATAAACTTGATGTTGAAAAATTCTTTCTTTTTCTGTAGACGTCGGCCGTATTGTTGTCATTGCGTCAAAAAGTATCTTCAAGTTGGGAGTGAGAGAATGCGTTGCTTCTTATAAGCTCATTTCCTTTCTTAGAGAATTCTCTGTAAGGACGTCCTTTATTTCATTCCTTGTAACTTCTGTTGTGTACGTTCCTTTTGAAAGTCTTTCCGTTAATGACTTCGCCAAATCGTGCGATTTCATTCTTACTTGAATAGTTTTAATACTTGAAATTCATTCTCTTCCATTTCACAAAGAGAACTAGCGTTGCCCAAAAACTTTATTAGAGATACAAGATCTCTTATTTCTACGTTTAACCAATTAAAAGTTTATTTCATTCAACAGCATTTGGCTGAATGAAAAATTCTGTTTTTCTAAATTACTGAACAGGACTGTGGCGCGTAGCGCACGACTACGAATACCTGTGACATTGTATGCACGGTATTTCGTCACAAAGTCTTGTTCCTATAAAACCCCAAAAATGTCAGAGTTTAAAAGGACGCCTAGAGAGCTTAACTGGCTGAAGCACTCGGCCGGACATCAAGGGATCCGGGTTCGAATCCTGGTCAAGGTGAATGATTTTTACAATCTGAAATTGTTGCATTGAAATGCATGTTAGCGGATGACTACGTTAAAACTCACCCGCAGTTTCTTGAAATTTACTCAACAGGAACTTGAAAATTCCTTACATTGTGAAAATATTAGCTCCCCTATTGCTTAAGGCTCCAACTGCTAAAACTTACAGGTTGTAAAAGATTCCAAATTTCTCTTAATATTTCATAATGCTCTTCTCTCTACAAGTGCTCGAGTTTCAAATGTCATAAAAGAGTCTTAATCGGATTTATGATCTTTAAAATTCTCTGTCAAATTTTTACACTTTGTTTCAGCGTGCTTTACGGTCAAAAGTAACTTCTAGTTCTCTCTTTTCACTCCTGTTTATTTCTTTGCCACAAATTTCCCGATTTTCCCACCAACTTTTCTCGGGAATCGGGAACGGGAAAGCGAAAAAAAAAATTCCCGAGAACGGCGGGGAAGTGATTCCGACCCGGAAATCCTATCTTAGACGAAATGCTTCCCGCTTTCCTCTCATCTCGAAGGGAGGAAAGGAAGTAGTTTCATACGGGATGCGAAATCCTGGACCGAGCGGGGCGGATGGGGAGGGCGAGGGAAGGGATGATAAGAGTCCGGGAGACGGGAAAGATTCGGGAGGGTGGGAAGAAGAGAGGAGGTTCCGCAGGTGGCGGTCTCGACCCCACCTCACCCTCCCCGCTCGCCACTTTTTAAGAGCGTCGGGCACCCTGAAATCAATAAGCCCTGGTGCGAAGGTGGTGTGTGTGTGTGGGGGGGGGAGGAGGAGGCGGGGGATGATGGGGAAGGGGTAGGAGAGGACTATGGAGCGGTGCATCCTGCATAGACGCATGGATACACTAAGAGAAAAAACCATGGCAACTAAAGTTCCTACGAATCCAACCACACTTCGTAATATGTGGCAGTGGTTGAAAATAGGGTGTGCCAGAAGATAAGGTCATTTTTTATCCCAGTCATGTGGTTAAAAAAAGCTTTTCAATAGACAAAAACATAGAAGAATAAATAAATACAAAAACCTCTTCACTCTGCTTAACGAGGCAGGACAGGAGGCTTCCAAGGGTGAGAAATTCGATGCGGTGGGAAATTGTGTGAAAATGGAAATGAAAATACTTAGAAAAATATAAATAACTTCAAGAAAGGTTATATAAAACAAAGGTTTAATTAGAATAAAATAAGATTCGTAATGGGATAGAAAATCACATTTCCATGACAACAGATGAAAACATGACGGACGGAGGGAAAGAATGAAGAATTATTATTAGGTAATCTACCGGTTAAGATAGGTTTTTGGATGGACACAACTATCAAATAAACGTTTTGTAACTCCAAACAAAACCCAATCCAGCACACCTATTCTACATAAGGTCCCTCTTCATCTCTGCGTTCTTCCTTCCTCCCTGCATCCCGTCCAACATCCCTATCCTGTTCCTGCCCTTTCCTCGCTTGCCTAAAATTCTCCCCTCTATTACCTTCTTCAACATTCCACTACCGCTCAATACGCCTTTCATCCATTTTTCCTGCCTCCATAGGATTTCTCTCAACAAACCCCTCTTCTCAACCACCATCTCCAGTACTTCCTCATTTGTTTTCCTTTCGGTCCATTTCACCTTCTCCATTCTTCTCCACACCCACATTTCAAAAGCCTCCAATCTACGTCCATCCTCCTGATTCAGTGACCACGTTTCCGCACCGTACATAGCTACGCTCCATTTAAGAGTTTTTACGAGTCTTGCCTTAACCTCCCTACACAACTTCCCCATCATCAACTTCCTCCTCCTTGTGAAAGCCTCTTTGCCTAACGCAATTCTTCTCCTTACGTCCCTACTTCTTTGACCGTGTTGGTCCAAAACACTTCCGAGATACGTAAACTTTTCTACCTGCTCTAGTTTGTGCCCTCCTATTTTAATGTTTAGCTTAGGATTTTTCTTTCTGGAAAATCGCATAACCTTTGCTTTAAATGAAGAATTATTAAGACATATTATGGGAAGAGTCACGGTGGACAAGCTAACAGAAAATTAGGATTTATTATAAGAGCATTGAAGAAATGTGATGACTAGGTTGACGAGAAATTTTATTTTTCACTAGATAGGTCTCATTTGAGTATGCTAACACGTGGTTTATGGTGATGTTTATGAAGCTGGATTGATTGCTGAATTGAATTGCGTGCAGCGTAGGTGAGATAGATTTGTAAAACGGTGTAATGATAAACTTAGCAGCGTATCCAACATATTAGAGGATCTAAGCTATGCAGGGAATCGATCAATGGAGCGAAGGTTTAATTACAGATTAAATCTCTTGCATATATTGGAAGGATGTCTCTTTATCAGTGCTGTTCAAAATATATTATTACCAGAATAGAATGGTTTGGGGCGTCATTTTGTGGAAGCGATTCATATCGGAAAGGAAAATTCTTTGTTCCCCCATACACACTCATACACACACACACACAACACACACTAGTTTCCCTTCTCTTTCCCCTCCTCCTACTTCACCAACCCCTTCCCATTCTCTTCTCTGTGTACAATAAAAAGGTGTGTGTCCTCTGTATTTTACCTGATGATGGCTTTGTAATTCGAAACCTAGGTCGTGCATAATTAAAAATATGAGTTGATGAACAAACTATTTTCTTTTCCGATATATTACTACCCCCATCGTACTATAGTAGAAGAGATCATGTCAATAAAATTAAAGAGATTAAGTGTATAACAGATAGAATTAAGATTTCAGATGAAAATATTTCCCACGAACCATAAGGGATCAGAATAAAATAACGTCTTACCGCGGTAGAGTCATACTTGGGCAAAATTATTCAGGTATGAATTCACCCCCTGACGGCGGCGGTGGCCATGAGGTAGTAAAATATTTATGATTGGGAGAAATTCAAAGAGCGCAGTTTAAAGAGTTAAATATAGTAGAATTTTATCTAGTTGTCTCTCCGTGTCTGACAAGAAGGAAAAAACATCGTCTATGCATTCGAACCAGGAATGAATATTCATCATTAAGGCTTATCCGGAAGAGAATACGAGAAAATCCTCCACCATGTCGTTCATGCATGTTTCGGCTAGTAGCGGGGATAAGGGTGAGCCCATTTCCAAACCTTTCTGTTGTTGGAAATTTTTTCCAATGAATTTGAAATAGTTTTGCGAGAGACATGTTTTTAAATTGGAGCGCAGTTCACTGAAGCAGGACTTATTCTCTTCCGGGGAAGCCTTAATGAGAAATACTCTTTCGTGGGTCCGGTTTGTTTTGCTTGTTGTCAGGTACGGAAAGACGAATGAGGCAAAACAAGTGGATGCAGGACTGATACTGTGAGCAGCGACGAGATGCTGAAGACTGTGATAATGCGGAGGGGAGAGTGTTGGGAATTCAAGTTGGATGAATGACAAAAAATTGGAATGTTGGCTGGAATTAAGAGAGGCAGAAGGTACGCGGAACTGAAGAACGAGTGATCGTAACGACATTTTGGGCGTTTTTTTTTTGCAAAATTATTTACAGCTTAAGGGGAAGAGAAAGGCAAACTACCGAGGTCCATCAATACCTAATCTAGAACAATCTATTTCTACTTCTAAAAATAGCAGAAGTGCCGTCACGCTGCAAAAAAAACGTTCAGCAATTGTTTCTTCTAATTTATTTCTACTTTTATGACAGCGAACCAAATGCGGTTCCACTTAATGCTTCCTATTCTCGTGCGTGAGATACTAACAGAATATCAATTATAAAAAAATATGAAATACATTTTTACAGCGTTGGTTTATTTACATGACCGAACAAACGGAGATTTATTTGAAGCTCTTAATTTTTATTTTACCTTTGACATGGTTTCAAAATGTGTGCGGAATCGGAGATAAGTGGTCCATGATTGTTTGTACGTCAAACTGATGGGTGACTGTATTTTCAGCCCTCAAACACAAGGTGATTTAGAGTTGAAATTGACCGCTTTAGGTTTCACTTCATAGCAATTATATAGTATTCTTATTTAAACAAAGACATAAAACAGTTGGTCCACAGAGTCCACAGTACATAGAATATGGAGTTTTGGTATACCAGCGTTTGGGTATACCCTTTCCAACAACCTTAACGCATGGATAAAGTGTAAATCGACTCAAATCTCTAATTTTCTACCATCTCCTCTGCAATCTCAAACCGATTATTCTATTCTTTTTTCAATTATTTCACAATAGCTTAATCTATATATCATTTATGTATTTTGTTAACCACTTGTGCTCACTTTAACCTCATTACTTTGCGTGTAACTTGTCTTTAATGAAAAAAATTGGAAAAAATTAAGATATACCGAGTAAAATTACCCAAGAAATTATTTGGGTGAAATGCATAGCACACTTTTTAAATTAATGAGTTCCTCCGGGAACGTGAAATGTGTTGATTTTTTGCATTCTTTACCACGATTTGTTTTTTTTTCGACTCTGCCATTGAAAAATAATGCAGTATTATTATTTTTTTAATTCATTTTTTTCAAGCAGTCCATAAAAATATTCTCGATAACCATATTTGCCTGAGTTATTAACCCTTTACAGTTGAAGGGAAAGTTAGTTCATATAGTCAGTCAAACGCTATCATAGCATAAGGACCCCGCTGGATCTCACATTATTTGGTTAGGTTGAACTGGGCATGTATTTCCAGTTAATAATTCAGGGACCACACCTCCAAGGCACTGACTTCCACACTGGGCCATAGGAGTCGATGCTGAGAAATTTGGCCATGACGGCCCTGTTCTTCCTCTTCAAGGGGTCTCCTTCGAGATCACCTCCCACATCATTTCCTACTTTGCCTTCTCCCTTCACAAATTCATTGCGACCGTTAAGGGGTGCCCAGTCCAGCTGTTTCTACCTTCTCCATTACCGCAGGGCTCTTTCTCCTCCCCTGCATATTGCATATAGATTCGGAATTCTCTCCGTATTCGATAAAAGGATTTTTAAAAATTAATGCACGGAAATGTCATTGTGCTCCGAAAGCTTCCGCACTTGCTCTCGATCCCGTTGCGCCCAATTTATTTTTCGATTCATAAAACGAAGGGTACGGCTACGTAAAAGGTAAGATACGTAGCAGCACCTGGGATAATACTCAGTAGAACATGTTACTGATAGTCCGAAGTCCAGCGTTGGAATAAAAATCCTCAGGTTTTGGGTATTTCACGCCTCGTTTAAGGCTTAGTTATAAATATAGATTTATTAATTAGGTGAGATCTGCCGTATTCTAACAAAAAAACCAACATTTAAATGGTTGATTACAGTAAAACGAGATGAATGTCCATTGAAGTATTAAAATGGACATCATTTAATGTCAACTTTGATCAATATTTCCGTGACGCCGAATTGTTTTTTTGCATTTATTTTTCATAATTTCAAAGATAATTCAGGCTCCTCAAAATTTCCTTCTGTTCCTGAGAATTGTACTACTAATCGAATTTTTAAGTATCTTTAAATTCAAATCACCGATGGTTTTCTAGGTCTATCCGTAACTGCGAAACGCACATTTTTGCGCGAAAACATACAAATCATATATGCATAATTATGTATATATTTCCATAATTATATATATATATATATATATATATATATATATATATATATATATATATATATATATATATAACTATTGGACGGCACAATAAAACAGATAACACGTAAAAGGACACTCACACTGTAGATGATTTAAGCTTTCGGCCTACTCCGAGTCCTTCTTCAGGTCAGACTCATTATTGTGCCGTCCAAAAGTTATATTGCTCTGGTGAGTACTTCCGCATCATCGATATATATATATAACTATATATATATATATATATATAGTTTATCACTGCTTGATAATTTTGGAACAAAAGTTTCTCTACTTGTCCTAAATTTACATTAACTTCCACCTGAATTTATCTCATGAGATCTGAATGCCTTAATGTTGCACGTAAGACCTTTAGTCATGAATTTTGCTAAGCTCTCCGGGCGTGCGTCCTTAATTCGCTCCTCCAGTGCTGGCGTCATTATTTTCCTCACTCATGAGACCGGGAGGGCGGGGGCAGGAGGGTGTGTGGGGGGCGTCTCCGTCTCAAGGGAGTTGTCTCGCATTTCTTGCCCAGCCGAGAGAATGAGCACTAATTGCCGTTGTATCCCTTTCTTGCGTGCGTGAGACATCACTTGAGCTATAGCAGGCCATACAAAAAAAACGTTAGTGCTTCAAATGACAGTTGAAAATATCTCCCGTCCCTTTATTACTCATATTATGATGAAATTAGAATAAATTATTGAAAAAATACTGTAAGCAATGGACGGAACGAATGAATTGGAACATACTTTTATAACTACGCAGAAAATTAGTCAAACATGATATACGAGCACAATGTACATCAATAAGCCCTTTTTAATTACGCATGCAGTACATTCTATTCTACCTTCATTCCGTCCAACCAATCCCCTTAACGTATTACTACCCATTTCTCGTTTGATTATCGCCCTACCCTGTCTTTACGTTCATGAAGGCCTAGGAAATAATATTTTTTCATTATCATCGAGAACATCTCCAATAAATAATATTTTTCCCAATTAAGAATATAGATTATTTCCCGAGTTGCTCAATCAATACCAACGTAATATCCTTCTTCCGAAATATGACTGGGGCAAAAAAAAACTCTTGAATCATAATTTTGGAAGAGTGGAACGAAACAGCAATTGACGAATGATTCGCTGATCGTTACGCAACTTAAAGAGAAGTCTTACCCTTCTTTCATGAATTTGACTTCATTAAGCAGGGGCAGCTGTCCTGGGAAGCGAGCGAATACTGCAACAGCTTTCGGAATTTAGGGTGAGTTGATGTCTCACCCGAAGAAAGCAGAAACCCTTTCAGAGGTTGAAAAGAATTTAAGGCGATGACCAGACTTGATATTACCTGACTCTTAAGAAGTATCCAAGAAACTCGTAATTGGTGAAACGTTTCGAAACACCCTCAAACAATAGCAATGTTAATTGAAAGCTTTACCCACACTCGCAGCATAACGGGATAGGTAGCACAAAGGGTGGTATGGCGTCCAATGCTGTCAAATTTATCCGCGAGTACCAATCAGCTCCTGGACACAAAAATGTTAAAACTGGAAATTTTGAAAACAGCGCATACCTTTCACTCGAATGCAATAAAAAAACGCCCTTCGTTTATAATATAACAACCGCCAAGGAACAAGATTTTTTGCAAGGAACTCAGGGATAACGAAATAGGACTAGACTGCGAGTTACATGTCTTGAAAGCATAACACCACAGCATAATGATACTAATATTTGTTTCCAATACATAACGAAGTATTTCAACATTAAATGGACATGAGTTTTTCTTTGGAGATGTCTCAAGTAGAATTGGGCAGTGACAAGCCTCAAGCATAGTTGTGGTTTTATGCAACTCTCCACTTACTATTCCACCTCCATCATAAGCAAACATTCATATTTTTTTACCTTTGACGTTTTTCCCAAAAAAATGTTCCAATTATGTTTCTTGATATTCTTAAGCGAGATGCTTATTACGAGTCGAAGACGCGTTGCTTCATTGAAGTACGGGAGCTGGTGTGGTATGCTGTGAACGTGATATTTACACTTTTTAAGATTTGCTCACGTTTAACGAGGATACCTAGAAGAGTACAAAAGAGGCAAGTCTTACAAGTTACCCCAGTTGTCTCTCCCCCCCTGGAGGGGGAGGAGGGGGAATGAAAACTTTGCGAATCGGACATATTTTTTTGCGTCATGAACTTGGCTGAGTAGTCAATGGGGATGACAAGATCCCGTTCGGACCATTTTAAGACGATAATGGTGTGCCGCCAATTCCGGAAACCGGGCCCGGGAATAAACAAAAAAAATCGCGAATAGGACATATTTTTATGTCCGATTCGCAAATTCCGAGATCCGAAAAATATGTCCGATTCGCAAATTAGTTTTTGCAAATTCTCGGGCCCGTTTTCCGGAATCGGCGGCGCACCATTATCGTCTTAAAATGGTCAAAGCGGGGTTTTGACATCCCCATTGACTACTTGGCCGAGTTTAAGACGCAAAAAAGTATGTCCGATTCGCAATTGTTTCATTCCCCCTCCTCCCCCCGGGGGGAAAGACATCGAAATACCCTATGAGGATCATATTTCCCACTGGTTATTGGCAAGGTACTAATTAAATGTGTACAGTTTTCGTGAGTGTAAATATGGTGGTCACAATATACCGCCAGCTCCCGTACTATTGGGGATTTCCTTCAGCAGAATGAAAGACCCCCATACAATATCTTGTCGTCTCTACTCGCCAATGTTGGAACTAAACACAACGTTGGAAATGGTGTTTCATTCATCATTCTTTTGCCAAAGAGAGAGAGAGTTATGACAGTCCTACAATTTTATTTCTGCCCTTAAAAACGCCAAGTGTCACGCCTTCGCCTTCCCACAAATCCGTGGAATATTTTGCTAACGACCGTTGCCACAATAACTAATTTAACAAGTTTCACATAGTTCACTTATTTGCCGCAGGAGACGGTACTGCAGATCTACGGTGATGTCATCTCGTGGTCTACATGGAGAACTAAACGTACGCAAGGGACGTATGATAGCTCTTTCAACCTAATGTTAACATCTCATTCTTGCAATCATGCGCCCGTCAGTAACTGACTGATTTAAACTTTTACTTGAACTTTGATGAGTTTTCTCAGGACGGTTTAAATTTCTCAGAATTGCTCCGAAAGAGTGAACCCTTATTTTTATTTGCCGTTTCTATAATATTTTTCTTCGACTCACCCAAATGTCACAAGACACGCCATTTTTTTAAATTTTAATTTCTTCCGTATAATGAAAAATGGCATTTCTGTTGTATTCTCTCTTATTTGTTTTCAACTTCTTCGTCGTGTCTGAGGCAGACAGACAGATATTAAAAGGAATATTACGTGCGCACCAGTCAACTGAGGCGTTTTCTCTTTAAAGGAAGTCGAGCATTGATAGCATCTTGGCGGCGGTAGAAATGGATTGAGAAGGACCAAATAAGGATTTCTAAATACTTTATAAGTGCAATTAATCCTAACGGTACAGAGAAGACTTGAAGCAGGATTTGCTAAGGAGATACCAACTTTGAAAAGGATAGATTACAACCAGTATTGGTAGGTTTTGGATGGACACAAACTACCAAACCATACAGCGACCATTTCAATTGTCTCTACCAACAAAACAAAACCGGACCTTCTACAACAAGCCCCTCTCCTATTCCACATAATTCCTTCATCTCTTCTTTCCCTACAGCATCCCTATCCTATTCCTACCCCTTCCTCGTTTTCTTACATTCCCTCCATACATCAGTCTTCAACATCCCACTACCAATTAATATGCTCTCTGCATCTATTTTTCCTGCCCTCTTATGATTTCTACCAACAATTCTCTCTCCTCGCCCACCATGCCTTTTATTTTCTCATTGTTTTCCTTTCCGCACCCTTCACCTTCTATATTCTATTCCACACTCATATTTGAACAGTCTCCAATCTACGCCTATAAGAGGAGTTCTTGGAAATGGAACTCGGGTCTTACAGCCAGTAGTTAAGTGGCCTGAATACAAACTCTTAACATACAGGGTGCGTCCCAAAAGTAATGTAATTATTTTACAAAGTAATCCATTGAATAGATTTCCACAAACACTTTAAATTCTTCAAAGTACTGTCTTTGGGCCTCTAAACATTATTTCCAGCGATTCTGCCATGACCGGTACATGCCCTGGGAGGCGTCTTCGGGGACCTCTCGCAAGGTCTTCGTCACGGCTGATTGGATATATTCTATGGACGAAAAACGGGTTCCTTTCTGGGCTGCTTTAATCCGAGGGAACCAAAAGAAGTCTCCTGAGACGACATCAGGACTATATGGGGGGTGGGGCAGTGTTGCCACCGGGTGTTTGGCCAGGACCTCGCGGATTCGTAGCGCGTTGTGGCGAACACCTTGGGCACAAGCTTGGCGCACACACTTTCCTCTTCGCTCAATATTTAGTAAAAATGCGAAAAAAACAGTAGACGACATGTTTAGCTCATTGGCAACAATCTTGATACTCAATCGACGGTCAAAGTCCAACATTTGTCGAACACGAGCCAAATCGTTCTCGGTTTAGCTGGTTGACGGCCCTGGTTTGCACTGATTCTTTCTTCAGATATTTATTTAATTTTCTTGAAGACGACTTCCTATTTTCTTTAACTGCTCCTTAATCTAAGTAACGTTCTCGTTTAATGCCATTATTTCCTCGTGGATTATTAATTGAAAGATATGAAACTCAACGGATTAGACCAGATATTGGCACGATGTAAATTCCTCAGGATAGAATTAAATACAATAAAAGGAGCAACTCTGATGATTAAGAATACAAGAAAAGATGAAAACAAGTCTTCAACTATAAAATACAGTTACAGATATAGCTGAAATTTACAGAACAGCTCAAATACTTGGGTGTTATAGCGACATCATGGGTGGCACGCAGGTCAGATATATATATATATATATATATATATATATATATATATTCATTCAAACAGAAATAGGTATAAGGAAAGGGAATAGGAAAACACATAAAAGGCGAACACAGGACATGTGGGGAAGGCGGTTTTTGGGCAGATCACGAAAGTAAAAATATTTCCTTATCCGGGATAAAATATTTTTACTTTCGTGATCTGCTCAAAAACCGCCTTCCCCACATGTCCTGTGTTCGCCTTTTATGTGTTTTCCTATCCCCTTTCCTTATACCTATTTCTGTTTGAATGAATAGTTGTGCGCCGTATGGCGGGATTTTCAAGTTTGAATATATATATATATATATATATATATATGCGGGTCATCCTTGAAGAGACTAGGATCAAGTAGAGTGGGTGGAGGAAACGAAAAGGTCAGAGTGAACATGTGTTACTGTAATGAAAAGGTCATAGAGAATGTGTCACTTCGCTTTCGTTAAACCATATTGAGAATACGGACGTGGCAAGTATCTGGGATCCATTGGAGAAAGCGTTGATGTAAAAAAATGAGATGGGGTTAAAATAAATCCCCATAGGGTTTCTTTAATTTGCTAGTGAATCGTGACGGGAATCGTGAGGGATACGCCGGAAGAGTTTGATTTGGGAACACCTGGAATCTTGAACGGAACAGTCTACACCTAAGTTATATAGGAAGGCATTTGAGGTTCCTTAAGCGAAATCTTGGCAATAACTGTGAAACCGAATGATAAGTTGGCATATTTGGCCACTTTGAATGAAATAAGGATGAGAGAAATAGATTCAAGTACTCGTTCTTCACTTGTACGGTACAACCATGCAAAACAGGATCGAACGCAAGCGTGAGATTACATTGGTTCAAAATTAAAATTCAATGGTTTAGTAAAACTCGTCAATGTATATATGAATGTATGTGTGTATACATGGGAACAAATGTTTTTGTACATGTGCCCTTATGTATTGAAACGCATGTATGAACTGATCTACTATAATGAAATATTGCCACATAAAATGTTAACCTAACACCCCCCGCCACTCGCCCTTGAGGCAACTTACGAGGTATTGTGTGGATGTGGACTAATTTCTTAACAAATGGCGTGTTCTACCTGGTCTGGTTCATGCTCTCCAACTTTTTGTTTTGTAAGTTTAACTTATCTCAATTGATACTTATTTGTTTTATTTACAATTGCTGCCATGTTTCCAACGAAACAGGTTCATTGACGTGCCCAGCTACAAATGCAATCCCAAAACTGGGCACTTGTGATTTTTATGTATTATTTTTTTTCTTTTTCGAAAGCATTTTTTATTAAATTTTATTCAGGGATATTCGGAAATGATCAATTTCGGACGTCGTTACTATTATTCCATTACTAAAAGACCAATCAACTATTTGGATCAATTAACTGACTCATTCTGGTAAATAATAATCATTAGGTCTAATTACGCACTTAATTAACCTTGGTTTCAGCTCCATGTGACACTATTAGGGTAATCTTATTAGTGTTGAAACAGTGGTCAGTTAAATGACAAAAATGTGTAAATTGACCTATTGATTTTTGTATTGTAATAATGAAAGTAATTAGAAAGGAGGGTTTTTAGTGACGAGGACTTTGTGTGAAGATGTTTAGAAAAGACTTGTTATAACTTTGACATGTAGTGTATGTAGTTATGTACGGCGCGGAAACGTGGTCCCTGAAACAGGATGGTAGATGTAGATTGGAGGCTTTTGGAATGTGGGTGTGGAGAAGAATGGAGAAGATGAGATGGACCGAAAAGAAAACAAATGAGGAAGTACTGGAGATGGTGGTTGAGGAGATAGGTTTGTTGGGAGAAATCCTGAGGAGGTAGGAAAGATGGATGAAAGGTGTATTGATCGGTAGTGGGATATTGAAGACTGTAATTGAGGGGAGAAAGTTAGGCACACGAGGAAAGGGCAGGAATAGGATAGGGATGCTGGACGGGATGAAGGGAGGAAAGAAGTACACCGAGATGAAGAGGGACCTGATGTAGAGTAGGTTGCTGTATTGTCTTTTATTAGGGGAGATTGAGCCGTATCTTTGCATAGACTGTGTCCTTTAAATACCCATCTTAAAAGGTAGATTACCAATGATAATTATTAATATTCCCAGAAGAATATTGTCTTTTGCTCAACTGTTGAAGAAAGAGATTTTCTGCAGTTGAGGACAAATAAATTGGATTGTATTTTGTTTTCATTGGCCCGATTGGGCTTTCAAATTCGCCATTAATTTTGAGGATCGGTTTCTTTCAGGAAATAAAAACAAGAGATATGAGTCGTTTCCTTCGACAAACTTTCAAAGCAGAGAGAAACGTCAAAATCCTTTACGACAATCAAGGCTAAAATCTTCCCTCGGTCCCCTCCCGTCTAGTCAATGCAGATCTCAACCTGGTGGTAACTAAGTTTCAGACGTAGGACTTTCGTAATTACACTCTTCCAAAAAGTTTCGTAACTTTACGCTCGTGTATCCATGGATACGGTCTCTCTCAAACTAACGGAGCCATGGTAATGGCATATCGAAGGAAACCACATATTCAAGCCAAACTTCGTTCGAGACTGATACCCCACCTTCCTCAACATCGAAAATAAATCCACCAATAATTAGGTCATTATTTCTTTTTACGACTTCTCTCTCGTCGCCAAGGTTACAAGGTCTTTAATCATTTTTATTTGGTAGAAATATAAAAATAACTATATTTTTTTGTATGAACCATATAAATATTGCACTATATCCTGTTGTGAGGAGCCTTGACTCGTATGCTCGTGAATTAAACGCTAGGCGATACTAATTGGTCGCCATAACGAAAAATAGGGCTTCGTTAACAATGAAGTTCGGGCAGGTAGGGGTTTGAAATTGTAACTATCCTCAGACTTGTTCCAAAGCCCTGTACATATAAAATGTAGGAACTTAATGAGGTAGCCTTAGAAACGCTGCTCAATCTGCAGTTTAGTATTTGCCTGGGCAAAATACTCCATTTGGAATTACACTTCAGCAAAATTACACGCAATGCAGCCGAGAACCAAGGGTCATCTTTCAAAGTCGTAGTCGTGGAGTCGCCCAATCACATGATAGAGCGAGTTCCTCAAATTGTCCAATCACGTTCAAAAATTGGAAACAGTTTACGGGGAAAGGGTTACATGAGCGAAGTGAATTTGATAAACTTTGTGAAATCAATTAGCGAGCAATATGACTGTAAAACTGTAACATAGTTTCATTATTTTCTCTTTTGCGACCATCCCCTTTACATAAAACGCACGATTTAAATTCCAATTCATCTCACTTCAAAGAAATTAAAGGTGTTCACTCATATTTTGTACTGCTTATGCTAAGATTTAGAGGAATACAAAAATGATCAAATCGCGATTCACAAGTACTCACACTTACGGGGTTTACAAGGATTTATCCCATGCCATTGACCCGTCAAACACACAGAAATAACAAAACGAAACAGAAAGGATTCGCATCCGTTTTAAAATGGTGTATTCATCTCTATGATTGATAGATCACTGGCATAGGAGAAATCCTTGTAAACCCTGAGTGCGTGTGTGAAAGCAATTCACGAGAGTGACTGCTATTCCTTAACACACCCTAGTGATCGAGTGGTTGTAAGTTTGTTTTGTAGTTGTTAATTTTTTTGTCTGTGTTTGAGGTATACAAAGGATCACTGTTTCCTAAAAACATCCAAGTGACCTAGTGTGTGTTTGAGATCTTCCCCTTACTAATAACTTTGTTTTTAACTTCCCTATTTACAAACCTAATGCCAATCACGTTTACGGTCTCGGCTATTTCGTTTTCCATTGCTTCACGGCCGTTGGTACGTTCAATTTATATTTACACACGAAGTTAGATTTTATTTACCGAATTGGATCGCTTGCAGCGTAGAGGAGCTAGATTTGTAAAATGTTATTATGATAAACGTAGTAACGTATCCAAAATAATAGAAGAGCTAGGCTGGGAATAACTCCGGGAGCGAAGGTTAAATTACATATTGAAGCTCTTTCATATGAATTGGAAGGATGCCTCCTTAGGAATGATATTGAAAATGTATTATTAATCCTATCGTACTTACGGTAAGGGAGAGATCATGTCAACAATATTCGAGAGATTAGATAGATAGATAGATAGATAGATAAACGTCTTTATTCTGGGCGAAATTGAGACCTTCAGGTCCCCTCTTCCATTTAACCCATAAAGTAGATGTAGAACAGATAGGTATAAGATGACCTTTTTTGCCACAAATGATTAGGGATCATAATAACATTTTCCGATAGCGCTATTTGTGGGGAAGGAAAGTATTTTGGGTCAAAAGTAGTCTGGCGTGTGACCACCTTCTGCTAAACACCCTAGAGGTGGTTTCCAGGGTAGTAAGAATAGTGTAGGTTTAGGGAATGGGGAAGAAGGGGTGGTTGGGGAAACCCGGCGTCGGAATTAGCCTATTCTGAATAACGAAACACGTCAAGTGGTCACACAATTCAACGTCCCATACGACGGACGGTGTAATCCAATTGAGGTGCGTGCATACCCCTCACGCCTTTCAGAGTTGATTATTGCAGAAAGGAATGATTTTATTTTTCACTGAGGGTCGGGTTAGTGCGGTGGCGAGTGCATTCCACCTCGAGGAGGGCCTGTTTTCTGTCGCGGTAGTGGAGGAAGAATTTTTTAGATTTATCCCGATCCCTATTTGGGTTATTTCATATGTGGATAGAACAATTAAGGTGAAGTGCACTCTCCGTTGGATGGGAAGTTATAACTGCGTGATCTCTTGACGTCTTTCGTTTGTTAATGATAGTAATGGACGATGACGTAATACGTCGACTCTCGGCCGTAAAATAAATTTTATCCAGTGCTGCTAACTTAAAAAGTTACTCATTATGCTCGATTTCCACCACAACACGCCTGAAACTACCCAATTTTTTTTAATAATACAGGGTTCGTCCGGAAAATAAGTGTACTGAGCTCAGGAAAAAAAATATTACACTTTTACATATCTTAAGCTAATATTCCTCAAAGTAGGACCCTTGTGAGTCGATACACTTGTTCCAGCAGCGTTCCCATTCCTGGAACGCTCCCGCGAAGGCATCATCTGGAACCTCTAGAAGACACGTCGTCACGGCCTCTTTGACGGCGTCCAAAGTCCCGTATCGCGTTCCTTTCAAACTCCTCTTTATCTTCGGGAACAGAAAGAAGTCCGGTGGTGCCAAGTCCGGGCTGTAGGGCGGGTGCGGCAGCGTTGCCAAGCCGTGCTTGGCCAAGAAGTCCGACACGACAAGCGCGGTGTGAGACAGCGCATTGCCGTAATGCAGCCGCCAGATGTTTTTGATTGCTGGCCGGACGCGGGCGACTCGTTTTCGAAGCCTGTCGAGCACTTGGACGTAAAATGTAGCATTTACAGTTTGTCATTCAGGTGCAAATTCGTAGTGGACGACTCCCCTTTTGTCAAAAAAGACAATGAGCATCATAAACTTATTTTCCGGACGAACCCTGTATAGTCAATTTCGACGCAAAGTTTCTCTCCACGCCTTCTTCCCACATTTCCCTGAAAATTCTACCCCTAGTGACCTATCCACATGTATCCCTAAGGGCGCAAATGGCTCCATCTGTCGGTCTCGCCTCTCCTTAATAACTGTTCCTTAGTTTTGCCATTGCTCCTTATTTTTTGTCTATTTCTTCCAAAATTTCTTTCTCGGAAATACATCCACCGCACTCTGGTCAATCAATTCCTTTTTGAATCCACATTCTTGAGTTTTTCAGACAATAATTGTCAATAAAAAGAGACATTTCAGGCGTGACATGGTGGAATATCATGATTAATTAAATTTGGCAATTTTCCACAAAATAAAATATTTTTTTTATTAATACCACCTGTTTCGATGTAACTACATCATCTTCGGGTCATCATCTTCCACCAGAAGATGGTGTAGTTACATCGAAACCGGTCGTATTAATTAAAAGAAATTATTTTGTGGAAAATTGCCAAATTTTAATTAATAATACTTGTCGCATTAATATTCATCCACCAAATGCACCTATTCTTTCTCTATTTGAAGCCATTCACTCTTTGTTATTCAATTCGTGTATTTTTGGTGATATTCCTCTGACCAATTAATTCACTCCCAATACGACCAAACCACACTGGCCACAGACTTTTCATACATGTCTGTTAGCAGGGATTCCTCATCGAAATTCACACATGGATCACTCGTTTTCAACTTTCCCCCTTTCATCTTTTCCGACAATTGCCCAATACCAATCGCATTTATTTTGAATTTCATTTGCTCATAGGTTTCAGGCTTCACATCGTGGGAGTAATTGGTATCCATATTCAAAGATTTTGTGCTTTTTCCATAGAATGCAGTCATTTCCAAATTCCGACCACCTTTTCATTTTCCTATCACAAATTCATTCAGTTTCAACCACCCCCTTTAACATCCCAACCTTCCTCAACCCTCCCAAGCCATATTTGTATTTCAAGAGTGAATGATGTGTTAACGGGACGCGATTTTGAACGGTATATGAAATTGAAGAGTACGTGATTATGGACGGAGTGTGGCGATGGACGGTGCGTGGTATGTTCTCGAATGGTGTAAATCTAGCCCAAGGGTGATGGTAAATGTAATAATGTAGTCGGCATTCCTCTAAGTGTCATTGTATACAACAGCTTTGTCTATCTGTTCTTCTTGTGATGCATGTATGTTCATGTCATTTAAGATATTATTATTATTAGGTATTGTAAGATTATGTGTTATATAGATGTAGATGATATGAGTGACAGCTGACCAGACTTGACCTTTGCCACCAGGACAATTACCTAATTGCAACGAATATCAACAAATAAATAAATATCCACCCCCCTCTCCTCTGCCATTACTCCATTAAATACTCCGGTGCCGTATGTAGTAAACGGAATTCGTACTTTATGACGCCGAAAGCCTGTAAAACGCTTTGTGCCTTACATCTACATCTATATAATACCCCACAATCCGATGCAAGGTGTGTGGCGGAGGGTGTTAGGACACCACACGTAAAAGAGAAAAAAAAACCGCATTCAAAACCAACCTATTTATTCTAACCTACACATATAATGGTGCATACATTCATGCAAAAACCTTTTTAATTTGTAAAAATGTAAATCCATATTCTATCAACTAGCAAGCACACTCACCAAATATGAGTAAAATTTTATCCAATAACGTGCAAACTAGAATATGAAAAGCAAGGAGGCAAAAACCATTATCACAAGGACATGCCGGTATACGTTATACAATGGTCACCACCCCCGGGGAAAAGTAAATTTTGTGGAAAAGCAGAGGTTCTTATGATATTGATTTCAATTTGATGCATTACCCTGGCAAATGAGGATGCTTTGATTCATTAAGGTGGGAATTTGTACTCTTTTAATTTACCCAGTGAATGATGAGGGTAAAAAAAAAGAAACTCAACACTAGTTTGCACTTTACACAAGTTGAAGTGAGGTGAATTGTGTGGATTGCACAACTTTATTGTGTAAGTGTAAAGTTTCTTTTCCTACCCTCATCCATCATGAAGGAATTCCATGATTTCGTCATAACAAGTTTGTATTCCACTTGATGACAAAGAGGGATGCAATGGTACGGTTAAGGATCAATGAAATCGGTTCCGAAGAGATCAGAGGGATTAATCTCAGGACCCTCATCTAAAACTTGCATACAGGTGACCTGTAAATGCCATTTGAGGTGAATATGCAACGTTTAATAAAAAAACCGACGGTTGTTTGTCGCAAACGCTCTCATTGGGTTAGGGAGAGGACCACCAAATCTTCAACGTTAGCAAACACCATTTACCCTTAATTTCGAAAATTTGCCCGAACAAGTGATTTAACGATTGGTATCGACGGTGACTTTTTCTTATTCTCGTTCCTATCAACGGAAGCGATTACGCCGAATCCCATTAACATGGGAGGCTGCGCTTCATCTCCCACTCGCTAAAGTGAAGATTCCCGATGAAACAGTCGCCTGCCGAGGGGAAATCGATCGCCGAGGAATTCGATTAACATCGAAGGAACACTTCTCGCGAGGAAGCCACACGTGCGCGCTTCTTCAGACACTACGTGCAAACCAATCTCCAGCCAAGGGAGGCCATTAATCAGGAATCATCTCCGCGGGGGCTCTAAGAGCTATAACTGTGGCGGAGGGCAATCTTACAGTTTGATAATGTATCTCAAAATATATCGGGTGCACGCCTAGGGCTGCTGGAGTTATTTGAGTACTATTATTATTATTTTAGCACCCTGCCAGCCATCGCTATGGTGTGTGGCAGGGGGTATTACACGACAGACTAATTTTGACACGAATATGACCCTACCGCAGTCGAACAATGTTATTCCGATCCCTTATCGTTCGCGGAAAAAATGGCATCTTAAATCTATCCGTTCCAAACTTAATCTCTCTAATTTTATTTTCATGTTATCTCCCCTACCGTAGCAAGATGAGGATAATAATACATTGTCAACATCATCGCTAAGGAGACATCCTTCCAATTTATGCAAGAGATTTAATCTTTAACTTAACCATCTACCCGTGAGTGATTTCCACCCTAACTGCTCTAATATTTTGGATACGCTACTAAGTTCATCATACCAGCGTTCTACAAATCTAGCTCCTCTACGCTGCACGCGATCCAATTAGGTATTCAATCCAACTTTATGAGGATCCCACATACGTTTGCGGTGATTACTAAGCCGAAGAATGATTACGGTAAAGATTTGAAGGGTGGACTTCTTTATGAATGATACTTATTGAAAGTATGGTTATTTATTTATTTTTTGAGGGACGCAATGAGTACATCCATTGTTCTTTATTATCGTACAACTAGTTTCATCGCTTAGGCATCATCATCAGGTAACACTAATAAAGAACAGTGGATATATACATTGCGTTCTTAATAAAATAAATAAGGAACATGAACTTCCACAAATTTGAGCCTGAAGCAAAAGAAAGTATGGTTCCTTATTTTTAAAATTTTATTTTAATCTAAAACAGCCACGTTTCGGTATGAATTAATTGGCATTCTAATCGTTCAATGGAGGATTTGGATGGATACAGACTTATTGAATATCCCTACATTTCTTAGATTCGTCTAAAGAGAAACTCAACGCTGAAATAAAAAATTTTAATTCCTTCCTCACTTCGTTCAGTTTTACAAGTTTATCCCATTCCTATCCATTCCTCGCTTTCTCAATGTCCTCCACCCTCTCTTTTTATCGTAGTCAAGATCAACATCCCATCGCCAATCAGTCTCTTCTCCTCTCCCACCTCGCTTAGCACATTCTCCTTTGTTTCCCTACTATGATTCCCATCTTGGTCTAAGACACCTCCAAGATGCGTAAACTCTTCCATCTACTCGAGTTTCACCCTCTTATTTTGAAGTTTAACTTACACTAATCCTTCCCTCTCAAATAATTATAGTGCTACATTAGTGTAGTGATTCGCATTATTTTTAAGAACCATGTTTAGGTTGTGTAGTGCCAGGATATGCTTTGTTAGACGTAGCTAAGAATTGTAGCGATGGTTCGTCTTTGTCAATTCAAAGTCTACATCAAATGGTAGACTAACAATGAAATAATACATAATTTAACTCTAATAGTTCGGTGCTATAATGCTGTCATCAAATTGTTGATGAAAATGGCCCCTTTCCCTACTAGAACGAGGAGGGCAAAATTTATCTTTCTTTAAAATTCCCTCCGTGATATTTTTAAGCGGGTTTCGGACCCCTTCTTCCCTTACCCTTTCAACTCAAATGCGGGCAGTGAAGGATGACATTTCCATTTGCCGCCATGCGTTTCACATTCCGGCAGTATGGTAATAAACACACAGGGAAAATGACTGGAGTCAGTATTTTTGACAATATTGTCGCATGTTTCTTGTAGTCTCATGTGAAGCCACGATTGACGCTCCTTCTCACACTCAGTCAAAGAAGACTTGTTTTCACATAATGTCTTAGTACTTCTATGCAATATGTTTTTCCAAATTACTACCAAAGCTTGATGTATGGAGAATTATGGGAAAGGAGGTAATGAACTATGGAAAGGAAAACAAACGAGGAAGTGCTAGACATGGTGAGAGGGGTAGGAGTGAGGATTGTTGGGAAAAGTCCAAAGGAGGCGGAAGAAGGGTTAGAAAAAGAACAGACATTTTGAACGGAATCAAGGGAGGAAGGAAATGCGCGGAATTGAAGAAGAGTTTGTTATAAAGTGCCAGATTGCGCAAAGAAAGAACACTGATGAATATGTCCGACGTCTTCAGAATTTGAATTCTGCCGGACTGTACGTCGAAACATTAAACAAATTTGCGAGTGTACTGTTTTCGTCTTTCTCACAAATGTTAGGCTAAGTTCAAAACAAAAGGTGTAACGAATATATCCGTCCTCGTTGAAGAGGGTGCAATATCTAAGCTATACACATATTCACACAAGAAAACCCCCAAAATGGGGAACACACATCCATTCACAAGGGAAAAGAACACACATAAAACTTCAATACATTAAAAAGATTATTAAATATTTATAAAATTAAAGACTGTATTTTACGTTTCCTCGACAGCCAAATGGTTAGAGCATCACCCGGAAAGTTGAATATCCATGTTTAGAGTCCCGATCAAGGAAACATTTTGCACTTCTGATCTGCTCGATTCCTCCTTCCCCACCACTCCTCTGTACGTCTTTTACATGTGTTCCAACCCCTCTTCCTTATGTGTATATCCATAGGAATATATATATATATATATATATATATATATATATATATATTTATATTCAAATACGAAATCCCGCCATACGGCGCACAAATATTCATTCAAACATAGAAATAGGTATAAGGAAAGGGGATAGGAAAACACATAAAAGGCGAACACAGGACATGTGGGGAAGGCGGTTTTTTAAGCAGATCACAAATGTAAAAATATTTCCTTAACCGGAATGTCAGGGATTCCTTAATATTTCCTTAACCAGGATCCCCACATGTCCTGTGTTCGCCTTTTATGTGTTTTCCTATCCCCTTTCCTTATATCTATTTCAATGTGTGGAGTAATATTTGTTCGCCGTATTGCGGGATTTCATGTTTCAATATATATGTACATGTTTCGATACATACATATATACATATATATATATATATATATATATATACATATATATACATACATACATATATATACTTACATATACGCATTGAAATATTATCATTATTTATAAAAATCCAAATATTATAATTATACGGAGATAATATTAATATGTGAACATGTATATATGTGACTATATATACATACAGTAAAATTACTTTATATTTATATATATATATATACATAAGATAATTTTCTATCCCGTGTAAAGAATAATTTTCCTTATATAAATATTCTTTCACCAAATTGAAAATCGACAAATTGTTTTCTATCAGTAGGTAAGAGCGTTACATAAAATGAACCAACCATCACTGAAGTTTCGGCTTGGAAAATTTTTATTACGTTTATCGTGGAGTGATTTACAAACCGAAACTCTTCCGCGTTTACTCGAACACTCTTCCCAAAACTTGTATCATTCGCAAATTTAAAAAAAACATTCTTTTTTTACCGCGCCCCGAAAACACCGTGCACGGTCCCTTATGAAAATGAAATACTCCGCCCTCTGGGAATGGAGAGAACTTTGTTAGGGAGAGAGTTGTGGGGGAGGGATTCGAGGGTGCAGTGGGGTGGGCGGGGAGGGAGGGAGAGAGGAGTGGAGGGTGGATTCTAGGGCCAAGCGCCGGGGTAGGAATCCTTACGGCTCGAGGTGTGTGCACTTCGGCGCTCTTTGATGGGAGCTTAGTAGGGTTCTTAAAACCTACACTAGAGCCAGCTTTGGAAACATTTTCAACTGAAAATAAAAGAAGAACGAATCTCGAAAATGCTTTGCTGAAGTTTTTCGATCGTGCGACTTTTAGGAGGTCAAACTTTTTATTCGCACTGCCTTGTCTAGTGCAGTTTATCCAAAAAATAGTCAGGAGTTAGTTTAATTTCAAGATTTTTAAGTTATGCATTTTGTAAACTAGGGTCGTGCATTTTCGAATAAAATTTTGCTCCAGTTTAATTAGTTAGTTTTTATAAACTTTCAGTTACTTCTATTATAATATTAAGGTGTTTTTTCAATTAAGTTTTTCCTCGGTAATAGTAAGTACATTTTTTTTACCATTTCAAATGCGTGACTGTGATATTTCCAACGCGCTCCCATGATCCTTCATTTCAAGATGGCTCCGAGCGCAACGTGAAGTGTGTGGGCATCGCTCATTCCATTTCGAGTCGGAGGGCCCTTTCGCTCGTGGTCCTTAACGTTTGGGAATCCTTAGAGAGATTGTCCACCAAAGGGTCCTTCAAGGCCGAACATTGATGTCGTTTTGGGACACGGCTAAGCTCTCTCGCGTTCACATAAAAACCCTTTCTCCCATAGGTAGGAATCCAGTTGTCCCATGAACCCTTAAGGGGAGACCGCCGTGTTCACCACGGTCCATTGAATGACAAGGGGAAGGCAGAAATTTCCTGAAGACGGTTGTGCGGGCTGGGTGAAGGAGGCACATGTCTCAAGACGTGCCTCTCCGGCCCTCCGGCCTTGATTTAATTCCCAAAGAGGATATATTTTCGAACGATGTGTTAATAGGGACCGGGCGGTGACGTTTTGATAAATCGGAAGAAATTTCTATGGATCGAAATATACTTCGCCATGCAAGGATCAATCGCTTATTTTCCATATGTGTACTAAAAAAAAGTCGATTTAACACATGTTTATAGTAAAGGCTATGGCGGGATAAGATGGTAAAATCTGCACTCGGCTGGATTCTTATTTGGGATTGGGCACTCGAAAGTAAATATTTAGAAACCCCTTTAGCCAAATTTTTAGCTCCCTAGGTGGCCCCATGGGTCTCCTATCGCAAAAAATGTGAATTTTCGAAAACAATTTTTCCTGAACGATTATTTTGCCTTAAAAAATCTGAAAAAATTCATGAACATACATTTTTATGCCCAAAAACATTCTGATTTTTAATTTCAGATTTTTAAAATAAAAATTGAGCTCAGGAAAATATTTGAATTTTTCAAAGAATTTTTACGTTATGTAGGTAATTTTTAGCAAGATTCTAAATAATTATTTTTCGTGTATTTTTCGTCCGTTATTTTGAATGGCGGGGTTAGATTTGCTATTTTCTCTCCGGAACATCCTCAAAAATTCGAAAAAACCTCATTTTTAATTGTTGCCTCCTATATGTGCGAGACAACAATTAAAATAGACAATAGAATTCATATGTGCATAATTAAGTTCTTATTGTCCATTGTAATTGTTGTCTCGCTCATATAGGAGGCAAGAATTGAAAATGGGGAAAAAAATCAGAATGTTTTTGGGCATAAAAATGTATCTTCATGATTTTTTTCAGATTTTTTAAGGCAAAGAATCGCTCAGGAGACATTGTTTTCGAAAATTCACATTTTTTGCGATAGGAGACCCTCTGGGACCACCTAGGGAGCTAAAAATTTGGCTAAAAGGGTTTTCAAATAATTACTTTCGAGTACCCAATCCCAAATAAGAATCCAGCCGAGTGCTGATTTTACCATCTTATCCCGCTATAGACTTTTTTGAACATCTGTTTCGTAATTAAGACTTTAACATTACACGTTGTCATTTTGCTTACAAGAGCTTCGTTAAAAAAATTACCATGCACGTGAAACGTGGAAATCTCTCGTATATCTGTGGGATTCCGTTTTGACCAAAGTTGCTTTGAGAGTAATAAACAGGGTAATGACACACCTGTTATCTTCACGTGGGAACAGTAATCGATACGTACATTTGTGGCACTTTCTCGAAGGAATATCATTACTATGAATCAAATGGCAGGCTTTAGGGCAAAGGAGAAGGGAAAGAATATTATTCCCACGAGCCACCACCGATCAATGAGTGTCTCGAAAAGGGTAGCAATCCCGAGAGGGATGAGATAAAGGCTTTGGGGAAAGAAGGAGAGGGTGGGAAGTTGCGCACAGAGAAGATCCCTCCCGAAATGTAAGTAGAGGTCTTCGGCCGTAAAATAGTGATGACCTTTGCCCCCGGACGCCATTTGCCACGGTTCCCCCCTCCACCCTCCTCCCCCGCCACTTCCTTCGCCTCTCTTTCTTTTAATTCCGACCGCGGGAAAGATGAAGACAAGGCGGGAAGCGCCGTCTCTTTAAGAAGAATGGAAGGTCTCCTCCGTTTCCCACCTCCGAGGAGGGGCAAGCGGTTTTGAGGGGCGCGATCAAAGGAGAGATGATGGGGCGGGAGGGAAAGGGGCCATGAGATACGTCGCCCACAAAAGAGTACGTGGACTCCCTCAAGGAACTCTCAAGGAGGAGCAAGGGAGAGCCTTTTACCAGAGGGTCGAGCAATGTACATGTTCTACCCTTTCCCACAACTACTCTCTACATAAACGTGTGTCACATATATTTCGTTGAAGCTAAAAGAAATAACCAAGGAACAATGTAGTTAAAGAGGTGAAAATTTGATTGAAATTCACATACATTCATCCACATCTACTCAATGCCTAATACCCCGCAAGCTGCCGGAAAGCTAGATGGCAGGGGATGTTATTTAACAGCCTTGCATGGGAAAATATTAGTATGGAAAAACACTTGAAAATTTATTCACCATAATCAATGCTATTTATAAATATATATATATATATATGTGTGTGTGTGTGTGTGTGTATATATATATATATGTATATATATATATATATATATATATATATATATATATATATATATAAATCCTTGAAATTGACGCTCTCCGGCGACGCACAAACACACAAACACTCGGATAATAAATATTCCACACACAGAAACATAAAGGAAGGACACTTGCAGTAGATATTGACGTTTCGACGGCACCGCCGTCGTCATCAGAACCATTTATATATATTCAAATACGAAGTCCCGTCATACGGCGCACAAATATTCATTCAAACATAGAAATAGGTATAAGGAAAGGGGATAGGAAAACACATAAAAGGCGAACACAGGACATGTGGGGAAGGCGGTTTATGAGCAGATCACGAAAGTAAAAATATTTCCTTAGCCGGGATTTGAACACCGGACTGCAAGCAACTCTTCATCCACTTCCCGGGCGGACGTGCTACCAACTACACCACCAAGGAAGCCTAATTTACTCTGAGATCTGCGATGTTTTAAGACGCCCAAGTGCTCCGAATCATTTGCCAAAGGAAGGCTTTAGGGAGCTGGTAGCACGTCCGCCCGGCAAGTGGAAGGTCCGGTGTTCAAATCCCGGCTAAGGAAACTTTTTTACTTTCGTGATCTGCTCAAAAACCGCCTTCCCCACATGTCCTGTGTTCGCCTTTTATGTGTTTTCCTATCCCCTTTCCTTATACCTATTTCTATGTTTGAATGAATATGAATATATATTCAGTATTTCAATCCTAGTATTGGTGTACTTCAGCCATTGTACTCTACGAGTATTCAATTTCAATTTATACCTCTGTTTCACATCCTTAATTTGTCCTATGTACATGTCTCTTGGTCTTCCTCGTGGAATCTTCCCTTCTATTATATTCCTAATCAATCCATCGTGCCTCAATGTGTGTCCAATCCATCTATTTCTGCTTTGCCGTAGAGTTCTCCATGTGGTCCTATCCTCTTCTGCTCTTCTATATACTTCCTCATTCCTTGCTTTGTCTATCCATTTAATCTTCAGCATTCTCCTCCAGCACCATGTTTCAAAGGCTTCTATTCTTCGCTGGTCCACTTTTCCAATGTTCCAAGTCTCGGACCCATAGAGCGCCATGTTCCACACGAAAGTCTTGACGAATTGTTTCCTTGTTTCCAGCCTTAGGTTCTTTGAACATATTAATTGCCTCTTCTTCACGAATGCGTTCTTAGCTTTGGCTATTCTTGGCCTCTGAACTTCATCCAATCTATGTTATGCTGCTGCCCAGGTAGACGAAGGATTCCGCTTGTTCTAGTTTCACATCTCGAATTGTGATATCTGCATTCATTTTCCCTCTTCCGCACACAAGGATTTTAGTTTTCTTCTTGTTGATGCTCACATAATATTCCAGAAGTACTTGATCCATAGCACTTAGCGTTGCTTGCAAGTCCTTTTGCCACCATTGCGATGTCCTCTGCAAACCGGAGGATGTTGATTTCTTCTCCATTTAACTTGACTCCTTTGATACCCAATTCTTGTGTTACTTTTATTGCCTCTTCCAGGTATACGTTGAATATTGTTGGTGAGAGGATAGATCCTTGTCTGACTCCTTTCCCCATTTTGGCTTCTATGTTTCTTCCATTTTACGTTTCCATTGTTGTAACCTGATTCTTGTAGAGGTTATGAACAATTCTTCTGTCGTTGTAGTACAATCCAAGCGCTTCTGGTATCTTGAACATCTTTTACCATTCGACGTTGTCGAAGGTCTTCCCCAAGTCAACGAATATTACATACGCGCTGTGTTCGGAGCTCGGAGATTTTCGTTTATTAAAAAAAATGGATCAAAGAATTTGTATCAACCATCTTAGTTTCGTCGCCGTATACCCATGTTTCGTCAACAGTTATAATAGTACGTTTCAGTGATTCTGCATCGTCGTTTACTTCATTTATTGACTCCTGAGCAACTTCCATTCGCCGCTGTTTTTGTTCAAATTTCAACAATTTCGGAATATATTTTGCTGTCACGCGTTTCATACCCAAAACATTTGAAAATCTTTCTTGGCATGAGCCAATTGACATGCCAACATCATCAGCGACTTCTCTGATGGTGATTCGGCGATCATTCATAAAAATTTAATTCACTTTTTCCACGTTTTCATTGTTTGTTGATTGGCGCCTGAGGCGTTCGTCATCTTCAACGTCTTCGCGGCCATCTTGGAAACGCTTATACCACTCGTAAACACTTCTTTTACTCATAGCAGACTCACCGTGAACACTTGTTAACATTTCACACACTGTGAACATTAACCGCGATGCGAAGTTAAATAGTTGAAATAATTCCTGGCATGTTTCCAACACTTTTGCTTCTTGATGAACTGAATCGACTCCATATATCCCGCGTACATGAATTATTTAAAGTATATTATTCTGATGTACTGACTCACGCGAAATCTGGCCAGGCCGAAGGAATTGCATGGATTTATATGCCCGCAGTGGTTATCCGTTGCCCAGGTCAAAGTTTAACGGGGTAGTTGTCCCAGGAGGGTGTTTCCCACTCGTGAGGTAGTAGTGGGCAGGGGGTAAGGAATTGGAGAGACGAGGGTAAGACGGGAGATGAGGAGGAAATAGGACACGAGGGATAACGCAGAGTGCTATACCTGTGAGGGCAAATGGAAGTGACGTATGCGAGGGATCCCCACCGTGGCGCTCTTTTTTTCTCCCAAGGGCGAATGGAAGATCGCAAGCGGCCGCCAATCCCAGGTCACTGCTGTATAGAACGTAAGGCCTTCATCCCTTAAGGGTTGGAAGGTCAATTTTGACATTTGTATTGATTCCCTTGCTTGGGCCAAAAAAAAAGAACACCCTGCGTCACGCATACCTGAGGAAATATTTACATGAGGAGGTTAGATCACTTCCTCAATTTATGACCTTTAAAACGCAAATCAATCTGACCTTACGGCGCATGCGCCCTTTTCGCTTTAATTTAAATCCTCGCATTAACATTCTTACAACCTGGTGGGAATATTTCAAGTAAAAATCCCAAAGTTTTATTTTGATTCTGCGCCTAACTCAACGCAATCATAGTAACTAATGTGATGGAAACAGTGCAAAAGGTAGTCTCCTCTTCCTAGGAATCACCAATCTTTAGGTATTAACTCTCGTCTAATTGAAACACAAGCTCTTTTTTTAACGGTTTAGTCTATTAATTTCGGTCGATTGAAACAAATGAAATCGGAAAAGAGAGGCACGCTACGGTAAGGGCGCGGAGTATAAACAAAGTAAATACCGAACAATGGAACGTGGTGTTCCATTCATGGCCAATATGCTCTGTAACAATCAATAATGTGCGCGCCGGTGCGTTGTCGTGATGAAAGCATCAAGACTTGTTTTTCCACCACTGTGGTCTCTTTCACCCAAAATTTCTGTAAAAATGGTGAAACGCGGTTCACCACTAATGTCAGCTTCATTGGAAGTCTTCCTGAAAGTTTAACTAACGAATTTAACGCAACAAATCATTTACATTGTTGACGTGGACGTTGTTCGTTGGAGTCGATTGTCGTCCACTTCTCGGTTCTTCTTCGGTTGAGGTTTGTCCAGACTGGAACCCGTTGTGCCTACGAAAACGTTGTGCCCGACTCATTAGACTCATTGCCGAATGCCCCTTGAGTCATTTCATAAGTTTCAGTGGCACCTAAATTCCCAAGGTTAAAACAAAATTCAATGCGCAAGCGCTGCTTTTCTAACACCTTCATTCTCACCGACACACTAACCTGAACTGCAAGTGTGTGCAAGTTCAAACAAGAATCGTTGTTGTGTAGAGAGAAGTCAACATAGGGCCATAATCAATGCGGTATTATGCGAACGTATTGCAACGTTTGAGCGAAGAAATCAAGCAAAAGCGGCCTCATTTGGCTAAGAAGAACGTGATGTTTCATCAAGACAATGCACCAGCTCACAAATCCATTATTGCAATGGCCAAAATTCATGAATTAAAGTCCTGAATTGCTACCTCATGCACCTTATTCACCAGATTCAGGCCCCCTCGGATTATTTTCTGTCCGCAAACTTGCAAAAATGGCTCGGTGGCCAAAGATTTTCCAACCGTGAAGAAGTGATGTCAGCAGTTAATGGCTATTTTGAGGAGCAAGACAGTTTTTATGATAAAAAGGGCGTCGAACTTATTGAACATTGCAGGGAAAAGTGTATGGAGCTGAAAGCAGATTATGTCGAAAAATAAATGCATTTTATTCCAAAAGATTTGCGTTTCCTTTGTTGGGTCGGGTACTTCTGGGACAGACCTCGTAGATACGATATCTAGTACATGGACCTAGAGGATTTTGGTTTATTGAATTTTTATTCTAAGATGTGGGTGGAAAAGAATTAGGAAAACAATTTGAACGATGGGAAAAACCTTTGAATGATGAGAACTGAGCCTTCAATTATAATTGGAGAAGAGAGGAAACTGGAGGATAAAAAATGAAAAATGTCATGCAACGTTAATGAAAAACTTAATGAAAGGCGGTGAGAGACATGTTGAAGGTCTTGGCAGGAGAGAGAATGCTAGGCAAGTAAGGAAGGAAGATGGTGGCCATCTAGGAGTTTTTTAAACGGAACGAATGCTGGTCAAATGTACGAAGATCGAAAGAGATAAATAATTATTAAAGGGTGTTTTTGTTGGTGGGCATATGGGTAGCTTAAAAGTTCTCGGCGATGTAAATTTAGGGATCCTTCATATCTTACCTCTAAACAATAAAAATATCCGTCTTGATAACATGAGTTTAACATCGCACGATGGAATATCCATAAATACTAAATAAATACAATATCTATCCGCTCATGTTTTTAAAAATAGATAGAACATTTCCAGCACCACAATACATGGGTTGGCGAAACCAGAGGGACCAAATTAAGAAAACTGGTAGCCAGACAAACTGATATAAGGAACCATTTTTTTTACTTCGGACTACTCGAGCAAAAATGTTAACTTGTATTCGTGTAACTTGCTGATTACCCAAAGAAATGGCAACCTAGCACTCCATGCCACACGCCAAAATTGCTCCACGAGTAACAACGTTGAGCTGCGGGTCTTTGTCGTTATGACGCTTGGAAACTTTAGCTGTTTGTTGAACAATTACGAAATTAAAGCCCTAGTTCAAATTATTTCGCTAGGTGGCACTACGATAACTACTCACCCAGGGCCATCTACCAGCGTTTAATTAAACATTGTAGTACTCGGCATACGAGTGTCTCTGTACTCGCTCAGTATTGTAGAGACACAAATACAGAGGTCTCTGTCGGCCATCAAATTTCTTGGCACCGACTCCATTCGGACGTGCCATCGCATAAGCGGAAACAGCGCCGCTTCACCTTGACTACGCACTTTTAAGACTTATGCACGAAAATTACTTTGAGGAACTTGTACTTTTGGTTTGAGGGTGAAGGAAGGGAAATTAGGAGTTGAGGAAAAATCTATGGCGTAATGGAGGAGGGAGATGGAGAAAGAGGAAACTCTAGGAGGGGAGAAACACTTAAAAAAAGGAATACCAGCGAAGAGGAGTTTTTACTTTCCTCCTCGGCATGAAATGAAAAGAGTTCGGCAAACGCGGAGGAAAACCGAATTCGCGAGCACTCTGTCCGGGGGAAGTAGGGAGAATTTTTTCTTCTCCTCTTTCTTATTACCGCTCGCGCTCTCACTTCCCTTTGAGCAAGAGAGCGGGCTCTTTGGGAAGCCGGGGACGCGTCCCTGTACCCATCGCCGTCCTCCTCGACGCCAAGGAAAAATGTCACCGCCGCCTCTCCCTTCCCCCACCCTCCCTGTTCGTGTTATCCTTCGTGTTCAGAAAAGGAATGAGTTCATGGAAATACTATGGTCGGGTTGCGTAAATGCCCCCCGGAGCATTTCCTTCATTGCAACATTTGTAATTAGAATTACGAATTTACGGAAACCAGTAAAATATGAATAATGGACTTGTGGCCATTAATGTGGAATATATATATATATATATATATATATCTTATCTTATTAGGTAATCTATCGGTTAAGGTAGGTTTTTGAGCGGACACAACTTTCAAATAAATATTTTGTAACTTCAAAAAAAAACCCAATCCAGCAACCTACTCTACATCAGGTCCCTCTTCATCTCTGTGTACTTCTTTCCTCCCTTCATCCCATCCAACATCCCTATCCTGTTACTGCCCTTTCCTCATTTGCCTTACATTCTCCCCTCTATTACCTTCTTCAACATTCCACTACCTCTCAATACGCCTTTCATCCATTTTTCCTCCTCACCCACCATCTCCAGTACTTCCTCATTTGTTTTCCTTTTGGTCCATTTCACCTTCTCCATTCTTCTCCACACCCACATTTCAAAAGCCTCCAATCTACGTCTATCCTCTTACTTCAGCGACCACGTTTCCGCTTCGCTACGCTTAATATCAAAGTTTTTATGTGTCTTTTCTTAACATCCCTACACTACGTCTCCGTCATCAACTCCCTCCTAGTGTTTCTGGGACACTTAAATATTTTCCAATCTCTTTCAAAATCTTTGAAATGCTAAAATTAAGAACAGTTGAAATCAGTTTAAGATTAGCAAATATTAAAATAATTGATTGATAAATACACGTACCTGCTGTCGATTTAAATATAATTGAGACAAATTGTAAAAGGAACATAATATTTCCATGATTTATGCAATAATTAATTTGTTTATTGTACTGAACTGTGTACCATGAAATGGCATACGACTCGATAATAATTTGCATATATTTACGCCATGGTCTATTTGAGGTATTGCACCGGACGAATTTGGCCAGTTACTTTCATTTATGAGGCCGGTGACCCAATAAGGGCAGAATTGAACTATAAGCTAAGCAAAATAAGCTCTTGAACATGTACTGCATTTTTGAAAACTAATCCGCCAATTACAAAATCCGTTTGCATTTAGAGGTCACAGAAGACAAGGCTGCAAATTATAAATCATTTTATAAAATACGATAATGATTTCGCATCTAAACAGAATCATTAATGTGCGAACGTGAATGGTCATCTCTTGACGTTAGATTGTTACAAAATCATTTCCGTTTAAGTGGAAGGTCCAATAACGGGTGCGTCCTCATTTTAAAGTGATCCACCAATCACTGCTTGGTGTGTTGCATGAAGATCACCTTTACTTGAGAACGCCTTTCGTCGGATGGAACGATATATTTTGTGGCGCCAAGGCGCCTATAATTAATAGGGACATTAATGACGCCGGGTTTTTCTCTCCACCCTTCACTAATGAACCAAGTCAGATGATCTCAGGTGTTAAATATCCTCCCTTTGATGACTTCGCTACAGCTAACATTTATATGTTTAATGAAATGTTATATCGTTTACAATGTTGCTTTACTTCTTTCTTTCAAGACGTAAGAATTCCACTAATCGGAACCTTTGATTGTTTCCTACGTCCGCTGTCATTGGCAGGTTCGGCTTGCAATTCGCGTGCCAATGCCACCAAATATTGCGGAGATAGATACTTTATATCGCAACCGCAGTGTGTATGCATTACTTTCATTTTATGCCAATTCTTCATAACAACGTTTGACAAATCTAGCTAAGAGCATAAAGATGTATGTTCATGAATTTTTTCAGATTTTTTAAGGCAAATGATCGCTCGGGAAAAATTGTTTTCGAAAATTCACATTTTTTGCGATAGGAGACCCTTGGGGCCACCTAGGGAGCTAAAAATTTGACCAAAAGGGTTTCTAAATATTTACTTTCGAGTGCCCAATCCCAAATAAGAATCCAGCCGAGTGCAGATTTTTACCATCTTATCCCGCCATAGCCTTTGGGACGAATTGCGCTTATTTTTCCATGGATAACCAAATTTTGTGGTAATTTAAAACCGGATTAAGTTGCAGGAATACTTTATCCATTATTTATGAGCATTTCTAAGCGGTTAATATGATAAAATATATGATAAAAATATTAATATGGTAATAATAAAATTCCCCCTCAACCCTTACCCTTTTCCTCATGGTGCTACACCCCCTGCCACACACCTTTTTGGTGGCTCGAAGGGTATTTATGTAGATGTAGATATGTAAAACTGGTACTTCCGTTGACTCTATCGCGCCACCCACCAACAAAATAGAGGACCTCTGAAGGATCTAAATGCATTACGCGCACGTGTTGGCGCATGGAAGGCTTTAGCGAGGTCATTATTTCCTCCCAACACTCCGGAAAGGGTATATCAAAGAAGAAGAAGAAGAAAAAAAGGGACAAGAGTAGGAAGAGTAAGTAACGACCAGGTCCGGCGCTTCCTCCGCACAAAAAAAGGCCGAGCACCTGGACAGGACGTGCGGAATATTTTGTATTGTTGTTTTTTTCATTTTGGACCGCAAAGAGCGAGGCGGTTCGTTACATACTTCACCCCCGGGTTGGCGAGCTAATAATACATGGGAGTCGACCCTGAACCCCGCAGACAGAACGACGAGGGCAAAGAAAATACTGCGCAAGAACGAAAACTTGAGGGGAGGACAAAGATATCCTGATGCGTTCAGGATGAATTTAGAAATATACCAAGATGCCTTCTGGAGAGACGAGTAGGACAAGTGGAAATTGAACGAGGGCTAAAACTTGAGGGAAAATTTAAAAAAAAATTGCTAATATGCCTTTTTGAGTTACAAAAAAATTGCAAATTCGCCCCTTTCGGCGTTGATCTCTTTAAAT
>CM073773.1:26524636-26536667 GCA_037158775.1 Hetaerina titia
CTTTCTCACCAATCCTTATTTCCACTGAGAAACTATCGCAACTGTTTCTCCTTACTTTTCTCTCCAAACTTTTTTCCCTACCCACTTCGCATTTATTCGAAAGATTAAGTAACTTTTCATGTCTCCAAATGCGTGTGCAACACTTGCCTGTGTTTCTTTTATGCCCATTATATTTTCTCCGGGGACGTCTTAGTCCAGTGGACTCCCAACCGAAAAGCCCGAGTTCGATTCACTGTGGTCGTCTCTAGACAACCTCAGCTTCAACCAAGCTGTGTGATTTCTAAAAGGGAAAAAGATCCTCCCGGGAAAACAAAAGCAACAGAATAAGGAGCAAGATCCCATTATTACCCTGTTAATGTGTGAATCTCACATGCCGAATAGGCAAACTCTATTGTCACCTATCGAACCAACATTAGGGTTCCTAAATGTGTTTTGATATTTACCCCATTACTGTCCGTCGTCACAGCTGACGTAATGGAACACTGTTAACGAAAATCAATTCAAATGTATGAGGCATATTTCAAAATTCAAAAATGAACTCCAAATTCTCCCCATTAATTCGTTGAAATTTCAAATTCAAACCGATATTTTTTATTATTTTTAGGGCTTCAGCTAACTCCCACGTCAATAATTCTTGAACTATCGGATAATATTGCATTATTCTTAGGTAATCTACCGGTTAAGGTAGGTTTTTCGATGGACACAACCACCAAATAAATATTTTGTTTCTCCAAACAAAACCCAATCCAGCAAACTAATCTACATCAGGTCCCTCTTCATCTCTGTGTACTTCTTTCCTCCCTTCATCCCGTCCAACATCCCTATCCTGTTCCTACTCTTACCTCGCTTGCCCAACATTTTCCCCTCTATTACCTTCTTCTCCAACATTCCACTACCGCTCAATACGCCTTTCATCCATTTTTCCTGCCTCCATAGGATTTCTCTCAACAAACCCCTCTCCTCACCCACCATCTCCAGCACTTCCTCATTTGTTTTCCTTTCGGTCCATTTCACCTTTTGCATTCTTCTCCACACCCACATTTCAAAATCCTCCAATCTACGTCTATCCTCCTGCTTCAGCGACCACGTTTCCGCGCCTACGCTCCATATCAGAGTTTTTACGAGTCTTGTCTTAACATCCCTACTCAACGTCCCCGTCATCAACTCCCTCCTCCTTGAGAAAGCCTCCTTGCCTAGCGCAATTCTTCTCCTTACGTCCCTACCACTTTGACCGTATTGGTCCAAAACACTTCCGAGATATGTTAACTGCTCTACCTGCTCTATTTTTTCCCCGCCTATTTTAATATTTAGCTTAGCCTTTTTCTTTCTGGAAAATCGCATAACCTTTGTTTTATTAATATTGATTCTCATCCCATATTTATCGCACTGAACCTCCAATTCACTCAACAATGCTTGCAACCCCTTGGCTGACTGAGCAACTAATGCTTGATCATCAGCAAACCTAACCGATTTTACGAATTTCCCTCCGACTTTCATTCCTACCTCCAGTTCTTCCCTTATTGCCTCTTTAATCATTTCCTCCACATATACGTTGAATAGCACCGGTGCATATTAATATATTATAATGGGCACGAAAGGTTGAAGTTAGAATAATTATTCTAACTTCAACGTTTCATGCCTATTACTAGGGGAACCTTTAGGATTATGAGGGTGAGCACAAGGTAACCACTACATTTTATAAAAAAGTCTCCAAGGACATCGTTGAATTCTTGAAGGAAGGCAATGCACACATTTACCGTTCATTATTATTTTTAGAGAGTTCACTCTGGCGATGGCCGATTTCTTCAAAAAATAATACGATAACCTATGACTCAACAAAAACTCCGGCACTAAGTGTTTTCAAAATAATACGTGGGTCTGAGCTAAACATTAATAATTGTTTTCCACAAAACGCAAGAAATAGGGAGATCATTTGGAATGTCTAGCAAAGAAAGGGTAAAAATCATGCTCTTATGCTAAATTCCTTAATCCAGTTAAAATTATCGTAACATAATGAAAGAAATCGTGCATGCACGAGTGGTATTTTGGGCGGCGGACACCCATTCTCCTTAATTTATAATTTTTTTATTAATCGACTTAATTGGGCGAGATTGAGACTTAATAGTCCCTTCTTCCACCTAAACCTTAGATATTACATTGAAGACAATGACATACACCGAAGCCCTAGGCGTAGGAAAATCGACCTAGGCGGTAATCGAACCCACGACCTCTGAATTGACAGGAGGACGTTACCCCACCTACACCGGGGTGGGTAAATCATTAGGATGAACATATGATATGGGAATAAGAAGTCGAAACATAAAGTTCTTGTTAGAAATTCACGATCGACTGATTCATTCAGTAGTATGTTCTCATTCAGGAAATTAATGACTCAGTTAAGACATAGGGACAAACATCGACGTTTATTGCCTCATGTGTACATTTATAGTTCCTTTGCATAGCAAAGAAAGCATTACCTCTCCGGAATTCGCATTAGACTGAGGTAACAGACCCCAAAAAATTTCGAACCAGAGGGATCCAGGTTCGAATCCCGGCCAAGGCGAATGATTTTTTTTTCATTTTGAATTGGCAGAATTGCTAAATTGATTCTCGCATCAATAGTCCATGATTTAAAAATGCGAAGAAATGCAGAAAAAGTCTTTTTTGTATTGTCTGGCAAGAAAGTAAAAGTTTTTAGGATCTGCACACATAAAAAAGTATGAATGTAGTCGTTTGGTTACGTTAAAAAAAAACAATTCACTTTTTTCTCATACTGTATACGTCTATCATTGAAAAGTAAAGTAATGGATGCTTGCACGCTTGGATGAATAATTACTTTCAGGGTATCACGGCCTTTTCATCATCCATGCGTAACGTGAAATATGCAATCCACTTGACTATATTGGCTGACGCTGTGTTTTTTTGCAAAGAGTGGCGATAAAGGACAAAGCGCTTGTATCTGGAGCACCGCTGGAAGCGAGCGTCGAAATTTCACGTGATGACATTCCGCCAAAATCTCCGCGTCCGTGCATTGAAAGAAAAAAAAACAAGACTATCGCAGAGCGAGATTACAGGAGAGAGGGAGAAAGATGGGCGTGTATATACACATGTAAGTGCGTTTTTTTTGGCCACGTGGTCCTATTATGCCCACCCAGTTATGCCTGTTCCAAGAGTGCGAGGAGCCGGAACGCTGCGCGGAAACAGCGCACGTGAAACATTCTCATCCATCCATCGCGGGAGACGACGAGGCACCACCATCGTCATTTAAACTCGGTCAGGAGAAAATGGAAACCGGGAGAAATAAAAGAAAAGCGAAAATGAAAAACGAAAATCACAGCGCTCCAACATATTACGAATCCGCGACACAAAAGAGTGCAATGTGGCAGTGACAGTGAGTTGAGTTGTAAAAAAAATACGGAGCTTTTGTGACAACCGCCAAGAGAAACAAATAGAGAGATATACAGTTTTCGGATCCATTACCATTTGAATGGAGCGGGCGGCTCTGCGCACTTGTTTTTCCATTCCTTTCTTCCCCATACCCGCCGCCCAACATCCTCATCCGTCCTAACCACTACGCCCTTCTGCCCCAGCTGCGTTTCACAAACTCTCCCCGAAGTACGGAGTCTCTCAAACTTCCTTACTCCCATCACACTTGAATGAAAAATGATTAATCGGAAGGGGAAGGATATATTCGGAGTTTTTAAGAGTTTAAGTGGAACTGAGGTGGTAGACGTGGTTGAATCAACACCCGCAATCCCTTGAGGGAGGAGCCACCTGCACAGAATGGGAGGTTTGTTGCAGCAGTCAGAAAATAAAATCATCGCAAGTCCAGCATTGGATTGAACCCCAATCCGAATAGCCACACTGAACGATTAAAATAGTAAAGTTAAATCGTGGTGTGTAGTCTAATTAGGTTCGGAGGAATAGCAGGTGCTGGCAGTAGATGGCAAATAGGTGAGATGGTTTACCTACTACGACTATTCCTGGAGATATTTTGAAGATAGAGGCGACATTAGACCAAAAAATAAACTAGTTCGAACCTTAACCTTAAAAATTTACGGTATTTGCGACAGTATTACATTAAACTTATAATCCAGTCGAGTGGAGAGAAAGGAAAACAAACGACGAAGTGTTTGGTACGGGGAGGAGAGGGGGATTGTTGAGAGTTATCATAAGGAGAAAGGAAATATGGATGCAGAGAGCATAACGTATTGATTTGAAAATGGGATGCTAAAGACTGTAATAGAGGGGAGCATGTTAGGCCAACGAGGAAAGGGCAGGAATAGGATAGGGATACTAAAGGGAATGAAGGGTGGAAGGAAGTATACGGAGATAAAAAGAAGAACTTTGTTGTAGAGTAGGATGTTGGGTTGTGTTTTGTTGAGAGAGACGAGGAAATTATCTTTAAATCGTTGTGTAGCCTGTGTCCATTCAAAACCTACGTTAACCGGTGGATTACCGATACTAAAAAAATCCTGTGAGGCTTTATCATGACGAGTTTTACATACGTAACATTAAATTCAGTTAAACCTGCGGCAAAAATAAAAAAATTACCGACTCCACTTTAAGATTTACAGGATGTGACTTATCCCTTGAGGCATTCGTTTTTTATAGGCCAAAGGAGGAAATGCTTGTGTTTCTTTTCTTAATTTATTAAGGAAAATGTCTTCATGAGATCAAAAACTCACTCACGTATTCGGTTAATAAGTTACCTGCCGTATTCGTCCGGTTTAAAGATTCACTGGCGAATATAGGAGCACGTAAATCGTCTAATAGTCAAACACTTTCGAATTCCTTCCAAAACTGAGACCAATCATGGCGGATTATATTAGACAATTACTAGAGTCTTGACCCGGTTTGGGGGTCAATGAATGGGGTAACTCCCAAATAAAGTTTGCTCTTCTCCGTCAGGATACGCTAATTCCGCGTACAATGCCGACCCTTGCTAAATGACGTACCAAGATTATGCAAACGTTGTTATAATTTCCCTCCCCTTATCACCAACTGTTGCTCTGGGCCCGTTCACCCCAGATCATGGCAACTGCCGGAATCCTAAGCTTAGGGAAGGAAAAGGTGACGTCAAGTCTTTTCGCCTTCCTTCTTGTCAGTTTACTGTGTATGGTTTATACTCGTTTAGTCATATAAAAGTATAATTGTTAATGGCAAAAATACTCTCTGTTCTGTAATAAGTCAACGGCCGTTAACACTGTACTGCGACGATATATCTTTCATCCCAAAATCAAGGAGATAGTTAGGCCATGCAGATATGAGAATAAAAGAGAGATAGCAGTTCTCATCAGCGCAGAATATTTAGCTGTCTACGCATGCAAGATTTGTTGCAAAGGTAGCATGACTCATTTTTTCCCGGGGAGATAGACGGAAGGGCGGCGGTTTTTCTAGCTGGATTCTAGAGAGGGGAGTCTCACGAAAGGCTGGATGTACATGTCTCAGACTGCTCAGGTGCGAGTGGGGAACAGAGAGTCCGGATGGGCAGTGTTAGGAAGAGGTGTAAGGCAGGGTTGTCCATTGTCACCGGTACTGTTCAACGTATATGTAGAGGAAATGATTGAAGAGGCATGGGAAGAACTGGAGCTAGGAATGAAAGTCGGAGGGGAATTCGTAAAATCGGTTAGGTTTGCTGATGACCAAGCTTTAGTTTGTCAGTCAGGCAAGTGTCCCAGCATTGCTGAGTGAAAAATTGAAGAAACAGGTAAGCTAAATATTAAAATAGGAGGGCATAAAGTAGAGCAGGTAGAACAGTTTACGTATCTCGGAAGTGTTTTGGACCAATACGGTCAAAGTGGTAGGGACGTAAGGAGAAGAATTGCGCTAGCCAAAGAGGCTATCACAAGGAGGAGGGAGTTGATGACGGGGACGTTGAGTTAGAATGCTAAGAAAAGAGTCGTAAAACCGTTAATATCGAGCGGAGTTATGCACGGCGCCGAAACGCAATCACTGAAGTAGGAGGATAATGGATGTGGAGAAGGATGGAGATGGTATAATCGACCGGAAGGAAAACAAATGAGGAAGTACTAGGGAGGTAAAAATAGAACTCGTCAAAACTTTGATATGGAGCGTTGCTATGTAATGCGCGGAAACGTGGTCATTGAAGCAGAAGGATAGACAGAGATTGAAGGGTCTTGAAATGTGAGTGTGGAGAAGAATGGAGAAGGTGAAATGGACCGAAAGGAAAACAAATGAGGAAGTAGGTGTGTAACCCACCCCCGTAGGGTGTGTAACAGTGGATGGTTACACACCAGACTCCTCTTTATCCAAAACACATCTTCCTCCTAACGCGATCGGTCTAACGTTATTTTAACCTGATTCCTTATTATTCGTGGGAAAAATTACATTTTAAGTCTATCTGTTCTACACTAATCTCTCTCATTTTGTCGCCATGATCTCGTCTACGGTCGTACAATGAGGTTAATAATACATTTTCAACATCACTGCGAAAGAGACGACCTTCCATTTTATGCAAGAGCTTCAAAACTGTAATTTAACCTTTGCTTCATTGAGTGATTCAAAGCTTAGCTGCTCCAATATATTGGATACGCTCATATTTCTGTCATAATAAAGTTTTATAAATCTAGCTCCTATCTACGCAGCACGCGATCCAATTTGGCAATCAATCCAACTTCCATGAGGATCCCATTTATGCTAGAAGCATTTTATACATGATACCTAAACAGCAAAAGATAACATTTCCCTTTGACCTTTTCGTCACATCCACCCAGAAGATTTCTAATAATTAAGATCAACTCATGAATAGTTGAATTAACATACCACATGCCTTGAAAGCGGCACGCTTTGAAAACAAAATCACGCTACGAAAATGTGCCATAGTCAAATATGTTTTCAAGGCGCGTAAACTGAATGAATCTCAGCACATCTACATTATCATTATACGTATATTAAGCAGCGCTAAGCTTCGTTTCTACACAGAACGCTTTAAAAATTCCTTTAAGCCATGAGAAAATTGTTTTATAGAAAGATTCAGACCCCTAGCTGGCGCCACACTGCCTAAATTTGTTTTTTGACCCTACCTCGTACTTTTACACAATCTTCCACTGTTATACGAAGCAGAAATCGATCTAGACGTGATAAATATTTAACTATTTGCAACATACCCTCTGTATTGAGAGCATTCCTGTCCTTTACCATTCATCTTCGGGCGCCAAGCTCTCTTCGTTTGTTCTTTAGAGCATTCTCCAAGCATCCCAAAATTCTCTTGTCGCCGAATTAAAAAAATCTATCACGTCTCGATACCCGACTCTTGGCGAAAATAAGGATAGAATTCACTTCTCTCTCAGGATCGGATGCACAGGAGTCGCCACGCTGACCTCATTTGTTTCCGAGGAGTCGCCTAGCAGCGGCACTAACATGGGGATGGGTGGAGAGGAGGAAGGAAAGCGTGGGAGTGGGGGGGGAGGGAGATAATTGGCCATCGGAGTGGTTGGAGTGAGAAGGCGCAATACAATATGGCAAACCCCGCACTCGAGGAAATTAAAACCGCGGAGCGCACCGTATTTCACGCCGGTGGCGCCATAAATGGCCGGCGCCATTCCCCGGGGCGCCAAGGGTGGTCCCGTGGGCGGAAAAGCCGATATTGGAGGAGAGTGGCTCTCCCTTGCTCGATCTACGCTCGCCATTTTATATATCGCTCCGGTTATTACAGTGACTCCATCCCTTCCCCCACCAGAGGATGCGTGGAAGGGGGTAGAGGGGGCGGGGTTAGATTGGCGACCCCCTTTATAATGCGACCGGTTTGCGAGATTGAGTCTTTCCGACATTGCCACATTCTTTGTGGATCTAATATCTTTTGACGATGGTTTCAAATGTAAGTAGGGACCATTTTGGTTTCAATTTCGCCCAAATCAAGACTTCTATCTATCTATCTTCTTGACCACCCTGAGAAGAGAAGATTTCTCCTAATTAAATTGAAGATATATATTATATTGTTTGAGGCTTCACTTCGTGAAAGTATTTAATAGCCAAACTAAAAAGAAAGACTCGAACTATTCCACAGATTTCTGTTATACAGGACAGGGTTCGTCCGGAAAATAAGTTTATGATGCTCATTGTCTTTTTTGACAAAAGGGGAGTCGTCCACTACGAATTTGTACCTGAACGACAAACTGTAAATGCTGCATTTTACGTCCAAGTGCTCGACAGGCTTCGAAAACGAGTCGCCCGCGTCCGGCCAGCGATCAACCGTATGACTGACAACCTGAGCGACAGTGCGCCGTCTCACACCGCGCTTGTCGTGTCGGACTTCTTGGCCAAGCATGGCGTGGCAACGCTGCCGCACCCGCCCTACAGCCCGGACTTGGCACCACCGGGCTTCTTTCTGTTCCCGAAGATAAAGAGGAGTTTGAAAGGAACGCGATACAGTACTTTAGACGCCGTCAAAGAGGCCGTGACGACGTGTCTTCGAGAGATTCCCGATGATGCCTTCGCGGGAGCGTTCCAGGAATGGGAACGCCACTGGAACAAGTGTATCGACTCACAAGGGTCCTATTTTGAGGAATTTTAGCTTAAGATATGTAAAAGTGTAATAAATATTTTTTTCCTGAGCTCAGTACACTTATTTACCGGACGAACCCTGTATGTTACAACGCCTTTGACCACTCTGTCCTGAGGGTATACATTCTCGCACCCTCTGTTAAGTAACTTTACCGCAAGTCGGTGAAACGCGTTGTACCATACAATAAAAATCTGCGGGAAAAGTGAAATTCTTTCTCTTTAGTATGGATAAATTGGAGACGTATATGAAAGGGAAACAATTTTGGAAGAGGACCTTGTTCCGACATGCTGATTTTGAAATGGACAGTCATTCCCACACGAGGTCCACCGAAAATACTTAAATTTTTGAATGGCGGCAGAAACACTGTGAAAGCCGTCATGGACTCGTAAACAATTTAATCTGAGCGCCATTTCATCGAAGTATATCCCTCTCTTCAATGCTTTGCATTCTCATTTTTACTGTTGAAATTTTGTACTGTCTTCCATTTTTAGCCCAATCCCAATGTTTTCCCCTCTATCACAGTTCTCAATTTTCCCCTACCTCTTATAATTTTATCCTACCACTTATTTTTCTTCAACTACTTTGGTGAAGGCTCCAAATTGTTAATGTCTTTCATATTATAACGTTCTTATTGCTATTTCTTCTGTCTCTATTACGATTTCGGAATAAAAACCTTTTAAATTCCAAGAAACTACGGGAGATGCCGCAGCAGTAACTTTTAACCAGAGTTATATCCGCTAATATTCATTACAATGCAACAATTTCAGAGTAGAAGAGGACGCCTCGATAGCGTAACTGGCTAAAGCACTCGGCTGGATATCGAGGGAACCGGGTTCGAATCCCGGTCAAGGCGAATGATTTTTACACTCCGAAATTGTTGCGTTGTAAAAACTTTTAAAACTGAACGGAACCAGATAGGTTCCCGAGGAGGAATTTGCAGACACGGAACCGTGACTTCCAATGTCTTGTCACACACAACCGTCGCTTAGAGACCGTTCCTTCCGTACAAACGACTCCAGGACGTACTAAAAGAAACCACAGAAGCCATGTACGAAGCTTATTTGAAGCTTCATCTAAGAGAATTTATGCAATTTTTAATGTCTTACTGGGGTATGTGGCAGGGGTTGACATACCAGACTATCCTGAACCAAAACATCATGAATTAATGCATATCTTGTAAGTTAAAGCTTAATGTGATGAAAATGTCAAAGAGAAATGTTATCTTTTGCTGGTTAAGCCTTATTTAAAATATGTTGCTAGCATAAATTGAATACTCACAAAATGGATGAAGGGCGTACTGAGCGGCAGTGGGATGTTGAAGACGGTAATAGAGGGGAGAATGTTAGGCAAACGAGAAAAGGGCAGGAACAGGATAGGGATGTTAGACGGGATGAAGGGAGGAAAGAAGTACACAGAGATGAAGAGGGACCTGATGTAGAGTAGGTTGCTTGGGTGATTGGGTTTTGTTTGGAGTTTCAAAATACTAACTTTTAATAATCAAACCACTTTACTTTTCCACATAAACTTTTTAATTTCTACAACCCAGGTTTCGTTATAGCATAATATCATCAGGTTATCATCAGACCTGATGATGTTATGCTATAACGAAACCTGGGTTGTAGAAATTAAAAAGTTTATGTGGAAAAGTAAAGTGGTTTGATTATTAAAAGTCAGTATGAAGATTTTCCACCAAGTTACGCCAGAAACTGTTTTTTTTTGTTTTAGTTTCAAAATATTTATTTGACAGTTGTGTCCATCCAAAAAATCTACCTTAACCGGTAGATTACCTAATAATAATCAGCGGGCAGGTCACCATCTTCAGAAGCTATAATCCCTTTCACTCCACAAAATTAATGACCACAACAGTAGAGGCAGAATTGGATATATTGCCGAACTTAATCGCGCGTAGCGTAACTAGATTAGTAAAACGTTGTTATGATAAACTTAGTAGCGCATCATAATTATTATAAGCGCTAGGTTAGGAATCACTTCCCCAGCGAAGGTTAAATCACATGTTACAGCATCTCCAACAATAAATTGGAAGGAAGTCTCTCTAGCTATTATGTTGAAAAAATATTATTCGTTCAAATAATTCCGAGTAGAGTAGCCGAGATCATTTAAATAGAATTAGAGAGATTATGTGATCTCCACGAACGATATGGGATCATAAAACAATGCCCAACCTCGTTAGGGGTAAAAATATTAGGGTCAAAATTCGTTTGGTGTGTATTCACCCCCTGCCACACACCCTAGCGGTGACTTGCAGGGTAGGAAAAAATGTGCATACAAAATGTCTACCATTTTTACCATCCGTCATTTCGTGCAACACCGCAGGGCAATCGTTAAGTGACCTATGGATAACTTAAGTGGAAAACTAGCTCTTACTCATGAATATTATGGAAAGAGTACTTAACCGTGATTTATGTCATTAAACAGAAAATTCATTGCCGGGAAGTTATTAATCAAGCAAGAGTTATTTCCTCCTGGGTTGGAATGAAACTCATACGATTCATATAATTCCCTGATATATTTCAATGGTGGACAAAACCATGGAGGCAATGGTAAAAGAGGCATGGAAATGATGAACAGGAGATAGAAATTTGAGTGGGTGGGGAATTTAAAAAAATCAATTAGGTTTGCTGATGACCAAGGTTTAAGTTTTTTTTTTAGTCAGTCAAGGGGTTTACAAACATTGCTGAAAAAATTGAAAAGTCAGTGCAGTACTTATGGGGTGAGAATAAACGTTAATTAGAGAAAATGCTATGCGTTATTCTAGTCAGAGGAAAGCTAAAGAGCTAAGCTAAGATTAGGGTTAAAAACTATTTGGGTGAAAATTAGTCTGGTGTCCATCCATCCCCTGCCAGCCACCCTAGCGGTCCTTAAAATACATTTTCCCTTTGGATGATATGCCTACTGTAAATTTCTTCCGCCGTCCGTTTGACTCCTAATCAACCATCGTGCGACCGGGGAGGATGGTTAATTGCGCGCGCAGGAGATGGAATTCCACGCATAAAAAAATCGGCCGGAGCAAAAGAAGTTCTGTCGGGCGGAAATCACACACGAAAGGTAACAGTGCGTCATCCGACTTACGAGGATGGGGTTGAGCTTACTGGGGGTTACCGCGGCAGTCATTACCCCTGGATTTCCGTAAGGGTTCCCCGTCCGAAATTATCCTCCCGCTGGGCATACAACGAAGGGAAAGACCTCAATGCTGTAATTGGAAATCCCAGGCACCGGAGACCATCCAATGAAAATATTTTTGGAATGAAGATTTCATTCTCCGCTCAGCTGATTCGGAAATAGACGCGAAGCGAAAGTGAAAACACGTCCCGGAAGAAGAAGAAAATGGAAAGGATGACCATAATGATACAATCAATTGCCCCCGACAGTACTTAAACATCCACCAAAAGTTATTTCAACTACATGAAAACACGTTGCTTATTAATTCCTTCAATTCTACCTCGTCCTCATCTCCTTGCTTGGCAATTTCAATTTCACTCTTAC